>OY856186.1:194764940-194789940 GCA_963693315.1 Diogma glabrata | reverse complement strand
GTACTTTATTGCATTAACATTAAATATACCATAAATAACAACAACAATGAAATTACCAAAAAAAATAAGCATAGTAAGTATATTTCAATATTCTAAGCCTTATGCAGCCCATATACTATAAAACATGTTTTAAAACTTAGTTGAGTTTATATAATGTTTTATAGTGTATGGTGAAGTTTGTAAACCAATTTGACGGTTTTCGAATCGGTTGTAATAAAATCAAAACGCTTTGATTTTAAGTGGGCGCTCCGCCGGAGCTAATGGTTGTTAAACATGTTTGACTGTGGAGGAGGAGTTTAATGAAATAGCAATAGAAATTGACATCTATAATTGTAAGTTTATCAACCAAGTTTTCAAACACGTTTTATAATGTATGGTAAACATGCAACTAAGTTTATCAACCAATTTTTGAAACATATTTTATAGTGTATAGGCTGCTTTAGGATTAAAATTTTAGATTTAAAAAATATAATTTCGTTTTCAAAACATGTTATTCATGTGATAGTATTAACAGAAATATTTATTTATACAAATGAATTAAATCTTTATCAAATAGAAAATTACACATAATTTTTCTAAGTTAGAAATGTTAAAAGTGGTGGCGGGGTGGGTATTTATGTAATCAATTCTATTCATGCTAATATTATACTTGATTTATCGCTGGAAGAATAGTAATTTAATTGATCAGTGTGTATTGAAATAGTTTATTCTCAAGCAAAAATTTAAAATTTGAGCGAGGCACGAGCGAAAATTTTAAATTTGCGAGTGAATAATATTCATTACACACGAATTGATTACACTACTTTATTCTCTGACAAAGAATTGTGTATTATATAAAATAAAAACGTTTTTTCAATTAAAACAATAAATCTTTATTGTTTTAATTTATAAATCAAATTTCTGATTAAAAAAAATCCTGATGATAAAAAAAGCCCCTTCTCATACAATCAACCAAATTCAACTAAACGAAATAAGAGAATTTAACTGACAATTCAACTCACTAAATAAAGTTTCGATAAGGTCCAATAAAAACGCTTCATTTATTATTTTTTAACAAATCAAAACGAATTGTTTCGATTATTTTTCTCTGGTGGGAAGGAACAGCGAATATTTTAGAATATTTTCGGCCTACTTAATATATTAATTTAAAACAAAAATTAACATACAAAATTATGTGAAAATGCAATTTGCAAATAGTAAAAATGTCCGTTTTCATTCATAAATGATTGCATGTTTATGTTTATTTGTCAAAAATAAATTACAACTTTATAACATTTATGCGCCTACTAAGATGAAATAATATTTTATTATGTATGATTATGTTGTATGAAATAATGTTACTATTTCTGTTCGTTAAATTGTCTGCTAAATACAACTCGTCACCAAATTATTAGTCGATTATTTTTCAACATTACCACTCATGCCATTTGAGGTTAAAAATTTCCCTCGTGCGCTACGCGCATTCGGGACTTCAAATGACATTCGTAATAATGATTATGAAAAATAATCGACTATTATTTGATGACTCGTGATATTATCTATGAAAATTTGATTTTTGAACAAAACGTATCAAAGCCATTGTGTTTATAATTTGAAAATAATTTTAATAAAATCAAAACAATTTGACCAATTGGAATCATACCAATTGAATAATGATAATTTTTTTATATGAAAATTTTCATTAAACAATAGGTTAAGTTCATTAGTCTATAGGTTAGAAAACAATACAATAATACATACGATTATTATGAAAAAACATACAAATAAAGCTGATCTAATTAAATGGAAGAGAATAATAGTAGTTTAATCAATGAGTGAATAATGAAGTAGTTTATTCTCTAGCAAAAGTTTAAAATTTGAGCGAGGCACGAGCGAGAATTTTATTTTGCGAGAGAATAAAATTCATTATTCACGAATCGATTACAATACTTTATTCTCTGACAAAGAATTGTTTGTGTATTATAAAAAATAAAAACATTTTCTTCAATTAAAACAATAAATCTTTATTGTTGTGATTGATAAATCAAATTTCTTAATAAAAAAAAGCCTGATGATAAAAAACGACCTTCTCATACAATCAACCAAGTTCAACTAAACGAAATAAGAGAATTTAAATTAAAATTTGATTTTTGAACAAAACTTATCAAAGCAATTGTGATTAAAATTTGCAAATAATTTTAATGAAATCAAAACAATTTGACAAATTGGAATCATACCAATTGAATAATGATAATTTTTTATAGGAAAATTTTCATTAAACAATAGGTTAAGTTCATTAGGCTATAGGTTAGAAAACAATACAATAATACATACTATTATTATCAAAAAAACACACAAATAAAGTAATTTTCTCATAGTTAAACTTTTAGTATTAGATTTTAGCATATTAGCGGTCTATATAGACCCCCATTTAGTAATAAAACACAAATCACAAGTTTTTTAAATAAATTCAAAGAGTTTCTCTTCGAATACAAGAAAGGTTATGTAATTGGAGATTTTATCTAAGAAGGCTTCGAAATAAGTAGACGTTTATATAATTTAAAAATTTAAACGCCAAAAATAATAATTTTCAATAATTTTTTTTAAAATTCCATATTCTTGTATTTATGAAAATTAAATGTTTTGAAGATGAGTTTGTGTTCAGTCTGTAATATAAATAACGACGAAGATGAGATAAAAGGTTATGGATGTAATAAATTGTTTCACTATAAATGAACTGGTTTGAAGACAAGGATCAAATCTGTTATGGAGTCCAAACATTTTACACAAATAATTCTTTGCAAAAGCTGTAGTAATCAACCTGACAACATAACATTGAACATTGTTAAAGTAATTCTTAATTACATACAAAAATCTGATTGTGTAGCACCAAATATACAGCTAAACTCTGTTGATATGTTGGAGAGCCTGAAAGATATTTACAACAAAATCAATAATCTTTAATCAGTTCAGACAAAAAATGTAATTCAAACACCAAAATCATATGCAGATGTTCTTAAAAGTACTCACTCAGTGTTAATTAAATATAAGAAGCCGAACAATACATCAGTTCAAACAAAGCATGAATTAAAATCCAAAAATATGGAGGGGCTGAAATCTCACAGCTCTGAGATATCAAGACTTCGGTCTGGGTTAAGGATTTTGATATAGTTTTCGGCAAAAAACTTTTATGAGGACATGGTTTTTAGTTTTGGGCAGCGATGTATATCAAACATAACTCTTTGTTAAAGTACAAGCATTTTTTTAACTCAGTTTAAAAATTTACTACACAACTAACACGAAACATCAATACGTTGCCAGAAAATTATAATCAAAATTCCAAAAATATTGTAAAAATTAAATAAAGTCAAACTTTTTCAAAATTCCAAAAATATTCCAAAAATTAGAATAAAATCAAATATTTAAATTTTTTCTAAATTCCAACATTTCAAAAATTCTTAAAAATTCAAACTTTTTCCAAAATTCTAAAAATATTGCAAAAATTATTACAAAATCAAAAATTGAAAATTTTTTCAAAATTCCAAAAATTATAATAATATCAAAAATTTAAAATTTTTCAAAATTCTAAAAATATTTCAAAAATTCTTACAAAATCAAAAATTAAAACTTTTACCGATATTCTAAAAATATTGCAAAAATTATTACAAAATCAAAAATACAAACTTTTTCAAAATTCCAAAAATATTTCGAAAACTATAACAAACTCAAAAACTTCCATGTCCAATTTCATTTTAGATTACATTTACGTCATAAAAACAGCTACATTTTTTTCAAAAAAAAATTGGCTAAAAAATAAATGAAATCATTTTTTGACACACTTGACATTATTTTTTGACAAACTTATAATGCCATAATTCTCTATAATAATAATAAAATATCATGTCATACAAACTATTAATTTTATTGTTTTCTAAAAAAAATGGGTAAAAAATAAATAAAAACCTTTCTTTTGACACACTTGACAACATTTTTTGACAAACTTATAATCCATAATTCTCAATAATAATAATAAAATTTCATTTCAAAGAAACAATTTTAATTTTTTCCAAAAAAAGGGTAAAAAACTAAATAAAAATCTTTTGACACACTTGACAACATTTTTTTGACAACCTCATAATGCCATAATTCTCAATAATAATAATAAAACTTCATTTCAAACAAACAATTAATTTTATTTTTTTTTCCAAAAAATTAGGTAAAAAATTAATAAAAATCTTTCTTTTGACATACTTGACAACATCTTTTTGACAAACTTATAATCCATAATTCTCAATAATAATAATAAAATTTCATTTCAAAAAACAATTTTATTTTTTTCCAAAAAAAAGGGTAAAAAACTAAATAAAAATCTTTTGACACACTTGACAACATTTTTTTGACAACCTCATAATGCCATAATTCTCAATAATAATAATAAAACTTCATTTCAAACAAACAATTAATTTTATTTTTTTTTTTCCAAAAAATTAGGTAAAAAAATAAATAAAAATCTTTCTTTTGACACACTTGACAACATTTTTTTGACAAACTTATAATGCAATAATCTAGTTTTTGATCTTACATACCAATCCCGACCATCAAGATTTCTCCAAATTTAATGTTCCTACTCGTAATCACTTAAAATGAACGTTTTTTAAGCCAAAAATATGAAAATTTGCTATTTTTGACACACATAATGATTTTTTTGACACACTTCCGGTACAGTTATCGAACACAGCGTCCTTTCGGACCTGTCCCTTGTGAATACCTATTTTTAGAAAAAAAAATTTTTGAAATCCCTCCAGCGGTTTTCCCTGCAGCGTAGGTAATGACGGCCGGCCGGCCGGCCGGACGGCCGGCAGACAGACATACATTTTTTTTTTTTTGCTTTTTTAGAATCAGGAGGTCCTAAAACGTCGAGAAATGTCAAAAAAAGTGGGGGTAAGAATTTCACTTTGAGCTCATGAATGTAATACTTAGGTCTTTCAGACCGAAGTAATAGATGTTGTTCAAGAGAATATATTAATTGAAGAAGTTAAAAACATTCAAGACGGTGGGATTAAGGTAACTCATGCAAAAAAAAGTGATACGGAAAAATTAAAAATGGTTGTAGAAGAAGAACTAATTGAAGAATTTGAAATTGTGCCTGAAATTGTAAGATTACCAAGAATAAAAATTATTGGAATGTCAGATGACTACAACGTCAACGAAATCATACATTTTCTAAAAAAAAGTGTCTCGTTACCAATTAATGTAGCAAAATCATACATATGTACAATCATACATACAAATCATCATACATAAGTATTTTTTTTTTTTTTTTAGTGGAAGTTAGGCATGTTTAGTGTTAATATAATTAATTATACATTAACGTCTCTGAATATCCGAAGATACCATGCCAACTAGGGCATCGGATATTCAGATTATAATCAATTGAGAATTAAGTTTCTTTTAGAAATTTATGAACGCCGACTTTGAACTTTTGCGGGTTAAAGTTATCAGGGAAAACCCACGAAGGTAATGAATTCCAGAGATGGGAGACTCTGTTGAAAAAGTCGCGCTGGAAGGCTACAGTTCTACATCTAATTATTTGAACCGTTAAAGGATGGGCCGCTACCGATGCTCTGGTATGACGCGATAGGTTTGCAGACTTAGGTAAAATCGATTTGATCTCTTCAGAAACCCGTTCATCCATGAAATATTTGTAGAAAATCGTCAAATCAGCAACATTTCTTCTGTGCTGCAAGGAATCAAGGTCATTAGTAAGATTTGAGTTACCAATCAATTTAACTGCTCTCCGCTGTACAGAATCAAGACACTTCAAACTACATAAGTATGCTCCACCCCATATGTGAGAACAATATTCCATACAGGGACGTATAAAAGATTTGTATATTAAAAGAAGCTGTTCGCCACTGAAAAACTCACGACATCGTCCCAAAAACCCCAATTTTTGAACAGCGCTTTTTGCTAGGGTAAAAATATGAGAATTCCATTTCATATTATTTTCAACCTCAACTCCTAGAAGTTTCACGGACTCTTTCTCTATCAAAACGTTGGAATCAAACTTCAATGGAAAAGGATTAGGCGTTGATAATCTTGAAAAATGGCAAACTTGTGTTTTGGACGTATTGAATTCAACACTGTTAGTAACACCCCAATCAAAGATAGTTTTAAGATCAACGTTTAATGAATCTATCAAATTTGATCTACAGTTATTAAGCTCTAAAGGCGAATACGATCTAGGTGCAACATGAGATGCATGAAGAGTGCTATCATCAGCAAAACTATGGATAGGATTAATTGTTGTAATATAGATAAGAAAAAGAGTTGGGGACAAAGCGGAACCTTGAGGAACGCCTGCATTAGTCGAAAATACATCCGATGAAATACCGTCAACATTGACTCGAAATTTTCGCTCAGATATAAAGCTTTGTATCCAGGAAATTAGTGGCTCATCTAAACCATAACATCTCAACTTGCATATAAGATTTTAAGTATGAAAATAAAAATTAGGGTTCCAATAAATATAATGCAATTGTTGAAAATTGATTCTGTATTATTTGAACAAATAATGAGAACAGGTAAAATATATACCAAAATGGGATAGATGTCGTGTTTTTGAAGATTTGAATGTAAATAGATGTTTTAAATGTTGGTGATATAACCACAAAACATCCAAATGTACAAGAGAGCAGGTATGTTTAAAATGTTCTGATAAACATGACCAAAGAATTTGTAAATCAGTGGTAATAAAATGCATTAATTGTGCAGAAATGCAAGCATCAGCTTCCAATCAAAAAGTTGATTTAAACCATTATGCGAATCACAGAAATTGCACAGTGTTTCAACGTTAATGTGCCAATGCAAGACAAAGTATTAAATACACAGATTAACAATCAAAGACAATTGAAATGATATATGTCAATTGTAGAAGTTTACTACAAAATTTAACCCAAATTAAATCAATTATTTTCTATAAAAACCAAATATATTGTTACTTTCTGAAACGCGTATAACAGAGGACATTGGTTTAGAAGAAGTATATATACCGGGATATAAACTGTATTTAACATATTCAAATTCAAGGCATACTGGTGGCGTAGCATTGTATGTAAGAAATGAAATATGTAGTGTTTTTTAATAGACCAAAATTTTGAATCAGATGGAACATGGTGGATTTCAGTCAAATTTACATCAATGATTGTAACTGTGATATATAGATCGCCGAGTAGCAACAAGCGGAACTTCTTAAAATGGTTCGAAGATTTTATTGATTCTCATGTAATTTATGAAATAAATAACATAATTTGCGGTGATTTTAATATTGATTTAGTAATAGATGCGAATGTCCAATATCTTCTTGAAATAAAAATTCCAATGGAATGAAACAACTTGTTCCGAATATACGAGAATAACAGAGTCATCGAAAACAATAATTGATTTAGTAATTTCAAACAACTTTGACATAAAAACACTTCAAATGAATAACTATAAAATATCAGATCACGAAACATTAGGTATATTGCTCGAACAAAAGGATATAGGCAATACCGAAATTAAACCAGTAAAATCTTTTAAATATGATATAAATAAATTAAATAGTAATTTTGAACAATGTGACTGGATAGGAGAATCTTTGGATATTAACATATTAGCAACGAGGTTTACTAAAAACTTAGAACTTGCTACCCGAGAGTTTCGCTCAACAAAATCAATTACAGGAATACCTCGCATAGTACGGTTAATCGGTTCCACCATTTAGCCGTACTATTTGAAACCGGACTAATCGAGGAACTAACTACATACAAAAAACGATAATTTGTTCCATACAATTTGTTTTTTCCTGTTTTTCAATAAAGAAAACGAGAGTAATATATTCAAATGTACATATATTTATTAAAAATAACTAAACAAACAAAAACAAGTTAATTTAAAATGGTTAAAACAACTAGATAAACAAAATTCACACAATTCACTTCAAATTCTAATGTTTTAATTAATTTTCTTTATCAAAAAATTGCAATAACGATGTCTGGATCATTTTTCAACAATTCTTTGTAGCAATGAATTGTATTGTTTATTGTTCTCTCTCTCTCTGGCGTATACATCCCATGGAGGGATTTTGCCGTCTGTGCAATCAGCTTCCAATCATCACGTTCCATGACCAGTTGACCCCAGTTTCAACATCCTATATCACGAAGGTCTTGGATGATGTCATCACGTCAGCGTTGTCTAGGTCTTCCTCTTCGACGAACACCAGCTGGTTGTTGTTGGAACGCTTTTTTTATCATTCTATCCAATGGAGTCCTTTCTACATTATCAAACCATCTAATCCGGTTGGATTTAATGAATCCGATTACATCGCAGCCTCCAAGAAGCTGTCTGATTTCATGATTCATTCAGATTCTATACTGATTTTCAGCAACTTTGCATGAACCATAAATTGTTCGTATGACCTTCCTCTCGAATGTTGATAAAATTATACAATCGGAGGAAGTCAGTGGGTAGCTGAATTCTGAAATTGTACGTACACGCCGTGCTACCTGGGTAACGCTAACAGAATTAGGTTGGTGTAGTTGAAAGGGGCAGAGTAAATACTGCTTATACTCAATGATTCTGCACCATGGCGAGTCATTGGCGCCATAAAACCAGTGCAACTCAAACGTCTGTTCTCCATGTTATGGAGAGAACGAACCCATTCACGAAAATTTGGGTTGGGCGAAGGGCTTACACCCCATTTTCGTAAAAAATTATTGTCATGAATTCTGTACACAGACCTCGGAATATCTCGGATTCATTATTGGAACGACCTCGGAAACTGTACCCACTACGATTTAAAAATGGGAACCTGGTCCTAAAACTCACACAACAAGTCGTGAGCTACACACTGGATATAGTGGCATTACAGGAACTAAGATGGCCAGGCAGTGGAATCCATGAAACAGCGAAAGGGTACACATGTTATTGACTTCTGCCCAATTAATATGCGGTTATGCACACTGAGAATCCGTACGCAAAAATTCAATATAACGATCGTCAATGTTCATGCACCTACTGAAGATAAAGCAGATGATATTAAAGACCTGTTCTTTCTAGAACACGAAGAAGTCATCAATAACATCCCGCGGCACGATATAAAAATCGTGGTAGGTGATTTTAATGCTCAAATTGGTAGGATTGCAGAACTGAAAGTGTAAGCCCTTCGCCCAACCCAAATTTTCGTGACTGGGTTCGTTCTGCGTCTTAAGGTCACCAGAAACAACCTTTTTACACGTTTATATAGCGAACCGCTTGATCCAAGACAGACTCCCGCTGCAAGCCGCCCCTAACATGGAGAACAGACGCTTGAGTTGCATTGGTTTTATGGTGCCAATGACTCGCCATGGTGCAGAATCATTGAGTATAAGCAGTATTTGCTCTGCCCCTCTCAACTACACCAACCTACTTCTGTTAGCGTTACCCAGGTAGCACGGCGTGGACGTAGAATTTCGGATTTTCGATACCCTTTATTGTTTATTGTTCGACGAATTGTAATGCTACGTTCGATATTAGGATCAACTTCCATAATATAACCTGAAACTTTTTCGACCATTCCAATAATTTTTTAAAGCGGTTCAGCCGTTAAATCTCTGCAGAAATTTCAGCACAGTCATCGTTGTCTGGTTTTGCTTATAAAAATAATTTTATATATGTATTATGTATGTACATATTAATTTTTTTAAGAATAATTTTTCCCTAGAATTTTTTCCTTTTCATTTATGTTTTTTTTTTTGAAAATTTCAAAACCGTACTATAGTGAAACCGGACTAATCGAAGCCGTACTATGCGAGGTATTCCTGTACTTATAAAAATAATATGCTATGGTACGACAATAATCTAAAGCGTTAAAACTAAAACGAGATCAACTTTGGCAGATTGCTCGTTTTCACAACAGTTATGAGGATTGGAATGCCTACAAAAGTATTAGAAACCAATATGTGGATAAATTATGTTGCAAAAAAGACACTTTTATTAAAAATAAATTATTATCCGCAGGAAATGATTCAAAAGGAGTATGGAAAATTATTAAGAATTGGAAAGGGAAAAAGACAGTGGAAAAATTCAACTTAAGTAAAAAATAATTAAGTGATGAAGAAGTTTCAACTTTGAAATTGTCATCGCCTCAACGGCGTAATCGATAGCGTGTCTGCCCAAGGATTCGAATCGGGCACTGACGAGGGTAGGTTCGAATCCGATCCGAAACACGTAAAATGTGAATTGTAGTTTTTTTCTGAGAAACTTCAAACCATACCTTTGAATTGAAAATATTCCAATTACTTCTTTACTTACTTGAGTTTAATTGATCTCAAAAATCCAAAATAAACTTAAATTTCCTTTAATGTAGTCTAATGTTAATACATATAGAACTACAAATTGACCAAGTGTCAGCCATTGATTTCACATTGATTGGAAACAATCAATAATGACTATACAATCGTGACTTAGGATGTTAATTAGAATAGAAATGTTCCCCATTCTATGAATTCACACAAAGTATTGTCTAGAAATTTAATGCAAAAAATCCCATATAATGTAAAAGCATTTCCATAATATGGAGTCTAATGACAGTGGAAAAATTCAACTTAAGTAAAAAATAATTAAGTGATGAAGAAGTTTCAACTTTGAAATTGTCATCGCCTCAACGGCGTAATCGATAGCGTGTCTGCCCAAGGATTCGAATCGGGCACTGACGAGGGTAGGTTCGAATCCGATCCGAAACACGTAAAATGTGAATTGTAGTTTTTTTCTGAGAAACTTCAAACCATACCTTTGAATTGAAAATATTCCAATTACTTCTTTACTTACTTGAGTTTAATTGATCTCAAAAATCCAAAATAAAATTAAGAATTATGTTCTTGGAACCAAAAACGTTGAAATTGAATCATTTATATTTAGAAATAATGTAGTCACCCAAAACAAATTAGAAATTGCTCAAAAATTCAACTAATTTTTCATAAATAGTATTCAAGAAATATCTTCATCCATTCCACATACCAACATGGTTTTTTTTAAACTCACGGTTGGAATCGTTTTTTGAATTTCAAAACATAGCAAGAGATGACCTTGTAAATGCATTAAATAGTATTGAATGTCAGACTGATATAGAGGGATACACAGCCAAATTTATGTTGGAAACTTTATCAATGATAGGGGAACACCTACTCCAAATAATAAATTGTTCATTGCAAACAGGAACTTTTCCTGAAGCATGGAAGATATCAACCTTCATTCCAATTCAAAAAATACAAAACACAAAACTTTGACAGGAATTTAGACCTATTAACATTCTACCAACTTTTGAAAAGGTATTGGGGATCATAGTGAAAAACCAACTGCTGGAATACATAGATCAAAACAACATTTTGTGTGTTGAACAATCTGGTTTCCGGAAATCTCATTCGTGTGAAACTCTTTAAACTATGTTATAAATGAGTGGAAATTAAGAATTGATAATGGTAAAAATATAATTATCACATTTTTGAACTTTAGGCGGGCTTTCGAAACAATTGATCGTAAATTGCTCATTGAAAAGCTAGATAACTACGGCATTCGTGGAATAACCAAGAAATGGTTTGAATATTATCTGAAAAACCGAAAACAAAAAACAAATATTAGTAATAATGAATCAGAATGCGTGGTAAATAACATTGATGTACAAGGAAGTGTGTTGGGGCCGTTGCTGTTTATATTATACATAAATAATATCACATCAGATATAAACAAAATTTACATAAAACTTTTTGTTGATGATACTTTATTTTTTGTTGGAAACAAATCAATAGCTCAAAGAACTAGAACTGGAACTATAATATATTTTCTTAGAATTCTTTGTTTATAACGTCAAATTGAAAAGCAATGTATCTTTACACTTATTTTTTAACTATGCATATTAAATGAAACATTTTTTTAATTGTAAATAATAAATTTAATAATTCCGAACAACTTCCATTTACAGGGATTAAGCCCAAATTATCCGATTCAGTGATATTTTTTTTTTTTTTTTTTTTTAATAAAATGTGATGTATAGTAGGCATTACAATATGTGTCACAACAACACATAAAAACCTTTTAAGACCAAGGTCCCACAACAACATGCGTTCAAAGGATGTTAATGGACGCAAATCTGTTTTTTTTTTTTTTTTTTTTTTATTTTTTTGTTAAATAATGGATAACTATACCATAAATCCTATCACATATAAAATATGACATAGGCCAATATTTCGTGATAGGATAGGGAAAATAAAAATAAAATAAGAGATAAAAAGCAAATTTGTTTTAAAAATTTGCAGGAACAAAACTAAAATTGGTTTGCCAATAGTCCAGCTAATGGCATAATCCTTGATTATGGGACGCAGTATATTTTTCAATGATTAAAGCTCAGATATATAGTTATATGAACGCTCGTTTCTTCTAGCAAGCTACAGCGTTCCAGCATCAAGGAATATTCATTAGCTAAGATTGAGAGTGCTACCGTTGACTGAATACAGTTCATCCGCCAGCACCCCTAAGATATCACCTTGGCTAGTGATATCTCACTGCTATTGCCAGTGGTATGCGATATCTCACGTTAACTCATATGCCAATAGCAATTACAATATTTTTGAAGATCCATAAATATTTTGTTGTTGACGTCAGTCCATTCGTCTAGGGATATGCTAAACTTTTTGTTACTGTTTTTAATAAATTAATTTTATTTAGCAACTAAAGCTTTTAACATGTTTGTTTGACACTTGTTTTTTACGCACGTTAATATAAATTTTTAATTTTTAAAAAAATAAAAGATTAAATTTTATTTTTATGATTACTCTATATATTTCGTCTTTTTAGGACATCCTCAGGAGTAATGTCGTTTAGTTTGATATATCGGTGTTTATATACAAGATAATTTTAACTAATACTAACAATCCCAAAATTTTGTTTTATTTTCAGATTCTTCCGACATAGAGGATTGCCGTTTACTCCCATTTCATCATTCATAAATTTTGATATTTTAATTTGGTTTATCTTTAGTTTTTTGTAATTGTATACATTGTTATTATTGTTAAGTTTTATTGTATGTTCCCTCCTTCTCTTTTAAGTTAAATGTAATTATTTTAGGAATTTGTTATGTATAGAGTCACAAAATTTTGAGATTGTTAGTATTAGTTAAAATTATCTTGTATATAAACACCGATATATCAAACTAAACGACATTACTCCTGAGGATGTCCTAAAAAGACGAAATATATAGAGTAATCATAAAAATAAAATTTAATCTTTTATTTTTTTAAAAATTAAAAATTTATATTAACGTGCGTAAAAAACAAGTGTCAAGCAAATATGTTATTCAACGAATTACGCCAAGAGCCTACGGCAAAAAGTGTAAGCTATACTAAAGCTTTTAGTTTCGAAAAACTTAATGATTAGTTCTTTTACATTTGCAGGATTTTTCGGAAAATTGTTTGTCGAATAAAGCTTTTATTTTGTAACTCTGTGGAAGGAAAACCCATCAACAGCCACTAATTGAGCAATTGCTTCACTCATCGACGGACACTGCCTTGACATGAATTTATCGATATTTTGCATATCACTGTTGATTTGCTTATCACTCAATACTTCTTCCACCTGTAACCGACTCTGGATGTTTTCTTTTCAAAGAATGTATGGCATTGAAATGTCGATGAAGACCAGTAGTTGCAGATCCTTACATAATATCGTTTTACCACAAATACTGCAGTTTTAATGAATCCTTATTGTTTATGGTAAAATGTTTCCAAACATCATCGTATTGATTTGGGTTGATGAAATTTGATGAAAATGATTAAATTTTTTTAAACAATTTTACTTACTATATATATGTTGTTTCTTGAAATTTTTTTGCTTCTGATTGTTTTGTTTTTCATACAAAATGTCAAACTATTTAAAATGCAATGGTGCATAAATCTACCTTACCATAATTTTAGTTCTCTTTTGTTCCGAAAAGCGCAAACATTTATATTTTTGATTGTTTTTAGTAAATTCGACGTTTAATTTTTTAAATAAAGGAAACATATTTTTCTCGAGAAAAATAAAAATTTTCTCGAGAAATGGAGATTAGATTTTTGTTAAATTTCTCGAGAAATTCTCGAGAAATATTTCTCGAGAAGAAACACTACTAGGGGGTATGCGCAGAGAAACTTTCAGCTTTTATAAAATAACGAAGGTCTGGCCGTCGCGGGCTCTTAGTCTATTATTCTTTTTTAATAGAAATACAATGCTTTAAAGTGTAGGTAGCTCAATTCTCTATTAATCATGAGGAAAAAGTTACGAAATTTCATTGAGAAAAAAGTATTTCAAAAATAAATTTTTTTTTCTCAAAATCAGTTTTCATACAAACTTGGATCTCATGAGTAAAAGTATTTTCATTGTGCACGCATTGTAAATATTCAGATACTTATAAATGAATGTATTAGTATTAATATATAAATAAATAAATAAATAAATTAATATTAATTTACTTGATATCAGCGATAATTTAATACAACAATATAATGAAATAATTATTCTAATGGAAACAAATTAAACGATAATCATTAATCATTATACTAGATTGTCGATAGTTAAAACCATAATTGATCATTCGCAGACATTGTATCTGGTTCTTATACTTTCTATCTTCTCTATAATATAAAAATGAATCGCTGAATGTGTTGCTAAGTGCAAATATCGAGACCAGCTGAACCGATTTCGCTAATTCTTTTTTTAGAATATTCCTTGAAGTACGAGGATGGTTCTTACGGAGAGAAAAATTTAAAAAATTGCCTGAAAAAGTCTAAAGACAACACTTTTCTATACTCCCATACATTCGATTCGTAAGATTTTTTGCCATTTTTCATTTATTTATATAATTTTTATAAATTATACGTTGGCCTACTATGATATCAGTTAATTATTTCAGAATTAGATTGATAATTTTTTTTTGCTGTCAGAAATTTTATTTTTCATTCATACAAACTATTATATTTAAACAGTAGGCTTTGTTTTAACTGTCGGCAATTCTTCTTGTCGTCGATAATTTTGCTTTGTCGTTATGAAAATTCTTTGTTGTCATTTTTTCTTCTAACAAAATGAAATATAATTCCATCTTAGTAGGCGCGTAAATGCTATAAATTTGTAATTTATTTTTCACAAATAAACATAAACATGCAATCATTTATGAATGAAAACGGACATTTTATTATTTGCAATTTTACATTATTTTTTATAAGCTGAATAATTTGTAGAAAAAAACTTATTTAGAAACTAATAATTATTATCTTTTAAACAAAATTATAATTTAAAAAAAATTATCTTATTAAATACCACTCTTCGTTGAAATTTTTGTCTAAAATTTTTGAATTTTACTCATTAAATTATTTTTAAGCAACACTGCTCAATCAAACCACTACTTAAACCACTCGTCCTCCGGACTCGTGGTTTATTGTGCGCTTTGATTCGCAGTGTTGCTAAATAATTTAATTCGTAGAATCAAAAAATTTTCGAAAAAATTTCAATGACTCGTGGTATTACAACCGATAATTTTTAATATTCCAGTAGGCCAGACGTATAAATGTTTGTTATTAGTATAATTCAAATTTTATTGGTGAAATTGAATGACGTCATTACATTTTAGAGAATTTCATTGGTTTAAATTAAAATAAAACTAACGCAAAAAATTTTCTATGAAATTTCTCATTTTTCTTCAATATAGTACATTATGATGCAAGGACGTAAAGCTAAAGATTTTGGACGTATGTGGAGTTTTACCCACATTAAGTCCAAAATAGCTTACGTCCGTGCGTCATATACTATTTCTTATTCGCCGCAAGCAAAATATTTAGAAAAAATTGTTTATTCTAAATGAAAATTATAAATTTGCATAAATTTTGAAATAAAAATATGTTGAACAAGTAACCTTTGACAAAATATTTGTTATTTTTTCCAAATTATTGTATAACCATGACAACAAATAATAACAATAATATTAATTGGATTATGAAAGTTTGAATTTAATGGTTGCTTTGATAAACATTTCTTTTTATTATAGAATTTAAACTATAATACAAATGTTCTTTACTTTTTTGGACGTAGCTATGACGACAAAGTATATGGTTAAAAAGTGACACTATACGGCCGCAAATCACAATAATAAAGTACCACTTTAATATGTAGGCGAATAAAAAATAATTTGAATTTGTTCATAAACTATTACTGATTATATATTAAGCATAATATATGAAATATTTTATTTTCTCTGTCCGTAAAACAAATACGAAAATAGGTTAAATTTTTCACACAACTTTGTATGCGAAATTTTGGCAATTTTCATGTTTCATTTTTGAGCAACTTAAGAATAATATTTTATATATTATGCTTAATATATAGTCAATAATACGTCATAAGTAAATTAAAATTGTTTATTTGTGGTCAAATGAGAAATTTTATAGATAACTTAAAATTATTTAAGTTGTGTTTTGTATGAAATTCCATATAAAATTTTTGTGATTTTTTCTCTTATCTCCCATTTGTAGCGCTATTGCGGCGAACACATGCGTTAATTTCAACCGCATATGTAACACGAGCAATGTGGATAGTTTTGCATTTTTCTAAAGTTTCTTTATGCTACACATCATTCTTCGAATGTTTCTTCATGTCACACGTTGCGTCTAGATTTGTGTGAATGTTCAAACTTGAGTGTTGAATGCTGTATGTTCGTAAACGATCAATCAAGGCTACTGCAAAACCTTATGAAGCAATTGCAAAGTGCAATATGATCTTAGGATAGAATGGGAGCAAGTACTTTTAAGATGAGGAATGTTTTGCCAGTGTCATCTGATTCATCCAAAAAGATGGATCGACTCGACTTATCCCAATATCACCCAAAAACTAATCAGTTCTTTGTCATTATAATCTCCATTCAATTTTATTATCGGGGACAAATGTTATAGATCTTTAAAAAACAGGTGCTCGGGAGACTCCCACTCCCCCAACCTTCAACCCTTTGTCCAATGTACCCAAAAGATTTAAAAATCTTTCTCAAATCTTTTGGATTATTATCAACGTTTCATGAAAATCAATTACATCTGCAGACAATATATATAAACACTTATACAAACACTTATACAATTACTAGGTCATTCAATAAGTCCGTAGGATGACACATAGATGGCGTTACTAGAATTTTTTCCATATGATTTTTATTTAGTACTAACCTTCAAACGATATGTGTATAAATTTGACAGCAATCTGACTATTTATTCGTGAGTTATAGCATTTTGTGTGAAGCAACTTTTGTTTTTGAAAAAAAATGGAAAAAAGTGAATTTCGAATTTTAATAAAGCATTGCTTTTTGATGAAAAAAAATACAGTGGAAACCAAACAATGGCTTGATAAACATTATCCAAACTCTGCTCCATCGAGACAAATGGTAGAGAAGTGGATGGCTGAATTTAAATGTGGTCGTACCAGCACAAAAGATGCAGAGCGCAGTGGACGCCCAAATGAGGCTGTTATTCCAGAAAACATAAAAAAAATCCACAAATTGGTTATGAACGATCGCAAATTGAAGGTGCACGAAATAGCTGACATTGTAAAGGTAGCAGATGGTAGTGTTTTTACCATTTTACATGAACATTTGGGTATGCGAAAGCTCTGTGCAAATTGGGTGCCGCGTGAGCTCACAGTCGACCAAAAACAACAACGAATCGATGCTTCGGAGGAGTCTTTGGCACTGTTAAACCGCAATAAAAGGGAATTCTATCGTAGATATGTGACAATGGATGAGACATGGCTTCACAATTACACACCAGAATCCAAAAGACAGTCAGCTGAGTGGACAGCAGTCGACGAACCGAATCCAAAGCGAACAAAGACGCAACAGTCGGCCGGTAAGGTGATGGCGTCTGTATTTTGGGATACGAACGGAATAATATCGACTATCTCCAAAAAGGAACCACCATCAACAGCGAGTATTACTATGAACTTTTGGATCGATTGAAGGCTGAAATCGCAAAGAAACGGCCACATTTGCAAAAGAAAAAAGTGTTGTTTCACCAAGATAATGCACCGTGTCACAGATCGATGAAAACGATGGCAAAATTGAATGAATTGGGCTTTGAATTGCT
Source organism: Diogma glabrata (assembly GCA_963693315.1). Classification (NCBI taxonomy): domain Eukaryota; kingdom Metazoa; phylum Arthropoda; class Insecta; order Diptera; family Cylindrotomidae; genus Diogma; species Diogma glabrata. The sequence continues at coordinate 194,771,797 of OY856186.1, read as the reverse complement.
TACCCACCCACCATATTCTCCAGATTTAGCCCCCAGCGACTTTTTCCTGTTTTCAGATCTCAAGAGAATGCTTGCTGGAAAGAAATTTAAGTCCAATGATGAAGTAATCGCTGAAACTGAGGCCTATTTTGACGAGAAAGAGAAATCGTACTATAAAAGTGGTATAGAAAAGTTGGAAAATCGCTATACTCGTTGTATCGCCCTCGAAGGCAACTATGTTGAATAAAAAAATCGAGTTTTGTCAAAATTTTGTTTTTTTCTTACTTATCCTACGGACTTATTGAACGACCTGTTATATAAACACTTTAAATAAATCCAAAAAACTCTTTTAAACTGGAAGTGACAAACCGGCAGTTGGTATGGTATGTAGAACTATTGGAAACAGTACTAAAACTTTTATATACCAAGTCTCAATTAGTTTAACCAGAGATAAAAGCAGAATTAGAAGTTATTGAAGTTTAAAACATATAGGTGTTCAGGAGACGTCCCGTTATTTTGTCCAATTATAAATCTAAACCGTTCTCAAATCACACAAAATCTCATAAAAATAAATCCAACCGTTTAAGAGCAGTTCAGTCACAAACAAACGTACAGAAGAAATATATATTTAAAGATAATTTAAAATAATAAGTGTAATTATTAAAAATATGAATAAAAAAATAAGTTTTTAATTTTATGTTGATTTGTGTTAATTTCAACTCTTCAAAACCCTTTACCAATCACTTTCAAATTTTGACATGCGGTTCAATTCTCAATCCATCTAGATTGATCAGCTAGAATGGTAATGCTCTGTTATTCATATTTCCCAAATGGAAAAATTAAAAAATACGCCTCCTATTCTCATTACGACTCTTTGAAATTATTCTTATTAATTCAACAAAATGCACGCGCACAAACTTTTGTATAGGCGTAGCAACGCACGCCGGGTCCTGCTAGTCTATTAATAATACAAATATTGGTGAGGATCAGATGATCCTATTTAGTATTGGTAAGGACTTAACCCCGTACTCCAAACTAACTGATGTTAAAAAAGTCGACAATATGAAAGAATTGCTACAGATCAATTTTCTTCTCTTGTTTCTCAATCAACAATTTTTTTTGAATTAATCGATGTATGCTCTAAAACCATCTAGAAAAAATCTTAAAATTGGCTAGGAACCTTCATGGATAAAAAAGAAAGATAAATTTTACAAATTAAAACGTAAATATGTTAATAATTTTTTTTTTAAACTCCGATATAAATTTCATAAAAAAGCCTTAAACAAACTTGAAAAAGAAGCTGAGTCTCTATTTTTTCAAAACGAATTAAATAAAAATGACTTCAGAAATGTTTGGCACCTTGTAAATAAATATGTATTTAATAAAACAAAAAATAAAGCAAAAATTATTCTTGAACATGAAAACGACGTAATTACAGATGAAAACAAAATTAGCAACGTTTTCAATAATTATTTTATAAATTGCACGAAAAATTTTTTTGCCTTAGTTTTATTTTAAATTCTCATAATTTTTTGGAAAAAATCCTCAAGCAAGTGGTATTGATAGTAGCCCTCGGCCTACGGCCTCGTGCTTTTATCAATACTAGGAGGGCCCGGCATGCTTCGCTACGCTTATAAATAAAGTTTTTGCGTAGAAATTTTGTTGGCGTAGAAACAATGATTTCAAAAAGTGGTAATGAGAAATGCTAGCATATAATTTTTAATTTTTCTTTTAAATATATGAATGAAAAATAATCAGAACTCTAGCTGACCAGTTCGGATATATGAAAAATTAGCGATCAAATAAGTTAGAGATCAAATAAGCTTACTTGAAAACAAAATTGAATAATCAATATTTTATTCTCTTTCATTCACAAACAATATATATTAAAAATTCTAACAATCAAATTTACGATCTCAAACTATCATACCAAACACACACATTACAAAATTGTCGCTGAAAAAAAATTCAATAATCAATATTTTATTCTCTTTCATTCACAAACAATATATATTAAAAATTCTAACAATCAAATTTACGATCTTAAACTATCATACCAAACACACACATTACAAAATTGTCGCTATATATTAAAAATTCTAACAATCAAATTTACGATCTCAAACTATCATACCAAACACACACATTACAAAATTGTCGCTGAATTTATCCTCTTTCATTCACAAACAATATATATATCTAACTATATATTCAACGTATTAATATATAAGATAAAACAACAAAGAAAATAACGTCCATACTCTCCTAGATCAATGCATAAACTGAAAAGAAAATACTCAAAACCCCCGATATATCATAGCCATACACTTTCACGCCATTTGCAATAAACAATGAACATTGCCATATGCAAAAAATTGGATTAGTGTTTTTGATTAAATATTTTTGAATTTTTTTTATATGGAGTTTTATTTTTCCAGATGGCGTTATGGCGATTTTTTGAATTTTTTTTATATTGAGTTTTAATTTCAAAATGGCGCTACAAGTTCACGATTTTTATTGTGCTAAAAAATGTAGATGGCTTCTATACCGGGGGTTTTGAAATACTATAAACAAAGAAAAGATTTGGACGATTCCATTTGATCCATTTGATTTGATTTGAGGGGACGCAGTTGAATTCAAAAATACATTATAATTCGTCTATAACTTTTTTATTTATGATCCCAAAAATCTCTCAGATCTAGGTTACACTAATATCAGTTAGCAGTGAAAATTTGAAATGAGTGAAAATTCGAATAAAAAGCCTTAGGCTGTACCAAGTACAAAGTTAGCGTATTAATATATAAGAAGATACTTGCTTTCGAAATTTTTGGCAAAAAATTATTTCGAATTATCACCGCCCTTGGGAAATTACAACTGATAATATTTCAGTAAATTATAATTTTAATGATAATTTAATTGAGCCTCTGCTTGTTCAATAAGAGGTTGATAACAACGTGCATGAACTTTTTAAAATTATGTTAACATCCAATGACGAAATTTCTAAATTTTTAACAATTTAAATAAACGATCAATAGTGGGATATGATGGAATATCAGTCAGATTTTGTTTGAAATTTAAAGAAATTTGTGAATTAATAAATACTTGTATTGATAATGGTGAATTTCCAGATTCCCTTAAAATAGCTCATTCCATTGCATAAAAACTCAATAAAAACATTAGTCAACAATTATCGTCCGATTTCATTCTTGAGCACCTTTTCAAAATGTTATGAAAGCGTTCTGTGGTCTAATTCCCTAACGAAAAAATGCACAAAATGATAAAAGGATAAAATGATAACTCATATTTTTCCCGAATTGCGATTCCGTATGACAAATGATAAAATGATAATGATAAAAAATTTTTATCATTAGTGAAAATGATAAGTTTTTTTTCCTTAACCAAATAGGTGGAGAAAACGTTTATCATTAATGATAAAAATAATTGTTAAAAACAATTTGACATTAAACTTATGTCGTTTTCTTTTAAAAAAAATATTCGAAAACTCTAAATAATTATATGTATTCTTACAAATCAAGATTGTTTTGTGTTGTGTTTGTTTTTACTATAATAAAATTATTCTTATCATTGCAATAAATTTTAATTCGTAATTACTACAATAATTTAAAATTATCTTTGCTGTAATTTGTCAAGAACATACCGACATGAAGTTAGTGTAAAGCTCTATACATTGAATAAATATCTAAGGAAGAGTAACTAGACATTTTGAGTGAAGCATCTAATTTTTAGTATTAATGAAGTTTGATAGTGTTTGCATTCTAGCTGGGTGGTACTGTTTACAATTTGCATATTTATATTTTCAAAACAAATAAAAGAAATAATAAATGTTACATATAAATTTAAAAGCCTAATATGTTTGAATAAAATATTTCCTTATATTTCCAAAGATAAATATTTTTAATTGTCCATACAACACAAATTTTAATCATATTGAATTACTTTAAGAACACCTTATACTCGGCTGTGATAGCGTTTGAAATATGGTTTGACAACGATGGATTAAGAAAAATTACATTTATGTAGGATAATAAAATATAAAATAAAACTAGAAAATAACAGTTTTTGTAAAGCAAATACTTTATGTTTTTGTTAAAACATCATTCTAAACCCTTTTTATGCGTAGTGTTAGTAAAAATATTCTAATCATTGATATGAAATTCGATGATCAAATTTCAGTGTATTTAAGGTTATTTGTACATATTTTAATGCAACACTTCATTTTCATGAATAAACTACTGCACAAATACTAATAATTGATTTGGAAAACATTAATTTAAACTTTAATTTTTATAAATTTTGTTTAATTTGAATATCTCTAAGTAGAATTTCGGATAAAAGCTATGATTTTATTTTAAAATACAAAACGAAATATGTCAAATGTCATGGATGAAGAACGCACAGATATACAAATTACATACTTCAAAAAATATTCGTGTAGCCACACGTAATTATTCTTCCTTATATATTTATTCAATGGCTCTATTGACGACATGCCCTATGTGCTCTAACGGATTTTATGTTAAACTTTTAAATAATATCAAATTGTAAACAAATGTCAAATACCATACGATTTTAGTCCAAAAAATATTTAAGCTGTGTTAAATTTAATAGTTTTAAAATTTGTGCAACAATCGGTGTATTTATTTATTCAAATGTAAGTTGCAACACTATTATCTATTATAATTTGATCAAAATTTTATTATTTTAAACAGCAAAATGGAAAATAAACGTAAAACAGCGAATCGTTATTGTGGTGTACCACAGTGCAAAACCTACGATGTAGACGGCGTGTCCATGCATCATATTCCCCGTAAAGTCATGCTAAATAAAGTAGCATTAAAGGAATGGATACATGTTCTAAGGATGGGAAAAAAGATTCCCAAAAACTTTTGGATCTGTAGCAAGCATTTTAAGAAGGAACAGATTCTAAACCCATTACCACGGGCGAATATACGAAAAAGGGCATTACTTACCAGAAATGCTTTTCCCTCAGAAAATTTACCACAATCAAGCATAATGACTATAAAGCCAAAGACAAGAAAAGTTAGGTTAAATATAATTAACAAGTATGTACTACACTTTTGAAACTTAATGTATAATTGTAAATTTGTATGTACTTATATTTTATTTTCTAGTTCATCAATTAATACGTCCAGTAAATCAGAAGATGGCTTTGAAAATACTTATCCTACTAACAGCAAGGAAGATGAAGTTGTGCCACCCATACAGAAAGTTTGCATAGGAACTCAATTCAACACTCACAAGCGCGATGTATCTTACAGTTATGTTAATGGTGAACCAGCTCAAGTTAATGGTGAACCAGCAAAACTTAATAATCTACCGTTCCTTGTTGATAATGACGAAAAATTAAATTCCATGACTGGAATTCCAACTCTAACTTTGTTAGAACGGTTACATATGTGTTGTTTATTAATAAGGCCAGAAGAACCGTATAATATTGGGTTGTCTCTAAAAAATCGTGTAATATTGACGATGTGTCGCATAAAAATGAATATGAACAACATACAGACCGCTATACTATTCAATATCTCCTCAAAATGTGCTAAAAATTATTTTGCCGATTGTGTTCAGCTCTTAGCAAAAGTTTTAAAGTGTTGCATGTATTGGCAGACTCGAGAAGAAAACCTGAAAAATTTGCCAAAATGTTTCGAACAGTTTCCTAATACAATAACAGTTTTAGATTGCACTGAAATAAAAACAATAACATTTCGATGTTTAAGTTGCAGAACATGCACATATTCTTATTATAAAGGCCCACACACGGTCAAAGTTTTAGTTGGAATTTCACCATCGGGTCTTATCAATTATATTAGTACTGCTGTAGCTGGGAGAACATCTGATAAAGCCATTTTTAATTTAACCAACCTGATAAATTAAAACCGGGGGATGCAGTTATGGTGGATAAAGGTTTTATGATCGGTGACGAACTTGCAGAAGCCGGTGTGGAAATGATCCGACCCAGTTTCATAAACATGAAGAGAACCAAAGAGTCTATTGAACGGGATCGTCTTATTGCGTCTGCTCGAGTTCATGTGGAGAGACGAATAGCCAGGTTAAAAAATTTTAAAATGATGTCTGAAAAGATTTCCGCCTCTATTCTACCATACTTGGATGACATAATAATTGTAGTAGCAGCTGTGTGTAATTTAAGCTCACCAATTTTAGATGATGATAAATTTAATTGAAACTCATATTTTTGTAAGTACAAAATTTTAAAGCTTTCGTTTCATGAAATTTTTAATTATTTACATAAAAATATACAAAAATAACGGTGTACTATTTTCAGGTACATAAAAAAAGGATATAACAAATAGATTATTATACAAAAAACGGTGTACTACTTTCGGGTACATATAAAAATATGGATGACATAAATATTGTTATATCAGCTGTGTGTAATATAAGGTCATCAATTTTAGATATAATCATAATTGTAATTCATAAGTGAATCATTTTTCATGAACATATATAATATACATATTATTATATATTATTTATTATACATATATTATTATTATATTATATATTGTAACATATATAATATATATTTTAAAGCTTTCGTTTCATGAAGATATTATATATATACATAAAATATAATTTTCAATTATTTACATAAAAATAACGGTGTACTATTTTCATATATATATATATATATATATATATATATATATATATATATATATATATATATATATATATATATATACATATATATATATATATATATATATATATATATATATATATATATATATATATATATATATATATATATATATATATATATATATATATATATATATATATATATATAAATATAGTATATATATATATATATA
>OY856186.1:194621803-194764740 GCA_963693315.1 Diogma glabrata | reverse complement strand
GTCCTCTTAATGAAAAAATGATCTTTTTTTTTTTTTTTATTCAAAGTTAGGCATGTTTAGTGTTAATTATAATAAATTATAAATTAACGTCTCTGAATATCCGAAGGTACCATGCCAAGTAGGGATAAGAATGGAATGCAAATTAAGATTCTCTGAGAAATTTATGAACGTTAACTTTAAAGCCTTGAGGATTAAATTCATCAGGGAAAACCCAGGAAGGTAAGGCATTCCATAGATGAGAGACTCTGTTGAAAAAGTCACGTTGGAAGGCTACAGTTCTACACCTAATTATTTGAACTGTAAAGGGATGCGCTGCTACGTTTGCTCTGGTGTGACGCGAAAGGTTTGCTGATTTAGGTAAAATCGATTGGATCTCTTCAGAAGCTCGTTCATCCATAATATATTTATAAAATATAGTCAAATCAGCAACATTCTTCTGTGCTGCAAGGAATCAAGACCGTTAGTAAGACTTGGGTTACCAATGAGTTTAATAGCTCTACGCTGTACAGAATCAAGGCAGTTGAGACTACTCAAGTAAGCTCCACCCCATATGTGAGAACAGTATTCCATGCAGGGACGTATAAAAGATTTATAAACTAAAAGAAGTTGTTCGCTATCGAAAAACTTACGACATCGCCCCAAAAATCCTAACTTTTTGAACAGCATTCTTAGCCAGATTAAAAATATGAGAATTCCACTTCATATTATTTTTCAATCTCAACTCCTAGAAGTCTGACAGACTCATTCTCTAAAAGATTTTTGGGGCCAAACGTTAATGGAAAAGGATTGGGTGTCGTTATCCTAGAAAAATGATTCTTTTATTTGCAGCCTGCATTGTATGCTATTACAAATCGTCGCTTTAATAATGAAACAACGTATTCCCAAAAGTGTAGTTTCGAGATAATTGGGTTTAAAGATTTTTCGATTTTCTGATTTTCGTAAACTCGGCAGCACAATTGAATGAATAAAGATTTTGGAAAAAAAATGTCTACCCATTAATCTTGACTAATTTCCCCACAGCATATTAAAATTTCACATTAGTGCCTGCTGGCTTTTCTACCTAAAAAGAGGTGAAAAGTCAATCAGGTACCTTATAAGTTATTTCATATTTCATATACGTTATTTCATTTTGCATGGAAGGACGATTAAGCCTAAAACTAATATTATTGAAATAACACATAATATTCTTACAATTTTTTATTTATATGAACCGGCATATCATTGTAGTAATGAATGATGCTTATACAATATTTTAGATTTACCATTTCGTGTGGCGATCGTAATGTATATAAAGTATACGACACTGATTTTACCCCAAGTTATTATTCTGTAGAAATTGAAATATCGTACATGCATTTTACGCTGTTTCAATATTTAACCAAATTCAAATTTGCATGTACGTTAATTAACAATATATTAATTTTCATCCCCAGTTATAAAAAAACTGGAAAATGTTAAAATGCCACTTTATAGACATCCTTATGGGGAATGCAGCGCACCCATTAAATAAAAACAACGTATATATGGCATACGTTATTTCATTATTAAAGCGACGAAATATTAAATTTAAGAATTTGTTATACAACATGTAATTAAAATATACTTAAATAAAGAAAAAGAAATATAGTGAGCTTATATCCATCAAATACTTCAATTAATGACTAATTGTTGTTATAGTTTTTGCGTAGTTCGAAATATAAAAATTAGGTACTCCGGAGGCCGCCACCATTTAGCACATTATCGCTCAAAAGCTACTCAATTTCTCCTCATACAAATCTCCATCTTTTCTTATATTTTCTTCAACATTGGTTTATTAGATACAGCTGTTGCTTACTATCCCAACATACATAAATTCTGTTGTACAAATAGTAAAATAGAAAACAATTTACAGAAAGTATCAAACCGGAAGTTGGCGTGCAGGACTTTTACAAAACATAATTCTAAGCATATTTGTCAAGTTTAATCAAAATCGAGATTAATATAAAAAAAATTATAATATTACATTTCAGTTATGTTAATAATTTCATACATTTCATTTATGTTACTTCAATTATAAATAAAACTAATTACTATTCAGTTTTACATTTCAAAACATTGGGCGAAGTGAATAAAAAGTAGAATATACTAAATACTCAAGTTTTTTAAGCATATACTGACAAATCAGTAAATAAAAACTAGGTATATAGCATATACTTTAATCCATTAAAAATTTTCCAAAATATTCTTAAAATCGAGTGAATAAAACCAAGAATATTCTAATTTTTGACACTGCCGTACTAAATATTTTCAAGTTGCTGTTTGTGCAACTTATTTCTGAACAATGGCTGAATTTATTAATAATGCAGAAAATTCGCAAAATAAAAAATGTTATAGAGACCGAAAATCAAAAATAAATTCTGATTATAAAAGCAAATATCGTTTCAAAGAAGAAAACGTTAAAACTTTGTGTGAAATGTTCTTGAGCGAAATCTATAAAACTCGAGAGAAAGCCATTGCACCAAACCATCAAATGAAGATTTTTTTGAGATGCCTTGCTGACTCGGGTTTTCAAATTGGAGTAGCAGAGGAAGAGGTAATTCACAGAACATCTGTATGCAAAAGCTTTTAGGCTAGTAAGGAGAATTATAATAATATTTTATTTAGATAACAAACCGTGTTCAAATATAACAAAAACCATGTTACACACATATATTTTTAGGTTTTGGAAAAAATAGTGTCAGTTGCTCACGAATTTATTGTGTTTCCAAAATCTGAGGCTGAAATTTGGTAAAGAAAACATAAAGTTCTATTTGTGGTTGGAGCACTGGATTGTACCCACATTAAAATTCTGAGGCCTCATGATTTCGCGGATGAATATATCAACAGAAAGGGTTATGCAAGTATTAACGTACACGCAACATGTGATGCTAATGAGCTATTCACCAACATTGACGTACAATGGCCAGGATCTGTGCATGACAGCAGGATATGGAAGCAGTCGGATGTTTATAAATTATTAAAAAACATGAATAATGTTTTGGTTTTTGCAGATATGGGTTATGGAACTTCCCCTTGGTGTCTAACTCCATATAAAAAATCCGGTTAGCAGAGATGAAGAAAATTTCAACAAAATACACACAAGAGCCAGAATGGTTATAGAACGGTGTTTTCGCCAGCTGAAAAGAAGATTTCTCATTATTGGTTACACTTTGCGAGTTGCCCACGATAAAAGGCCTTCCGTAATCATCGCCTGTGCTGCACAATTTATCAAATGTTTTCAACGATGAAAACATATGGTATTTCGATGATTTACCTACCGATGTTGGGGAACAAAACAGTAACGAGGATGATGATAACAGTTTAATCAAAGTAATAGGTCAACGATTGAAATTGCTCATCGACCTAGCCAACATCAAGAAAAATAAGCAGACAAAAGTAAAAAACATATTGATTATAAATTCATATTTCAATTATTCAAATAATTAAAAATTAAATAACAAAATAATAAATAATTCATAATAATTCAATAAAAATATTTTTTCAATATAAATAACATAAAATTAAAATTTAACGCATTATCACACATTTTCATTCTAGATATTCCACACTTTCGTTTTCTAAATATTTCACACTTTCATTATTATTTGAATTTCGCAGTTCTTTAAATCCACGACCCAAATCAGTAGAAGCTGCATCTATTGAAAATATTGATGAATATTCAATTGATAATCAATGGCAAATATTACACAACAATTCAGATTTTACTAATAAAGAACTCATATCTGAACCATTCGTTGAAGTTTCAGGAATGTCTGATTCTCGAAGACGTTGGATTACTATAAACCGTATTAGAGTAACTCATGGTGCTATAAATGCCGAGATTCACATGTACAATAATGAAGTCTCACCATCTTGTGATTGTGGTAATCTATCTCAAACTGTAAGGCACATATACTCTGAATGTCCGATTAGGCGCTTCGACGGTGATCTAAATCAGCTACACAATATGACCGATCTGGCAATTGATGGTTGGATTCATTAGATATTAATATTTAACCTGTAAATTTTTAAAATTTTGTCAAATGAAACATACGATTAATAATAATAATAATAGTAGAAGCTAGATCCCCCATTTTCTTAAACGTGGTTAACTGTTCCAAGAGAACTTTTCTCTGTAATTGAGGTAGCGTTAAGTTTTTGGTGTTCACTTCTTCGTCGGCAAAATGAAAATGTGTACAGTTAGAGATTTTGTTTGGTGCTATTTGGTTATTTTTTTCTATTGATTTATCCTGATTTTGTTGTGTGCTGCTGCTGTTTATAGCGGAAACGCTGGTTCCGACAGATAAAGCCCCTGAAATATTGGAATATAATAAAGGAAATAATAACAAAAAAAAACTAATATTTATTAAATTGATTTACCGGGAATTTTTTTAAAAATTGGGTTTTCCTCTCCTTGCAGTATGGTAAAAATGTCCTGCTCCCAATCCTTCAGCTCAATCCTCCGATTCCCAGTTTGAGTGAGATCTGTTTTTTTATACATCAGTTTTTATATTGTTAATATTTTTTTATTTGTTCTGATGTAAATTTTGTTAGGAACCGATCTTCCAACTCCTTGCAAACCTGAAGGATGGCTGCATTTTTGGTCTTTGATTTCTGGTAGTTTCGACTTACTAAAAACTATAGGAAATTTTTTGATAACATTAACAAAATTTCTGGAATTACTTTTATTAAAGCTGGAATTTGTATTCTCGTCCGACATTTTAATTTTGTTTAGTCTAGTTTTGTTTTAATTTGACATTTATAATTTTCATTATATTCTACAATTTTCTAGCAGATGCTAAAAAAATTAGTACATTCTTATTCACTCGAAATAAAGAATGTGCTAATGATAAATAGTTTATACTTTAAGATTATTCTAGTTTTCATTCACTTCATTCATTAATTTAGAATCTAGATGATAGTCCTTGAACATATATGGTAAGTTTATTGGTCTATCCTTGGTCTATCTGGAATATTCCTTTCCGAAGTCAATGGTTGAGCTACATAATTTACTGTTAAGGGTTGATTTCTCACAGCTTCCTCATTATAGTTTTCAGAATTATTATATCCATTATTGATATCAATAGTGGATGGTCCTGAGTTATCTTCTTCTTGATAATCTTCTTTTCCCCCAGTTGATTTGAGATGTACTTGTTCTCTTCGATATTGGTTACCATATACAAGAATTGTATAAGAAGCATAATTTAAATTGTTCGTAATCACTTCTTTTCCCATTGTTTTCGTTTATTTGGTTGTGTCATTACAATAACTTCTTCTAGAATTTTTAGTTATGGCAATTGTCTTGCTGATTTATCATTATAAAATGTTACTTTTTTATTTCTAATTAATTTTTCTTTTACGTCCTACGGAACTTAAGGTTTTGAACATTTCGTTGAAAATGGTATAACTGTTCTTAGATTTCTGCTTTAGAAAGTTTCAGATTGGGTGTATTTCTCCAATATAGTAAAGATTTGTAGAAATCAGTTTCGCTGTCTAAGCTTTTTTTTATTGATGTTTTTGATATTTTTACAGCTGCTTCAGCTATACCATTGCCTGGCTGGTGATGTGAACTACTTGAAGTATGTAAAAATTCCTATTCTTTTGCAAATTGTCTAAATTCGTCGCTGATTAACGGTGTTTGATTATCAGTTACACTTACTACTATTTCTGGTATACCGTATCTATTGAAATTTCCCTTGCAGATTTTTATAATGCTTATAGATTTCATATCATTTATTTCATCAATTTCAAAGAAGTCAGAGTATCTACACCGAAAAAAAATGTAGGTAAAATACAACAAACAATGGTCTGTTGAATTTATTTAAAGGACACGTTATTTGATTTTCTATTGTTTTAACAAACATGTTTGTTAATTGCCAGGTTTCAACAAACATGTTTGTTAAATATTTTTAACTACCTTTACAAGCTACTTACTACCTTTACGTTCGTTGATTTTCGTTTGTTGAATAAAATAGTCAAAAATCAAAAATATAAAACATAAATATGAACAAATTCAAGTAGTGAGGGCTAGAAATTTATAGTGAACTTAGTGGAAGTACAGTAAAAGTGAAATTTTGTGAAATAAAAAGCATAGTTTAAGAAAAAGTGTGAAAGTATCAAATGAATTGTGTTAATTAAAATACATAAAAAAATGAGTGAAATTTTAGTGAATTTTAGTGAAATTAAATTACTAGGTCATTCAATAAGTCCGTAGGATGACACATAGATGGCGTTACTAGAATTTTTTCCATATGATTTTTATTTAGTACTAACCTTCAAACGATACGTGTATAAATTTGACAGCAATCTGACTATTTATTCGTGAGTTATAGCATTTTGTGTGAAGCAACTTTTGTTTTTGAAAAAAAATGGAAAAAAGTGAATTTCGAATTTTAATAAAGCATTGCTTTTTGATGAAAAAAAATACAGTGGAAACCAAACAATGGCTTGATAAATATTATCCAAACTCTGCTCCATCGAGACAAATGGTAGAGAAGTGGATGGCTGAATTTAAATGTGGTCGTACCAGCACAAAAAATGCAGAGCGCAGTGGACGCCCAAATGAGGCTGTTATTCCAGAAAACATAAAAAAAATCCACAAATTGGTTATGAACGATCGCAAATTGAAGGTGCACGAAATAGCTGACATTGTAAAGGTAGCAGATGGTAGTGTTTTTACCATTTTACATGAACATTTGGGTATGCGAAAGCTCTGTGCAAATTGGGTGCCGCGTGAGCTCACAGTCGACCAAAAACAACAACGAATCGATGCTTCGGAGGAGTCTTTGGCACTGTTAAACCGCAATAAAAGGGAATTCTATCGTAGATATGTGACAATGGATGAGACATGGCTTCACAATTACACACCAGAATCCAAAAGACAGTCAGTTGAGTGGACAGCAGTCGACGAACCGAATACAAAGCGAGCAAAGACGCAACAGTCGGCCGGTAAGGTGATGGCGTCTGTATTTTGGGATACGAACGGAATAATATTCATCGACTATCTCCAAAAAGGAACCACCATCAACAGCGAGTATTACTGTGAACTTTTGGATCGATTGAAGGCTGAAATCGCAAAGAAACGGCCACATTTGCAAAAGAAAAAAGTGTTGTTTCACCAAGATAATGCACCGTGTCACAGATCGATGAAAACGATGGCAAAATTGAATGAATTGGGCTTTGAATTGCTTACCCACCCACCATATTCTCCAGATTTAGCCCCCAGCGTCTTTTTCCTGTTTTCAGATCTCAAGAGAATGCTTGCTGGAAAGAAATTTAAGTCCAATGATGAAGTAATCGCTGAAACTGAGGCCTATTTTGACGAGAAAGAGAAATCGTACTATAAAAGTGGTATAGAAAAGTTGGAAAATCGCTATACTCGTTGTATCGCCCTCGAAGGCAACTATGTTGAATAAAAAAAATCGAGTTTTGTCAAAATGTTGTTTTTTTCTTACTTATCCTACGGACTTATTGAACGACCTGTTATTTGAATGTTCTAAAAATTTAAGGAAAGTCAACAATTTTGTTTTAAAGGTGTCTATAAAGGTAAATTTTGTTTCGATAAAGTTTAATTAAAATCATTATAGAAAAAATATAAGCACATATATTTAATAGCATTATAATAAAATATAAACTAATTATAGCTTACTAATAGTTTTGGAAATATAAGATAAAATCAATTAAATAAAATGTCAGAAGTTAACAAACATGTTCGTTATTTTAACAGTCCGGCTGTGGTTTTGTTCGTAATAATTAACAAACATGTCTGTCAAATTTACCAACTGTTCGTTAAAAATTGTTGGTAAAATAAATTCATCTGACATCAATTTGTTGTATTCAACTAATAATTTGTAGGATCAAAAGTAACAGATATGTATGTTGAATCGAATGACATTTCTGTAAATTTTACGAACTTTTTTTTTTGAGTGATACTGTGATTAAAAATTTTTGAATTTTATTACATATTTATATTCAACTCCATTATGTCCTTGTTAATTCTTTGAAAAGGGTATTCTGAAATCCTATTCGTTGTCATTGGTTGTTTTCTTTGGTTAGCAGAATATTTAATACAAGGTTCACAACCTCCTATCAAATTTTGAATGTCTTTATTTATATTATGCCAAAATACTATTTCTCTAGCCATTTGAATTTAGCCTCAATTCTTTGATGACTAAGATGTAACTTTTTTAAAGTATCGCAGCGTAAACTTTTTGGAATTATAATTCCATTCATTTTTGTATGTAATTTCTTTGAATAATATAGTTATTTCATCACGATATGTAAAATATTTTTTCAATTTTTTTTCATTTTTATTTAGTTTATTTGGCGGTTGGCCAACGTATACATTTGGATACGTAGTGTATAAGCTTTCGCATCTCGAGATCTGTTATGGTTTCCTGTTATACCGTTTTTAAAGTTGCATTTTTTATTCTTAGGTCTTCCGAACCATTAGTTTATATTATATCGTCATTTATTTGTTCTTCTTCTACTTGATATATGTCATAATCCTTTAATAAGTCGTTACGTACATCCGGCGTTCTAGGTATATATAATCTGCTATCAACATCTCTTAACATTTTTTATAAATTAGTTTAAAACTATAACGTTGTAGGTACAACATCATTTTCTGTATCCTTTTATTTTATAATTGAGTATTTTATAATTGAATTTATAATTGAGTTTTTAATTATTGAAACTAATAGATTATGATCGGTTGCGATTGTTACGCTGCTATTTCCACATACGTATATTGATCGAATCTTCTTAATGAAAACAGAACGGCTAGTGTTTCTTTTTCGATGGATGCATAATTGATTTCCGCTTCTTTTAATACACCAGATGCATATTCGATTGGGTGATCGTTTTGCATTAGCACACAACAAATGGCATCTGACGATGCATCCGTTTGAAGCTTTATAGGTTGTTCTGGATTAAAAAATGCTAGTACTGTTGTTTCCGTAATCTCTGCTTTAAATCGATTTAATTCTCCTTGATGTTTACTGGTCCATATATATCAGGGTTGTAACGTATAATACGGTAACGTATAAAACACGTATTATACGTACGTATAAAACGTATAAAACGTACAGTATAAAACACACAATTATTTACGTTTTATACCGTATAAAAGTAAAATCCTTAATAAATAAAAATACATTTATATAACATTAACGCGGGCGTTAACTCGTATCGTACTCGTGATATTTAATATTTATAAAGCCTAGATTTCGGGACTAATACTAAGGAACAGTTGCTTTAGAAAATATAGCGTCGGCATGATAATTTCTTACCCAACTATTCCTATTAGTTCAGAAAACTTCCACATTTAACGTAAATGCTTCTTTTCAAAATATAATTATTTATTTTCAAAACAAATTTAGTCTGCAATAATTTGACATTTCCAACCATACCTATTATTCATCAATGACCAAAAATGAATTTACTCAATTACTTCTCACTAAACTTTTTCGTTTGACGTAAATACATATTATTTTAACTATTACAACTTTTGTATAAAAAGAAGATTTGATCTGCAAGAACCTGTTATTTGCAAACTGTGTCATTAATTGGAAGTGGTGCAATCCGGATTCACACAACAAAATTTTTTTAAAAACATCTCTCTAATAATCTCTAATAATTTCCCTTACTGCTATGAAAAAACGACATTTATTCTGAAACAACATTATATTTGCAGCTGTTCTTATTAGAATAATGTAGTAAATAATTAAGTTCATGAGCCAAATGTTTCTCATCCAAAATGCTTCCCATTAAGTATTAAGTAAATATTGGAATCAAAATGAAAGAAAATCATATAGTATACGTGTTGAAAAATTCAAAAATAATTTAATTGCTTGAGTTTAAGTGCTCAAAAAAATCTCTAATATATAATTCAAAATTTTCAATATTCAAATCTAGTGAATTAAAAATTATTAACCAGTTTAATGTACAGTAACATAGTCTTTCGTATAAAGTATAAAAATATACATTCAAATAACATCTAGAATTTAAATAGTTTTTGTTATAAATTATAAAATATATAAATAATTTATAACTACGTAATTATATTTTTACTAAAATATATATATTTTTACTAAAAATATAATTAATATCTGAAGTAAGAAGTATTTTTAATTTTTTATGAATGAATTTCAAACACAAAATCATATTATACGTTTTATACGTTATATACGTTTTATACGTTACGTATTATACGTGTAACGTATAAAACGTTTTATACGTGTATATTAACAACCCTGATATATATTCTGTTTGTTCTTTTGTTAAATCTCTCATATTGCGTGTTTTTTCTGAAAAATTCTTAATAAATTTAGAAACATATGTAAACATCCCTATCATTCTTAATAATTCCGTTTTATTCTTTGGTGTATTCATATTTTTAATACAAGATATTTTGACTGCATCTGCTTTTATTCCATCTGACGCAATAATATGGCCATAAAATTTAATTTCCTTTTGACAGCTTCATTTTGGCAATATTTAGTTTTAAGTTTTGTGCACGAAGTCTAATCAAAAGATTTTTTAAATTTGCATTATGATAAATTAATGTTTCAGTGTCGTTTTTACCTTTGCCATTAACAATTATATCATCCGCTATGAATTCTACGCCTTTTAATCCCTGCACTATATCATGTTGTCTTTTTTGATAAATTTCCATTGCAGGCGATAATCCAGATGGTAAATGCAAGAATCTATACTATAAAATCTACATGCTTTCTTCATCTAATGTTAATTCCCAAAATTCGTTTTTTGCATCTAGCATTGTAAATATTTTAGCATGTGGCAATTCTGATAATATTTCCTCGATTTTTGGTATTTGATATTTTTGCGTTTCTAAAACTGAATTCAAATCACTTGGATCAAGACATATATAAATTTTATCATTACGACGAACTATTAAGATATTGCTAAAGCTTGTCCAATCGGTATGATCATTTTCCCGTATTATTAATTTATCTTTTTCAATTTCATCCAATTTTTGTTTTAATTGTTTTCCCAATTTTATTGGAACTGCACGTCTTCCTTGTTGTACCACTGGTATAACATTTGATTTGATTTCTAAATGTATATCACCTCTTAATTTACCTATACCTTCACAAACATCTTTATATTTATATATTATTTTCTATTATAGAATTGCTTGTTGTAATAGTTTTTTTTTACTACTTGCATGAGAAATTTCAATTATTTACTCAAAAACCCAAGACAATAGTTATTTATTATACAAGGGAAAAAAGTAGTAGATTTTAGCTCGAGGTTGTGTTGTGAACGCGAAGCGGAGGAGACAAAAAACCGAGAGCTAAAATCTACAAGTTTTCCCGTGTATAATACACTATTTTTTTCTGTGACTGGACAAATATTAATATTATTATTGAAAAAATAATATTAAACAAATATTACAATATGTATATGCACCACACTATACGAATTTTTCTTGAATAAAAACTTAAAAATAAGTTTCATTTTATTTGTCAAAACCAGTTATTAACATCAAGAAGAAAACGGTATAACTTTTCGTTAACATTAAAATAGTCATAAATGTTCATAAATATTCATAATATTCATCATTTATGTGTATATATGTATTTATATATATATTTTTATAAAAAAGTACATACTTTTTTCCCGGGAAAAAAGTATTTTATGAAAAGTAACATTTTTGCACCTGTCAGCAGAAGTAAAATGTTAAACTTTTTTCCGTCACAGAAAAAAAGTTATTTTTCTCAGCTATGGTTACTAATAATTAATTATTCCCCACACCTAATAATAAGTATTTTAGCACCTTCGTAAATAATGAAAATATAATTTTTGTTCGTTTGTTAACTGAGTTCATCTTTGAATTTTTTTTAGTTTCTTCCTAAAATAATAATAATAAATTATAAAATAATAAGCGTTTTGATTTTATTTTAATAATAATAAATAATGAATGAATGCAAAAACTTCTTTGCAACTATAGGTTAGTTTATTTGAAATTTTAATTCGTGTTAAACAGAATTCTGTTGAAATTTAGTTTAGTTGTGAGTTGTAGACTAAAAAAGTTCTAAATTTGGCTCAACAATATTGAATAGATTTTCAATTTCATGTCAAAAGTAAATAAAAGCTATATTTTTTAATGCAAAGCATATGTCGATGGTCTAGCGCACAGATGTGGTAAGTGACATTTAGCAAATTGTTCAGTACATGCGTTTGAAAATTTACACTTCAATAAAAATTGAAAATGTAAAATATTATGTGGTGGAATTCGATAGAGTTTTATAGTAGTTATCTAGTCTTTATTGTAATTATGTCTTTCTACATGATAGAACTTAAGAGATACATGAATAATATTTAGTTTTAAACAAACCATAAGTACTTACCACAGTACATGTGCAGTACAGTACAGTACGACAATGCCATCTACTGGATAAAATATTAAACATACACATACAATATTTTTACATTATATGAAAAATGAAATGGAGAATTTTATAGAGTAGTTAACTCATTTTCTCAAAAAATGTCACTTACCACATCTGTGCGCTAGACCATCGATGTGATTTTTATATAGTTTTAAGAAAATTCATTGAAAATAAATTTCTAACTAAGCAGCCCTGAATAATAAATATCCAATACGCAATCCAATGATATGATAAACAATGTTTCACCAAATCAAAATTTTTATTTATTCACCATTTGCTTATTAATTGACATTTTATTTTGTTTTACTAAGAGTTTTAGTTTCACTAAGAGTTTTAGTGCATTTTTTATATCAAGTAGTAAAAAAAATAATATATAAACCTCGGTGAAGAAAATTTTCTCCATTTCGGTGCTTAATTCGCGAGAAACGAAGTATCCACCGATAATCCGATATCCACCTCAATGTAGAAAATTTACTTTATCACCTCGGTATATAATGTACTATTACGAATTTGATAAGAGTTATAATTGCTCGCTCGCTTCTTTACTTATTAATACAATTGTGTCAAACTCAACATTTTGTTACAGTTGAGTTGCAGCATCCCAATTAAAACGTATTTCAAATTATTTATAAAAAAAATATCAAAATTTGGACTTTCTAGGACTAAAAGTATGTATTTTATTTGTATCAAAAACGACTTAATATAAATTAATGACATATATCAAATGATGACTTTTATGACTAGGGTCTTCTGATACATTATGAATTTTAAGTCTAATACTTATGATTACGTCATTACGTCAAATGATGGTAGTGATCGTATACTTAGGTTGTCCATTTTGAGTCATTTTTCTTGTCACAATTTAAATAAAAA
Organism: Diogma glabrata; assembly: GCA_963693315.1. Taxonomy (NCBI): domain Eukaryota; kingdom Metazoa; phylum Arthropoda; class Insecta; order Diptera; family Cylindrotomidae; genus Diogma; species Diogma glabrata. The sequence goes on along the minus strand of OY856186.1, from coordinate 194,751,433 downwards.
ATAATCAGAAATGGAAAATTCAAATATTTGATTTTAGTATATGCAGTTAGTAATATTAAAATATTAACTTTCAATAATTTCTTAATAAGCTGAACAAATAAATTTAAATATCAGTTTGAGGCAAACAAAAAAATATTGAGCTGTGTGCACAAGCTGCGCATATATGAAGTGAAACTTCTTAACGTTTAAACAGTTAAATAAATTCATATTCTATTTAAACATTAAACGTTTTGATAAAGATTAAAATTAAATGTAATGAGTAATGAGATACGATACAATTCTGTTTTACTTCATATTATTTAAATCATATTATGTTTACATTCAATTCAGAAGGCTTCTCTCAAAAATTTACAGATCAACAAATTTCCAAATGTTCCAAAAAATCATATAAAAGACATAAAGGAAGTAAATAGAATTAGTTATAACTACTATGTTTATGTACATTCATATATTTTTCTACTCCTATAACAGTAAATTATCAATTACATCACACTATCCATGACATGTAAATTGATTATTACAAAAAGTGTAACGTAATGAGAAAAAAAGTGTTACGTAATGTATTTTCATATATATATATATTACCTAACACTTTTAATAAAAAGAAAAATTTTTAATTAAAGAAAAATTTGATTTTTAAAAATTAAATATTTCAATTCATTTTGACACAGAATAATGCAAAGCCTTCCACAATTTGTAAACTATTTACATTTAATTTATAATTAGTAGTTCATTTTTTCCATTAATTATACGCGTTGGGGCATTAAAACAAAGTTGTAGAAAAAGTATATAACAAATCTCGAGCTGCAAACCATTTTCTGTGCTCGTGAAGGAACTGCACTCGCCGCTACGTGTCTCGTGCGCAATATTTTCCCTCGCATGTAAAATGCTATTTACAGCGCTATGTAATATACTATTACACACACATATTCATAATTATACTTACGCGTAACCGACTGCTTTTATCAAAATTACAATTGCTTCTCAAGATGGACGGGTCTACGCCCCAGAAGCACTCGAAACTCAATTCCGACCAAGGACCATCACAACAATTTCGACGGTAGGTGCAAATCCGACGCTCCTTTTTTTTGGTAAAGAAGCAGCTGTCACTGGCCTCACTGCTTCAAATACTCCTCGTCGTCGCTGGTATTGAAAGAAATCCGGGACCAACTAAAACATGGCACTGTACAATATGTGTTATGACCACTAATGGTGTAATGCACCACTAATCAAATAAATCCGATCAGTAATATCCAATAAACCATATCGGTAATATTCCAACCCATTCTTATTCAATATTTCTATTACATCAGCCTATTTAAACAATTATAACTCATTCGCATGTTTATAAATATAAACATGCGTTTTTTTTTCATTTATATAAAAACATTTGACGTGTGACATTGATCGTATTGTTCGGTACATTTATTTAGTTGCCAGTGTTTGCATAGATGTAATTGATAATGCATGTTGACGCCCCCATTAAATTGATTATTATCATATTTTACTGCAATTTTCGATTAAATGATAGAACATCGATTTAATGATAGGTTGGTTTGAATAGGGTGGGTGGAACCTAGATGAATATGGTGTCTCTTTTGTAGTAATTGAGCATGTTAGAATAATTAATTTTCGAGAAATATTTGGAAACCGAAACAATGCTTATGGAATCAATTTTTTTCTCTCGTTTAGGTAGATTAAACATGTATAAATAGTTGCATTTTTTGAAATATCAGCCAATTCGAGATTTAATATTTATGGGAGTCGTAATATTTATTTTAAATAAACTCATTAGAGTCGTAATCTAGAATTTAAAAATAATTTTGGATATATGGATGACGCTCTAATTTTTTGGAGAAGTGATTTTTGGAAATGCAATTTGTGACCGACACCAATCAACATTATTTTAATTTATTGTCTCTCACATTGTTAGTTTTACTTGCATGTTAGTTATAATAAACTTTTGTTTGTTTTAGAAGTCAAAATAAAATGACAAAACAAATATTTTTCTTTAGAGATCTTTCTTGTGTTAGAGTCCGCGCATAGTCTGTTCTGTTCATTCATGTATCGTTTAAAATTGATTCCGGTATAAATAGGTACAGTATGTTTCTATTTATAATATAAAAGTCCAATTCTCTACATATGTAAAAACATCTTAAGGGCAAACACAACATCTATTCAGTGTAATACTTGCAAGGAATGGTGCCACCTCAAGAACTGCTCAGGTCTTGTCACACATAAGCAATGGACCAAGAGCTACATAGCATTATATTGTCAAGCATCAAGTTTAAATACCAACACGAGCCCACAACAAAACATAATACGAATGAACACGCTACCGATAACCCCGAGTGATGTAAAAATTATGCAACTAAATTGCAACGGTCTCACGAATAAGATCGACAATATAATAAAATATATGTGCAATAACAATATTCTAGTCACGTTTCTTCAAGAACCAAAATTAAATGTTAGATCTAAGATTAGTGATAATATCTATGATTATAAAATTATAAGGCTGGATAGAGGGAAGGAAAAAGGTGGTGGTCTTTCTTTTGTCGTTCACAAAAGCGTTATTTACCGCACAACCACACTACCTGCAGTACCGGGAACTGAAAAACACCTAGAACAACAAGGCATTATAATAAAATCCGGAAATAACGCTAGTTAATATTTATATTCCACCAGTAAGCAGCTGTGATACAGGTTAGGGATCGTCCATAGGACATTTATTTAATACCAAAGACTGTCTAATTCTCGGAGATGTGAACGCGCACCATGATCTATGGCACTCACACCTAAACACTGATCCACGAGGTGAAAGCGTTGCTGATCAAATTGACGGCTACAATTTTGGAGTCTCCAACGAACCACAACCAACAAGGGTAAAAAACAACTCATACTCTTTTCCAGATATCTCCCTTGCCAGTATGTCATTAATGCCAATTGCAAAATGGAGAACTGAAATTGCATTGGGATCAGACCACGTGCCAATCATAATCACCTTATGCCGTTCCATAAATCAAACAACTTCCGAAAATAAATATATTCATTTTAACAAAGCTGAATGGGAAAACTTTACAAATTTTATCGAAATTGAACTCAGTAAGCAGTTTTTACCACTTGACGCCCTCTCTGGGGAAAAACAATTCAGAGACATTTTTAATAAGGCTAGAGCTCGCTACATTCCAGCTGGCAGAATTCAAAAGCTGAAACCAAACTTTCCACATGAAGCGTGTGTTCTTTCTACTCAAAGAGATGACATCCGTAAAGCAGATCCAGCCGACTCCAGAATTCCGGACCTGAACAAGCGAATCAACATTTGGTCACGGATCATAAAAGAAATAAATGGAGAGAGCTAGTGATTAAATCAAACCTGGGGACTAGTAAAAGTCTTTGGAAGGTCATTAAGGGAGTAACTCATCCTCGACAACCACAAAATAATTGCATGATCTTCTTCGACGATATCCCAATTGAAAACCACAGGAAATGCGCAAACAAACTTAACATTCAGTTTACAGAAAAGCAGCGTAAACACGAGAAAGAGACCAGATCAGTGTTGAGACACATGCGCAAACTTAACACTGACAACTTGGAGGATATCATATTTTTCGAAGAAGAGGTGGAGAATGCAATAAGGAGAATTAAGCTATATGACCCGACGGCATCTCAGCCATCATGCTCAAACACATCGGACCCAAAGGATTGAACTTTTTCACTACTACACTTAATACATCTTTAAATACTCTACAGATACCAAATATCTGGAAAACGGCCAGAATCAGCCCCATTTTGAAACCAGGACAGCCTGAAGAAAAGGGAGAGTCTTACAGACCAATATCCATCCTTTCATCGGTCGCAAAACTTATCGAAGCACTTCTGCTCCCTCAGCTGACAAGATCCTGCAATTTGGCACCACACCAACATGGCTTCCGGGGAGCACACAGTACAACCACCGCCCTACACAGAATATAGAACCAGATCAGTGATGGTCTGAATAAAAAACAACCATGCGCTAGAACAATTTTAGTTGCACTTGATCTGTCAAAAGCACTCGACACAGTGTCGCACGCTGCTCTATTGGATGATATCTTCAATATACTCTTTTCCAGATGCATGGAGGGATCAGTTTTTATTAATTTGTTAATTTTTTTCTAATTTTTGATCCACGGGTGTGACAACCCCGCGTACTCCAGTCCCTGCTATTGGCATATGAGTTAACGTGAGATATCACATACCACTGGCAATAGCAGTGAGATATCACTAGCCAAGGTGATATCTTAGGAGTGCTGGCGGATGAACTGTATTCAGTCAACGGTAGCACTCTCAATCTTAACTAATGAATATTCCTTGATGCTGGAAGGCTGTAGCTTGCTTGAAGAAACGAGCCTTCATATAACTATATATCTGAGCTTTAATCATTGAAAGATGTACTGCGTCCCTTAATCAGGGATTATGCCATTACCTGGACTATAGGCAAACCAATTTTAGTTTTGTTCCTGCAAATTTTTAAAACAAATTTGCTTTTTATCTCCTATTTTATTTTTATTTTCCCTATCCAATCACGAAATATTGGCCTATGTCATATTTTATATGTGATAGGATTTATGGTTTAGTTATCCATTATTTAACAAAAAAATATTAAAAAAAACAAAAAAAAACAGATTTGCGTACATTAACATCCTTAGAACGCCTGTTGTTGTGGGACCTTGGTCTTAAAAGGTTTTTTTGTGTTGTTGTGACTCATATTGTAATGCCTACTACACATCACATTTTATTAAAAAAAAATATACTAATTTGCCAGGTTTAATGAAGCGCTGGTTGTGCAATTACCCCAGAGGTCGCCAAACGTACGTTGTGTTCCGTAACTACAAGTCCAAAATGAGAGTGCTAAGACAAGAGGTTCCTCAAGCCGGAGTTCTCCCACCGTCATTATTCAATCTCTACCTAAGCAGTTTGCCTACCCCACCAGAAGGAATAACTACCACGTCATATGCAGACGACTATACACTGCACAGTGCTTGCAACAGGAAATAACCTGCAACAACTCACAAATATTCTGAATACCTACCTTAATATTCTGAATGATTGGTTGAAAACCAGAAAACTGAAACTTTCCACTGAAAAGTTCACTTCTACACTTTTCACCACATGGACGAAGGAGGTAAATTCAACACTAAGCATTTGCATAGAGAACATACTTATTCCTACAGTAAAAAATCCGAGACTGTTGGGTGTAACATTCGACCCACTGCTTAAATTCAATGCTCATGCACAACAAATAAACTCAAGATTGAAAAACAGGAATAACGCATTGAAAGCACTAGCGGGTAGCTCATGGGGCAAAGATAAAAGCACGATCATAGCAACGTACAAAGCAATAGGAAGACCTATTTTAAATTATGTTGCACCCATATGGACCCCCAAGTTGCCAACACTCACTGGAAAAGGTTACAAACAACACAAAATGTTGGCTTGCGAACCGCAACCGGATGTCACCTGATGGCTCACCGAGATCACTTGCACGAGGAAAGTAACATATTGCCGGTCCGTGAACATAATTAAATGCTAACCAAACAATATCTATTGGCCTGTCACAAAGAGCAACATCCTTGCAATGACACCTTAACTACGATCAAACTACTTAAAGACATAAGGAAAACAGCAACAGATGCATTCTGTAAGATGTTAGAGATAGCCAGGTTACTGGTAACATCGACGAATCTACATGTAGAACTGGCTTAAAAACAGTCCACACCAAAACGGTTGAAAATGCAATAAGGAACTCTATTCCAAATCGTGTTCTAAATAAAAAGACACCAAAAGTCGCTGCCGAAGAGGTCCAACTACCCCGTAGCACCAGATCCATCCTAGCTTAACTAAGATCCGGTTGGTCACGCATTCTACACAACTACATGAGTAGAGTTGAACCTGAAATTATTAAAAAGTGTCCCGCATGCGAGGGCACGCCACACGATGTAGACCACCTATTTAATTGTCCTGAAAATATAATTAACTGGACGAAGGAAGATTTGTGGTACCGCTCAAGGGCAGTAGCAGAGTTTCTGAACCTGGACATGGAGCCGGAGGATTATCACCAAACACGTCGCTAAAAAAAAAAAATCAAAATAACAAATTATCAAACAAAATACAAAGAATTATTTTAATAATTGATGAAGTTCTCTTTAAAAGAGGATGGTCAATACTCAATAATCATATTTTTATCTCCAAATCTTGCTTCGGATTTTCGATTGACGCCATACTCCTCCCAAACTATTAAAGATATCAAAATGAAATTTTGCATGTAAGACCACATCTAGCCATAGATGGTTTACAAAAAAAAATATTGAAATTTAGACATACCACGGAGGAATAATCACTGAAAGACAGTTCCCATAGACTTTCAATGGGAAAATTATCATCTTTTCACAATACTTAAACAAATTATTAATTTTTTTTTTATTTTTTTTTTTTTTTTTATGTTTTTTTTGAACTGCAGTGATATTGAAAGTCTGAAAATAAAAGTTTGTTATTAGTTGATTTTAAAAAAATTTAACAACACACTTTTACCTATACATTGAACAAGTTTGTTGATCATGTTTTCAACCTGGACGAGTTTTTATTTGGTTCGTTCACTTTTTTTCTTTGCCGTTTTGTTAAAGTACTTTTTTATTCGCCTACATATTAAAGTGTTATACTTTATTACTGTGATTTGCGGCTTTAAAGTATCTATTTATTTTAAAGTATCTATTTACTATTTATTTTGTTGTCATAACTACGTCCAAAAAAGTAAAAAGCATTTGTATTTGTTTAAATTCTATGAAAAATAAAATTTTTTATCAAAGCAACCCTTAAATTCAAAATTTCATTATCCAATTAAAATAGTTGTTATCATTTGTTGTCATAGCTACACAATAAATTGGAAAAAATAATAAATATTTAGTCAAAGGTTACTTGTTCCACATATTTTTATTTTAAAATTTATGAAAATTTATAATTTTAATTTAGAATAAACAACTTTTCTTAAAATAATTTGCTTGCGGCGAATAAAAAATAGTATATGATGCACAGACGTAAGCTATTTTGGACTTAATGTGGGTGCAAATCTCGGCTAGCGCCTCGATTTGCAAACTCCACATCCGTCCAAAATCTTTAGCTTTACGTCCTAGCATCATAATGTACTATTTATAGACAAAATTCACGATACGATCGTTGTAGTCAGACATATCGGTTTCAAATCCGTTTAAAAAAATTTTCATTGATTTTCCACTAAATCTCTGCCGGAGGTAGATAATAAAACACCACAGGATTGCAATCCCTACGTGACTCCACTTATGTCGGATCGTTTTTTTGTTTGTTTGTTTTCCTTTATTTGTCTCAGAGAGAAAGAGTTATGTTTACCCTAAACTGACCAGAGCCAAATCGTTAAAATGTGGGACAAAATGCAAACATTCTTCCAAATACTAACTAATTAGAATTTCTATTGCGAGAAAGTGGGACAGTAAAAACGTGCTAACTAGATTGTGCATAAATTTACTATTTAATGCTTTCCTTTACTATTTGTTTACTATTTAATTCTTCAAAAAATTCTTTTATTTTAATTGGACATTTTTCAACCGTTAGAAAGTGTGCTTACAGTGGTTCGTCCATTTTCAAAATTCTTTCTAGTGCTGGCATAACCGCCAGCCAGCGAGTTTCACTGTATCCAATAAGTTGGTTATGTGCGACATTAGTTTTGCCGCAGAACTCCTTCAACGTCTCCAGTAAAGACAGTAAAATATCCAAATTTTTTTAACCTTCCATTTAAAACAGCAGCATTTCTTATTGCATTATTTAGAATATGGGCTGCGAATCCAATACCCAATACACATATTGGTTCAAATTCGAGTTTAGCTTGTTTTTAAATTTTCACCCCTTGCCGTGACACCACTAAAATTGGTGTTCGTGTTATCAGCGCAAATTGCAACTAACTTTTTGTCAATGTTAAATAACAACAAGAAAACAAAATAACAACAAAACTTGTTCAAGCTAGTGGAGCTGGCGGCCTATAGCAACGCTTTTTTATATTTATCTTTATCTATATGTCTTTTAATATCATAATGTCCACTGTTAATATTCAAATTCACTCCGACTGGTAATACACTAAACTTTTGCGTCGTTATATTTTGATTTTTTTAATAAAAGGATAGTCCAATTCAATATCGTATAAGAATTTACGTAAACGTTTTCTATCCGTCTTGATTTGCAGGAGAACTTTTTAAATATAATGTTAAAAATTAGTATAAATTTACCTTTTATAGTAGCTTAAAACTTTTGTTACACAAGTAAAGACTGTAAAACAATTGAAACAATTTATTTTAATTTTACTAAATAATTAATATCTTTTCTGTATTTTGTAAGTATAAGAGGTATACAGTATACCTCTCGTTCTATCTTTTGCAAATCTATACCATTTATCAAGTTTTTATGCTGTTTGCTTTGTTTGTTCTTTATTGAGAAAAAAAATTATATATTAGAAAATAATAATTTTACTTTTGAGCTTCCTAGTTAAAGTGTGTTTTAAACAGAGTTTGAAACGCTACTTATATCACTCTTTTACTTTGTCCTTGCAGTGCGTAGCTTAAAAAAAATATAACACTCGCACATACAGGAGTGAAAATAATAAAATATCATTCTTGTTACTAAATTGAAATAAATATTTTCTTTCAAATACTCAAAACTTTTACTTTTGCGTCAAATTTGATGCTTTTCAACGTAAAATGCTTGATTCGTTCAATTATTCATGTATTGTTAAAAAAAGAATATAAAGGATGACGTAGAGTGACTAATTTTCTTCTTTTGCAAATCGAATGAAAAACTAGAAAATGTAATCTGCTCCAAAGGAGTAAAATCGAAAAAACAAAAATTTTACTCTTACGAGTAAGAACGATATTCAAATTATGAACATTTTAATTTTTGGATATTATTTCAAAGGATTGAAATGAGTGCTCGAATAAAGACTCGTAAGCTCTGGTTTAAAAATTTAAATGTTTATGAATTTATACGTAAAACTGCATCTTTTTAAGTAAAATATTTTGTATTTTATTTTTCATAATAATATTGCACTGGTTTGTTCTCTCAATATGGTTAAATCAACATATACATAACATTATACAAACTGCAAGAAAAAACTGTGAAGCCATTGCTCTGACTAAGATATTGCGCAAACTATACGTAGGTAGATGATTATTTCGATAATGCGGGCAAATGTGGTGGAAATATTTGTTTCGTGGGACGCTTCGTGGGACAGATTTCTCCGTGGGACAACGCAATAAAATGTGTGACATTTCCACGCAGCGTGGGACGTCTGGTCAGCTTACTACCCATAAACGTGCGCAAATTTTTCATTTGATTCAAAATTGTACAATTATTGCGAGCTTCTTTTAAATCTATAAGAAAAACCTACCACAAAAAAATAATAGTTCCTCCCTCCCTGTGACTGTATAAAAAATATGAACAAAGATTGACGTTTAGGATACGTTTTGGATTTTATTATAACCAACCAATCATATAATTTTTGCTATTTTATGAATTAAAAATTCATAAAATGAATTTGACAGCAAGTTTTCATAACATACTTTGAAAATATTTACATAACTTAAATATTTGTTCGTGTGGTTAGAAAATATTGCTTGTCTATTATAAAACATTCACTATTATAAAATCACTGGAAATAACCCAATAAATTTAAATTACTCCCGTAATTATTTTCATTCATTTTATAAAAATTAGCACAACTATCAAGAAAACTTTTGATATGTTATAGGATTTTACATTTTAGAAATGTTTTTAATTTATTGTTTTTAAAAAGTCTTGCAAAGTTTGTACAATATGATATAGATAAAAAACAAGGCCAAACAGTCAGGGTTTTCCAAATAAGTGGGGTATAATTAGGTTGTGTTCTCCTGCATGTACTTACTTTTAAGTTTATATAAATTATTAATGGCCAATAACAATTGAAATTTGAATGTTAAATACTGCACTATGAACTCTCGAGGAACGCTATACTAATGAAATCGTGGCTCAGACGTGGCTCAGACACGAATATCTTATAAACAAAACACAATCGTTCTTCTAAAAGCAGTGATGCCGCGCACCTTATAGTACGATAGAATTTTGTCACAATACGGCGACAATACCCACGGCGTTTTTGGAAGAACGATCGTGTTTGGTTTATAAAACTGATTTCATCAGAAGATTAGAAGCAATACGACCGCCTTTCGTATCGGTGGCGCTCTAGTCCTTGATACAAAGAATGATAACGGTTTGAATATTGCGGTGAACTGTACTTTAGTCGGGCCAAAATAGTATGTAACGTAATAATTATATTATCAGATATATTTCAATTAATAGTATGCGATAAAATTGGTATATTAGTTAAGTAAATCTTCTAAAAATTAGACGAATTTACAAAATAACAGTGCATTGAAATTTTTATAGTGTATAATTCTATCACGATTGGATGGTTTTATTGAATCGATGTATTGATAGTATCAGATCCTTGGGGGGGGGGGGGGGGGCAGTTTTGGTAATAGATGGTCAACTGCCACCAACAAAATGGATGACGGCCAGAATAGAAGAAGTACATCCAGGACTAGATAACAAGGTGCGAGTGGCGACAGTTTGTGGCCCGGGGAAGGTCATTCTGAAAAGGCCTATATCTAAATTATCACGACTACCTATTGAAAAAGTAGATATTAATGATGATACGAATCTACAACAAAAAGGAAACAACGAAGAAGTCTGAAGAGCACAAAACTACCACCAATACTAGATGTACAAAAAGGAACACGGCACCATGCAAAATAAGCAGTAACCACTATATGTTTACAATGTTTGTGATATTTGCAATCCTTTGTCCTGGTCAAGCAGCAGACATAAGTTTCATAAATAATCAGTGTGAGGTTCACAAACTGAACAACCAACCAGGAATTATCTTTGAAAAAATTAGGTAAAATGTGGTTCACCAACAATAATTGGAACATAATTGTCTATTTAAATTTGTCAACCTACGAGCAAGAACTAAATATTTTTCACCGCTATTTGGAAAAAATAAGCCAAATATGCAAGCAAACCAATATTTCAAATTGTAATCAAACATATCAACAGTTTGATCACATGCTAACGGAAATAGTACAGCACGACCAGTTGATCAGACATCCAACTCATCATCGAGAAAAAAGAGGTTTGATCAATGTCATTGGTCGAATAGAACATGAATTATTTGGAGTAATGGAAGATCGGGATGCTAATCACTACAAACAACAAACAAAACTACTTCAAATGAATGAAAATCACTTACTCCAGCTGCAGAAAAATCAAACATCAATTGCGGAATCCACCTTGAACATATTAAAAAGACAAGAGGCTGATATAAACAACCATTGGTTACAATTCAAAGAGCAATCTCAATTAGTTTCGGAAGGAATAAATCATGAAACAACATTTATTAAAATGTCTTTATACACAACGCTTCCAATGGTTAATTTCCGAAATAGACAAACAACACTTATACAAGTGTTGACAAACACACATTCTATAATGGCAAAAACTTCTATCTTAACAACAGAACAATTGCAGAAAGAACTATCATATATTAATGAAAATATACCAAAGGGACAACAAATACCATGGCCAAACGGAAAACACAACATCCTTCACATGTATCGTGTGTTAACAGTCACAGCAAGAACAATTAAAAATCTGCTAATTGTCAATTTCAAGCTTCCATTAGCAGACAACATGCTCCATAATATGTACAAACTCACCGCTTTTCCAATGAATACATTTAATGAATCTAAAGCAATCGTACCAAAAGGAGAGATTCTCATCACAGGCTTACACATGGACCAATACTATTTTATGTCAACCACGGATTTGGATAAGTGCTTTGCAGCAAGCTCAGAAGAGTTTTTATGTAAGCAAACACATCCAATTCATACAACTGATCCTACAAAATCGTGTGAACTATCAATACTCTACTGGAACAAAATCAACGAATTCTGTTACGTTCAAAAAGCAAAACCTGTTGATAGTTGGTACCAATTAAAGAACAACACTTGGTTGTTCGCATTAAGCAATGAAACCAATCTTCGGATCATATGCAAAGAAGAACAATTTATGATCCATCTAAACGGAAGCGGAAAACTTATACTGAAACCAAGGTGCGTGGCAAAGAGTGAAAAAATATTGTTACAATCCCAGGGATCATACAACAGTACCATCTACTCAGTAATTTTGAATCAAATGGATTTTGTTTTGGATGAAGTCGGGTTTAACAACTTTAGTCAACTTTTGAATTACTCCATCAATAACAGTATTCTTCAAGAAGTGAGAATCGCAGAAAATTCTATTAATACAGTAAAATATCAAGAAACCTTACCTTTCTTGCAAAGGCCATCAGTTCATGATGTTCATCATTACTTTATTTTGTATGGACTAATTGTGTCCATTGCAATTATTATAATTATCAAATATCGATGCAGTAAAGAGGTTAATGGAATTCCTGCGGCCCAGCAACTAGAAGTATAACAGTATACAGCTGGGCCCCGGAGTATGTTGAATATTGATACCTCAACAGATAAAAATATATCAACCAACCCAGCGGAAATCAATAATGCATAATAATGCATAATAATGCAAAATTGCACTATTATATTTAATAAATTTTCTTTATAATAACTTTATATAATTGTTAACGCAGCAAAAATTGCTTATTTAAAGAAAATGAATTACCATAAATAAATAAGAATTATTTTAACATTAAAACTTTAACGTTATTTTTCTTCATCATACAAATCTTCCAGTAAAGCTAACTGTCCAGCCCCCACCAGTGAAAAGCGGGTTAGTTATTACTGAAGGATTGTACAGTTTTTATGAATTTTTGGCTATCCAAAATATATGTAGATATTTTCCAAATTATGTTTGATTCGATAAGTTTCCATATTTTTATTGTATAGCCAGTAATAATATATAATGTGTCCGTCATTATATTATATGTTTTTAATCTTACATGATGTGTGGGCCTGGATTTTGTGTTTCCAGTAATATGCGGATAGTAGATTTTTGTTTTAAATCTTGTATGCGTTAATGTTTGCGCGTTTATTAGAAAAATCCTTATAAAATGTATGTATTTAATTTGGTTTGGTACACTGAAAAAAAAATTGAAGTTCATGACAACCTCATCTCGAAGTTGACAGTTGATTATTCATGCAAGGAAAAATTATTTGCAAACAATTTCACTGTGATTGGGACAACTACACGATAACATTTTCCTAACAACAGAATGAGGTTTATTTAAAATATAAAGTGTTATATCCAATATAACAGTAGTTGAATAAAGATAATAACTATTTCCCTGAAAAAAATTTTCTTTGGCCTTATATCATGAATTTTTCATTTTAAAGTTTAAGTATTTGAGATTAATTGAACTATATTTTATTTTCACATAAATATTTCGTGTGATTGTCTCAACTTCATCGATTTATAATTGTAGAGTTGTTGAAGCAATTACGTAGTTTGATTCGCCATATGTGACCACACGCGGAGGTTGAGACAATTGCATTTCGATTGGAAATAGGACATGTTTTTTTCAGTGTATTATTTGTAAATTATTATGTTTTGTAAATATCTGTATTTTAAGTTTTAGAAATATCCATGTCTCAATGTTTAATAAAATTGTAAGAAAGAACATTACTAGTTTGCTTAATGGACCCCTTGACCGTAATGGATTTTCGTCTCTTAGTATATTTAAACTTTAACGAACTTATACGCTTTTCTTTTCTCAGTTGTTTTCGACCTTCATTATAGTTTTTATGCAAACAATTTAAATTTGTTGTCAAATGTTTTAATTCGATCACCTGAGAATTAAGATTTTTGGACCTTTAATTCCGTATGCTCGTTTCCTATAAAAATATTTTTCTTAAACTCTCAAGTTTCATTTTTTTCTTCCAGACCTTTTTCTATATTTTTATAATTTACTTTCGTTTCTTCTTTATGAAAATTTTTATGTAAAGGGATTAAGTTAACGAGTAAAAACTAATTTTTTATTCGCCCACATATTAAAGTGTTACTTTATTACTGTGATTTGCGGCTTTAAAGTATCACTTTTCAACTATTTATTTTGTTGTCATAGCTACGTTCAAAAAAGTAAAAAGCATTTGTATTTGTTTAAATTCTATGAAAAATAAAATTTTTTATCAAACAAGGTTGCCAACTTTGGTGTTTTCACCCGGAGTTTCAGGTTTTTTATGCTGTTCTCCGGTTATCGGGTTTTGACATAAAAATCTCCGTTTTTTTTTTCAAAATATTTCAAATGTGCATCGTAAACGCATTGAAATTTTTTTGTTCTGTTTTAAGAACAAATGAACGCTCCCCGTAAATTGTGACTTATGCTTTATGCAAAACCCTCGGTATAGGCGGGTTTTGCTTTAGGACATGATATATCGTGGGGTTTTGCTTTATGACATAATAGATGCAATTAACCAATTAATTATAAAAAACGTCAAATTATATTCATATGTTTTTAATTAGTTTTCATGAATTACGGTAGTGCGTATAGGTTATTTTAATAGCGATTTAATTCTACTAATTCATCTTTGTGCTGACTGTTTGGTAATTGTAAGTAATTAAATTATATTACTATAAAAATATTTAATATTAAAGTCAAACTTTATTAAAGTGAAAATCTTTATACTTAAATCATTTCAAATGAAAAATAATTCAATTGTGGCTTTTAGAGACAAAAATATGTTACATTTTGATTAATTTAATTATACCTTGCTATAGACAATAAAATTACGCTGTTAAACAACGTTACTATATTAAAATCGTTACTTTTTATTATAATTGTTATAATAGTAATTATATTTTAAAAGTTATTTGTAGTACAAAACTGTTGGAAATCGGTTCCAAGCCTGAGATATATTAGTTGGTTTTTCGTCAATGTGGCACCGACTTCGAACAGTTTTGTACTACAAATAACTTTTAAAATATAATTACTATTATAATAACTATAATAATTATAATAAAAGTAACGGTTTTAATATAGTAACGTTGTTTAATAGCGTAATTTTATTGTCTATAGCAAGGTATAATTAAATTAATCAAAATGTTACGTATTTTTGTCTCTAAAAGCTACAATTGAATTATTTTTCACTCTTTTGTGCCTCTTTTCTTTTTTCTGAAGTCGGTTCTATTTTTTTTTTTAATTTTTTTTTTATTTTTAGTGTAGTCATAAAGCAAATGTCGGCTAGAAAGCGTTTTTTAAAGTAATAACTTCAAAGACCGGAAAAGCTTTCATCAGTGACAATCTATTAATTATGGTTTTGCGATTTTTTGTACAAACGGCATACATATTTCCCGTCATAGAAAATTATTTACGATAACCTTGACAAGTATAGCAATATAATACTGCCCAAAACATTCAAACAGATTAATATATTTTGACGAAATCAGCGAAAATGCATTAAAAATATGTTTTTCGGCTAACGGCTGTAAAGTTTAACTTTACTGCCGCTGGGGAGTAGCTAAAGTCTTACTTTTTAGCCGGCGGCTGCAAAAGTGACGTCATTTTTACTTTTTCTGCCGGCGGCTGTAAAGTAACTTCCATATTTTTACGGCGGCTGTAAAGTAATTTTCATATTTTTACGGCGGCTGTAAAGTAATTTTCATATTTTTACGGCGGCAGTAAAGTAAAATAAAATGATATTATTAATTTGTTCAAAACAGAATGCATTTCAGTTCATTTTAATGAATAAAAATAAAAAAAAATTAATTTCAGAAAATTTATTACCTAAAACATATTTTTAAAAAATTTGATGCATTAATTTCATATTTTTAAACAAATTTAAACGTTTGCCGAAAAAATAGTGTATTGAATTCGGAGCTAAAGTGACTTTTTGTGTTTCGTCTATAATTGTCGGCCTCCCTACGGTCGGCCGCCAAACTATAGACTCAACACAAAAAGTACGACTTTAGCTCCTAATTCAATAATATACTATTTTCTCCGATAGACAGCAAATATTAATTTTGCAGACTTATTTCAGTCAGCAAAGTGGCACTTTTCCTGCCTAGGCAGCAAAGGAAGTACTTTGCTGCCTAGGCAGCAAAATAATTAGACTTCATAGAAATAAACAGATATTGCGATAAAAAAAAAAATTTTTTTAATCGATTTTTTTTCTCACTTTTAAAATTTTGCTTTATTTTTAAAGTAATAATTATTAAATTACATATCATTGTAATTAATCGGAGAAAAAATTATATGTTCAACTCGGCAGCAAGGTAGATTGACTGCCTTGGCTGAATTACTTTGCTGCCTAGTTAAACAAATAACTATTTTTTCTAATTTTCTGAACAACATTATTTTTCACATCATAGAAAAAATTATGGGACCCTCTCGGAAAGAACCCAAATAGAATACAATTTAAATCATCCAAATCACACTAGCCGTTTTTGAGAAATCAGTGAACATACATAAAAAAAACCTGCAGTGAAACACAAACCTCCTTCTTTTTGAATTCGGTTAAAAAGAAATGAAAACATAAGAAGCAAAGAATATTTTACATCATCGTTGGTTGATAAACGAAAACTATAGGAAAGGATATTATGTTTTAATTATTATGTTTATTTGTTTTATTAAAATAAAATAAGGAACTAAGTTTAATAAAACAAATTTTTTTTTTTTTATTAAATATATTTTTTTTAAAACTTCAATATAAAGTTGACCTTTTCCGGTGAGCTTTTAAAATATATGGGGGTATAGTCTCTATTATGTTTTTTCTCCGGTTGAAGTAAGTTGAAGAGTTGGCATCCCTGATCAAAGCAACCCTTAAATTCAATATTTCATTATCCAATTAAAATAGTTGTTATCATTTGTTGTCATAGCTACACAATAATTTGGAAAAAATAATAAATATTTTGTCAAAGGTTACTTGTTCCACATATTTTTATTTTAAAATTTATGAAAATTTATAATTTTAACTTAGAATAAACAGCTTTTCTTAAAATATTTTGCTTGCGGCGAATAAAAAATAGTATATGATGCACAGACGTAAGCTATTTTGGACTTAATTTGGGTGCAAATCTCGGCTAGCGCCTCGATTTGCAAACTCCACATCCGTCCAAAATCTTTAGCTTTGCGTCCTAGCATCATAATGTACTATTATTGTTTGTTTATTTTTTGGTCGTTCAACTTCATTCATATGTGTTTTGTTTGAATACATTCTAGAATTTTTTCTTATCTAATGTTATGTAATTGTGATATATATGGAATTTTTCAATATCACGTGCTAACAGATATTTTGTAGTAAATAATAGTAGTTTAATCAATGAGTGAATAATGAAGTAGTTTATTCTCAAGCAAAAGTTTAAAATTTGAGCGAGGCACGAGCGAGAATTTTAATTTGCGAGAGAATAAAATTCATTATTCACGAATCGATTACAATACTTTATTCTCTGACAAAGATTTTATTATAAAAAAGAATTGTGTATTATAAAAAATAAAAACATTTTCTTCAATTAAAACAATAAATCTTTATTGTTTTAATTGATAAATCAAATTTCTTAATAAAAAAACCCTGATGATAAAAAACGCCCTTCTCATACAATCAACCAAGTTCAACTAAACGAAATAAGAGAATTACTCAAAATTTGATTTTTGAACAAAACTTATCAAAGCAATTGTGATTATAATTTGAAAATAATTTTAATGAAATCAAAACAATTTGACCAATTGGAATCATACCAATTGAATAAAATATTCATTAGGCAATAGGTTAAGTTCATTAGGCTATAGGTTAGAAAACAATACAATAATACATACTATTATTATCGAAAAAACATACAAATAAAGCTGATATAATTAAATGGAAGAGAATAAAATTAGTTGAATGCTTTTAACATATGATTTCCACAAGTTCTGTTTCTCTTTAAAAGATATTTGATTCTTCTTAGTTTTCTGTAAAACGGTTTCGTACGATTTTTTAATGTTTATGTTTTCTTTCTAAATAGGTCAATGTCGAATTTATGTTTTATATTTTGTGAGTTGATGTCTTTTAATTTGTAATTAGATTCGGTTAAGTCGTATTTTAGAGATTCATTCATTGTTTGTAATAGTTTTAAATGGGATTGGTTTGTGTTATATGAAATTTTATAGGATTCTAATTCTGATTCGTTTGTTAAAATGATTGAGTTAAGTTTATCGATTTCGGTTTTTGATGAATTTAGCTCTTTGGTTATTTTAATGTTTGTGTATGTAAGAAAATTTTGGTCGTTTGTCAATTTGTCCGCTTTCGATTTTAGTTGTTGGTTTTGAAGAGTTAGTTTTAATATTCTAGTATTTGAGTCATTTAATCCCTCTTTAAATTCTACATTCATTTTTCTTAAAAGGTCTAATTCATCGTCAGCTTTATTTGCTACAGTTTTATAATAGTCTAGCTCAAATGTCTTTGAAATTAATTTCTTTTTCAAACTAGTTGTTTCGGTTTTTAGCCTAGTGTATTGTTCTGATAATAAATGGTAATTATTCGTTAGTTTATTGACAGTTATTGTGGAATTTTCTAACTCTGAATTGCAAGCGAATAGATTTGAATTTAAAATTACCATATCTACCTTTAATTTAATATTTGTTCTATTTATTTCTTCTAAATTTTTTGAATGAGTTTCCGATAAATTTTTGTACCAAGTTAATTCTTTATTATACATAGAGTTGACGTTTTCTAGGTCTAAAATTTTGAGTTTGTGTTCGTCATTGTCTTTAATTAACTCCGCTTTTTCATTTGTCAGTTGGTTTATAATAAATGTATATTGTTCTATTAATTTGTCCCCTTGTAAAAGGTTTGTATGAAAATTTGGAGTTTCACTAAATGTGTCCTCTTCGTTATTATTATATGTACAATTTTGTAAATTTTCTCTGTTGTGCAGTTGGTCTAATTCTTATACCTGTTTATCGTGGTTATAATAATTTTCATTTTCGTATTGTAGTTGATTGTGGAAGTTCTGTCCGTACGTTCCATGTAACCGTTGTTGAAATCTTTTACAATTCTCTTTTGTATGCCCGTAAGCTTTACAATATGTGCATCGTTGTGTTCGCCTTCTTGTGGCACAATTTCTCATTGTGTGACCGTTTTGACTACAAAATCCGCATTTCGGTGTGTTTCTGGAGTAGTTTTGATTATAATTATTGAGTCCGCATCATAACATCGAAAAATCAAATCGTCGAATCACCAGAAATCACAAAACCGAAAGTTCATACCACCGAATTTCATATCATCGAAAGTTCATACCATCGAAAAGTCATAGCATTGAAAGATCATATCACCGAAAATTCATTACGTCGAAAAGTCATAGTACCGAAAGATCATATCACCGAAAATCATATCACCGAAAATCATATCATCGAGAATTTGATTCACAAAATCGAAAAATCATATCATCGAAAATCGTAAAATCGAAAAAAAAATCATATCATCGAAATATCATTACATCGAAAATATTCGATGTAATAAATAAATCATTGAATCGAAAAATCATAGCATCGAAAAACAGGGTGTACTCTCCTCACAGATAAAACTTTTGTAAATTAAAATGTTAAATGTCAGCAGTATATGTTAATTGGGCAATTCGTTTGAAAATGTACATTTATTTGTGGATTTTTTTAAAATCAAAATTTTGTATGTGTGGAACGAAAGAAAAAAACTGAATTCTGAATTTTTTATTTATTGCTTTAAAATGCAGTTTTGCCGGCATGCATTTTTAGTAATTTCTTTTGGTTTACATGTGCTATCATATTTTGAAGATAAAGGTTTAGGATTCAAAACAGATTTTTCTACGTTTTTTTGAATAATACTATAGGGCAGGGCTATTCTTTTGAAAATGCGCATGTTTTATAGTTTTTTTTGAAAATGCATTTGGTATGTTTAGTAATTACGAAATTTGTATTGGTGAAAGAAAGTGTGTGTCAAGTGTTTGTCAAAAAATCATGAAGTGTGTCAAAACACGAAAATATTTTTTGCTTAAAAAATCGTTCATTCTAAGTGATTACGAGTAGTAACATTGAATGTGGAGAAATTTGGATGGTTGGCATTGGTATGTGGGACCAGAACCTTGATTATTGTATTGTAAGTGTGTCAAAAAATACTCTCAAGTGTGTCAAAAGAATGGTTTTCATTTATTTTTTAACCCAATTTTTTGGTAAAAAATAAAATTAAGTATGTAATTATTTGTATGACTTGAAATGTAATTGAACATGAAATTGGACATGTTTCTATCCAGTTTTAACTCCTTATGGGAACAATTGGGAAATATCAAGTTGTTGCAGATTAAATGTCGTTTTAAAAAAGAAATGTAATTATGAGAAAGATATTCTTTTGTAATCGTTTTGTGTGATTCCACGACTTCTGAATAACAGGAACAGTTGGAAAATAAGTTTGAATTTTTGATTATGTTATAATTTTGGCAATATTTTTAGAATTTTGAAAAAAGTTTAATGTTTGATTTTATTATAAGTTTTGGAATATTTTTAGAATTTTGAAAAAGTTTTTATTTTGATTTGATTTTTGCAATATCTTTAGAATTTTAAAAATAGTTTCAATTTTTGATTTTGTTATATTCTCTTGAGTCTTGAGTATGTTTGAACTTTTGAAGAAAATTGAAATTCTAGATTTTATTATAATTTTTAGAATCTTAGAAAAAGTTTGAATTTTTGAATATGTATGTTATAATTTTTGCAATATGTTTGGAATTTTGAAAAAAATTTCAATTTTTGATTTTGTAATAATTTTTGGATTATTTAGAATTTTGAAAAAGTTTAAATTTTTGATTTTATTATAATTTTTGAAATATTTTTAAATTTTGAAAAAAAATTAAAATTTTTGATTTTATGATAATTTTTAAAAATTTTAGGATTTTTGAAAAAAGTTTGAATTTTTTATTTTGTAATATTCTCTTGAATATTTTTGGATTTTGAAGAAAACTGGAATTTTTCATTTTATTATAAAATTTGGAGTAGTTTTAAATAAATTCAATCAGACTTCTTGTTACCGTCAATGTATTTATATTACTTCGGTCTAAAAGACCTAAGTATTACATTCATGAGCCAAAAGTGAAATTCTTACCCCCTCATTACCTACGAAATCTAGAAAACCGCTGGAGCGATTTCAAAAATTTTGGTTCCTAAAAATAGGTATATTCTATGGACAGGTCCAAAAGGACGCTGTGTTTGATAACTGTACTGGAAGTGTGTCAAAAAAATCATTAAGTATGTCGAAAATAGCAGACTTTCATATATTTGGCTTAAAAAACGTTCGTTTTAAGTGATTACATTCAAAATGTGATTAGATTCAAAAATTCTAAAAGTATTGCAAAAAATATTGCAAAAATTGAAACTTTTTTCAAAATTCCAAAAATTATAATAAAATAAAAAAATAAAAATAGTCCAAAAATTCTTACAAAATCAAAAATTGAAACTTTTTTCAAAATTCTAAAATTATACATAAAAAAATTCTATTTTTTTTCAAAATTCTAAAAATATTGCAAAAATTAAAACTTTTTCCAATATTCTAAAAATATTGCAAAATTATTACAAAATCAAATATCCAAACTTTTTTTAAAATTCCAAAAATATTTCAAAAACTAAAACAAATTTAAAAATTTCCATGTCCAATTTCATTTTCAATTACATTTACGTCATAAAAACAGCAAAAAAATTTTTTTCCAAAAAATTGGCTAAAAAATAAATGAAATCATTTTTGACACACTTGACATTATTTTTTTGACAAACTTATAATGCCACAATTCTCAATAATAATAATAAAATTTCATGTCATACAAATAATTAATTTTATTTTTTCCCAAAAAATGGGTATAAAAACCAAAACAAATCTTTCTTTTGACACACTTGACAACATTTTTTTGACAAACTTCTAATGCAATAATCTAGTTTTTGATCTCACATACCAATCCCCACAATCAAGATTTCTCCAAATTCAATGTTTCTACTCGTAATCACTCAAATTGACCGTTTTTTAAGCCAAAAATATGAAAATCTGCCATTTTCGACATACTTAATGATTTTTTGACACACTTCCATTACAGTTATCGAACACAGTGTCCTTTCGAACCTGTTCATAGAGTATACCTATTTTTAGGAACCAAAATTTTTGAAATCGCTCAAGCGGTTTTTCGACCGGAAGACAGCCATACATTTTTTGCTTTTTTAGAATCAGTAGGCCCTAAAACGTCGAGAAATGCCAAAAAAAGTGGGGGTAAGAATTTCACTTTGGGCTTATGAATGTAATACTTAGGTCTTTCAGACCGAAGTAATATTAATACATTGCCGGAAAAAAGAATCCTGATTGAATTGATTTAAAAAAATTCCAAATCAAAAATTCCGACTTTCTTCAAAATCCAAAAATATTCAAGAGAATATTACAAAATAAACAATTCAAACTTTTTTCAAAAATCCTAAAATTTTTAAAAATTATCATAAAATCAAAAATTTTAATTTGTTTTTGCTTAAAATTTAAAAATATTTCAAAAATTATAATAAAATCAAAAATTTAAACTTTTTCAAAATTCTAAATAATCTAAAAATTATTACAAAATCAAAAATTGAAACTTTTTTCAAAATTCCAAACATATTGCAAAAATTATAACATACATATTCAAAAATTCAAACTTTTTCTAAGATTCTAAAAATTATAATAAAATCTAGAATTTCAATTTTCTTCAAAAGTTCAAACATACTCAAGACTCAAGAGAATATAACAAAATCAAAAATTGAAACTATTTTTAAAATTCTAAAGATATTGCAAAAATCAAAACAAAATAAAAACTTTTTCAAAATTCTAAAAATATTCCAAAACTTATAATAAATCAAAAATTAAACTTTTTTCAAAATTCTAAAAATATTCCAAAAATTAATCAAACATCAAAGATTGAAATTTCAAAATTCTAAAAATATTGCCAAAATTATAACATAATCAAAAATTCAAACTTATTTTCCAACTGTTCCTGTTATTCA
The DNA here is from genome assembly GCA_963693315.1 of Diogma glabrata. NCBI lineage: Eukaryota > Metazoa > Arthropoda > Insecta > Diptera > Cylindrotomidae > Diogma > Diogma glabrata. The sequence goes on along the minus strand of OY856186.1, from coordinate 194,728,374 downwards.
GAAGTCGTGGAATCACACAAAACGATTACAAAAGAATATCTTTCTCATAATTACATTTCTTTTTTAAAACGACATTTAATCTGCAACAACTTGATATTTCCCAATTGTTCCCATAAGGAGTTAAAACTGGATAGAAACATGTCCAATTTCATGTTCAATTACATTTCAAGTCATACAAATAATTACATACTTAATTTTATTTTTTACCAAAAAATTGGGTTAAAAAATAAATGAAAACCGTTCTTTTGACACACTTGAGAGTATTTTTTGACACACTTACAATACAATAATCAAGGTTCTGGTCCCACATACCAATGCCAACCATCCAAATTTCTCCACATTCAATGTTACTACTCGTAATCACTTAGAATGAACGATTTTTTAAGCAAAAAATATTTTCGTGTTTTGACACACTTCATGATTTTTTGACAAACACTTGACACACACTTTCTTTCGCCAATACAAATTTCGTCAATACTAAACATACCAAATGTTTAGGCATTTTCAAAAAAAACTATAAAACATGCGCATTTTCAAAAGAATAGCCCTGTCCTATAGTATTATTCAAAAAAACGTAGAAAAATCTGTTTGGAATCCTAAAACTTTATCTTCAAAATATGATAGCACATGTAAACCAAAAGAAATTACTAAAAATGCATGCCGGCAAAACTGCATTTTAAAGCAATAAATAAAAAATTCAGAATTCAGTTTTTTTCTTTCGTTCCACACATACAAAATTTTGATTTTAAAAAAATCCACAAATAAATGTACATTTTCAAACGAATTGCCCAATTAACATATACTGCTGACATTTAACATTTTAATTTTAATTTTTCGATGATATGATTTTTCGATGCAATGATTTATTCATTACATCGAATATTTTCGATGTAATGATATTTCGATGATATGATTTTTTTTTCGATCTTACGATTTTCGATGATATGATTTTTCGATTTTGTGAATCAAATTTTCGATGATATGATTTTTGGTGATGTGATTTTTCGATGCTATGACTTTTCGACGTAATGAATTTTCGGTGCTATGATTTTCGATATTGTGATTTTCGGTTGTGCGATTTTTCGACAGTATGATTTTTATTTTTCAATTTATTGCTTTTTTTCGATGTAACGATTTTCGATGGTATGATTTTTTGATGATATGACACGATCCGTAATTAATGTTGTCGTATTCATAAAAATTTGAGTTCATCATGTTTATTAAGTTATTTAGAAGTATTTTGGAATTATTTTTGGTTTAGATTGTAATTTATTTTAGGTTAATATGTTTTTTATGGTTTTTTCGTTATGTTGTGATGGTATGATTGAATTTGTTGATGAACTTGGTGTGTGTATCTGGTCGTCGTCTGTTAAACCGCGGGTTTTACTTAGTCCCCTTTTAAATTGTTACTTATTCATTTGTTGTTTGAGTTCGAGTAGGTTCTGTTACGCGTCTGTCTTATAATGTTGCCGAACATATGTTAATAGTGAGTTTTTTTTTTTGAAGGTGACCGACAAGGAAAACTGTGAAACCTTGTATGTGTAAAACGTGTACCGTGAGTTATTTCTATTTTAAATTTTATCTAGTAACATCGGTGTTACTTATCTACGCGTGAAAAAAAAATATACATATATCTATTCGAGTTTTAAATTGTTATTTTGTTTAACTTTTTTTGTAAAAAAAACCCCAAAAATTTTGTATTCTTTGCGTAAAATATAATTGTAATATAATAGTACATTATGATGCTAGGACGTAAAGCTAAAGATTTTGGACGGATGTGGAGTTTGCAAATCGAGGCGCTAGCCGAGATTTGCACCCACATTAAGTCCAAAATAGCTTACGTCCGTGCATCATATACTATTTTTTATTCGCCGCAAGCAAAATATTTTAAAAAAATTTGTTTATTCTAAAATAAAATTATAAATTTTCATAAATTTTTAAAATAAAAATATATGGACCAAGCAACCTTTGACAAAATATTTATTATTTTTTCCAAATTATTGTGTAGCTATAACAACATATGATAACAACTATTTTAATTGGATAATGAAATTTTGAATTTAAGGGTTGCTTTGATAAAAATTTTTATTTTTCAGAGAATTTAAACAAATACAAATGCTCTTTACTTTTTTGGACGTAGCTATGACAACAAAATAAATAGTTGAAAAGTGATACTTTAAAGCCGCAAATCACAGTAATAAAGTAACACTTTAATATGTAGGCGAATAAAAAAATATTTATTTAGTATATTCAGTAAATTTTTGTTCTGTAACCTTTTTGTTTTTATTTAAAATTGTATGTTTTGAAAAAGATTTTATTTGCGTAAAATATAATTGTAATATAAAAATATTTATTTAATATATTCAGTATATTTTTGTTCTGTAAACTTTTTGTTTTTATTTAAAATGCATGTTTTGAAAAAGATTTTATTTGCGTAAAAATATTTATTTAATATATTCAGTAAATTTTTTGTTCTGTAAATATCTTGTTTCTATTTAAAATTGTATGATTTGAAAAGATTTAGATTTTAGAATCTAGATTTATTATATTTTTTACTTTATCTTGAGAATAAAAAAAAATTTAGCTACAGGAAAATTTTATCGACTTTTATGCTATTCGATGTTAGAAAATTTAATTATATTTTCCTTTATATTTTTAAAAACAAATCTGACTTTTAAATTTGGAGAGAAAAATTTTAATTTTACTTTACTGTTACTTTTTATCGAATTTAGCAAAGGAAAAATTTTAGATTTATTTTATTCGTAGTGAGAAACCCATTCACGAAAATTTGGGTTGGGCGAAGGGCTAACACCCCATTTCCGTAAAAAACTACTTGTCATGAATTCTGTACACAGGCCTCGGATTATCTCGGATTCATTATTGGAACGACCTCGGAAACTGTACCCGGACTACGATTTAAAAATGGGAACCTGGAACGTGCTAAGCCTTAGAAGACCAGGAGATCTACTGAAACTTACAAACCAAATCAATAGCTATACACTGGATATAGTGGCGTTACAAGAACTAAGATGGCCAGGGAGTGGAATCCACGAAACAGCCAAGGGATACACTCTCTACTATTGCGGTCATGAAAACGGAGGAGAATTTGGAGTTGGCTTTCTCACACATCGTCGCGTGAATCAACATGTTATCGACTTTCGCCCAATTAATATGCGGATATGCACAATGAGAATCCGCACGCAAAAATTTAATGTAACGATCATCAATGTTCATGCACCTACTGAAGACAAAGCAGATGACATTAAAGACCTGTTCTTTCTAGAACTCGAAGAAGTCATCAATAACATCCCGCGGCACGATATAAAAATCGTGGTAGGTGACTTCAATGCGCAAATTGGTAGAAGTGCAGAACTTAAAACACATGTCGGCCCTAACAGCTTGCATCATGCTAGTAACAATAACGGCTTTCGCACAGCTGAACTGGCTATGATGTATGATCTAGTAATTTCTAGCACTTTCTTTCCTCATAAGAGAATCCACAAAGCAACGTGGAAATCAAATGATGGAAGAACTGAAAATCAAATCGATCACGTCATGATTTCTAAGAGACACTCTACAAGTGTAACTGACGTTCGATCATACATAGGTGCTGATATGGACACCGATCATATGCTTGTCATCTTTAAGTATAAGTGCAAATTATCATCTACATTTAATAGGCAAGAAAAAAAGACCGTGCGCTGGAATGTCGAAGCATTTAAACACCTGGAAACACTGAATAGATATCAGGAAATTGTAACGCAAAACATAGAAGAGCATGACATCCCATCTGAGATGCCATTAAACATACAAGAAGAATGGCAAACGCTTCAATCAACCATCATATCCGCAGCACAAACTACAATCGGAAAACGACCACCGAAATCACACAACGAATGGTTTGATGACGAGTGCCGCGAAATTGAGCACAAACAAAAACTGCGAGAAAAATGGTTAACAAGAAACACCCGAAGCTCCCGAAAACATCAACCCACATGCGGCTAATGGAAATTCGAAAGAGTGTTTTGCCAATGCGCGGAATCTAACCAAAGATTTCCACCCAAGATCTACAGCCATCAAAAATGGAAACAACGAGCTTACAACAAGTGAACGTGATGTGCTGGAAGTATGGCGATCCCACTTTCAAGACCTACTGAATAGGACGAACGAAGTTCATCCTATTCGAGCAATTGCTCCGTCAAGTGAGGAGATTTTTGTCCCTTACCAAACAATAGAAGAAGTGGAAGCTGCCATCAAAAAATTAAAAAATGGCAAATCACCAGGTATCGATGGAATCCCTGCAGAACTACTTAAGAATGGAGGAGCAGCTCTGGTCTCACGTATATATGATCTGATTCTTGCAATCTGGGACCAAGAAGAACTACCTGCTGAATGGAAAACAGCTCTCATTGTTCCGCTACATAAAAAAGGTGACCGCCTAAAGTGTGCAAATTATCGTGGAATCGCACTGTTGAACACTGCATATAAAATACTAGCTAATGTCGTACTCGCTCGGCTCATCCCGTTTGCCGAATCTATCATCGGCGACTATCAGTGTGGTTTTCGTCCCAACCGTTCAACCACAGATCAATGTTTTACCTTAAGGATGATTCTGGAAAAATGTTGGGAGTACAACATCAGCATTCACCAGCTCTACGTTGATTTCAAGCAAGCATATGATAGCATCATCCGCGACAACCTCTGGTCTGCACTCATATGCCTTGGTCCATATTCCAGAGAAACTTGTTTCTCTGTGCAAACTCACAACATCGGGATCAAACTGTAGAATAGTAATCGAAGGGTCAGTTTCTGACTCTTTTGATATAACATCAGGTGTTCGACAAGGTGATGCACTCGCACCCGTACTATTTAATTTGGCGCTTGAGTACGCGATAAGAAAAAGCCGCATTGGGACACAAAACTGTATATTTAACAAATCTAGTCAAATTCTTGGCTATGCAGATGATATTGTGCTTCTCGGACGTAGAACAAGCGATATCAACGATAGTCTCTCTCAGCTTGAAAGAAATGCTAAACGACTTGGATTATGCATTAACACCGGCAAGACTAAACTTTTAACAACATCCAGGAATATACCTCCCGTCAATCTGAATACTGGCGACTATGAAGTGGAACGTGTAGAAAACTTAAAATACCTCGGGTCTGTAATAACATCGTCAAATGACATGCAGGCAGATATTAAAGCTCGTGTCTCAGCCGCATACAGAGTTTTCTACGCATACTCAAAACTTTTGCGATCTAAACATCTTTCGCAGTCGTGCAAACTCACACTTTACAAAGCATTAATTCGACCTGTGCTTACCTTTGGAAGCGAAAGCTGGACTCTGACTTCCTCCGATTGTAGAATTTTATCAACATTCGAGAGGAAAGTCATACGAACAATTTATGGTCCATGTAAAGTTGCTGAAAATCAGTATAGAATCCGAATGAATCATGAAATCAGACAGCTTCTTGGAGGCTGCGATGTAATCGGATTCATTAAATCTAACCGGATTAGATGGTTTGGTCATGTAGAAAGGGCACCATTAGATAGAATGATTAAAAAAGCGTCCCAACAACAACCAGCTGGTGTTCGTCGAAGAGGAAGACCTAGACAACGCTGGCGTGATGACATCATCCAAGACCTTCGTGATATAGGATGTCGAAACTGGGGTCAACTGGTCATGGAACGAGACGATTGGAAGCTGATTGCACAGACGGCAAAATCCCTCCATGGGATGTAAACGCCAGAGAGAGAGAGAGAGAGAGAGAGTGAGAAACTTGAATTTTATTTTTCTTATAAAAAAAATATCTGACCTTATTTATTTTTTTTTTTCAATTCTTCAAAGATGAACCCTCCCTGTTGGGTCTGATGCCGATGAGTAGCTTTTTTTGTTGGGCAATCCTTGCATTTGCCTGATGACGTTACCTTTTTGTTGATCTTCCTTACAAATGTAAGGGTGATGGGTACTCCCTGTTGTACCTGATGAAATAGTTTCTTAATTTTGCCTTCTGCGATGGTTTCTGGAATGGATGACTAGACCGTGTGTACCCGGCCGGGCAAAATTTATGTTGGCTTTTTGCCTTGACACTGTTTTTTCACTACACTTTATTTATTTGTTAATATATTAACCACTGTTCATTCCACTCGAAGAGTGACTGAGATTTAAGAATCAAGGAAGATTCCACTCAGAATTACCGGCCGCGCCAATATGTAGTACTTCTGGGTACCGGCTGCACCGATATGTGGTGGTCCCGTTAGGGAGATATATATTCACCACAAATATTTCGTCTTTATTTGTTCGGATACAAGGTTTTTACTTACTTGAAGTACAGTTGTTTCCCATTAATTTTCCTTCACGTTGAATTAATAAAACAGTAAGGTTTTCAAGCACTTGAATCTTTATTATCAATTATTTCTTCGAAACACTTTTATATTAAACTTAAATTTAGCTTATGCACATAATTTATTCGATTACCGAAAATTTGATTATATTCATTGAGTGGATTTTCACTCGTGCACTATTCTCCACACTTTAAACTTATAAGAATTTGGGATTCGGTTTCCCCACGGTTTAAAATTGGACTCTCGACGGAACGCGCGTACTACTCAAGAGCTGCCTCGATTAATGAAAAATCGGTAGTATTTATTTCAACGGCTTTCGTTTGGGCAAAAAATCAGTTGACCAATCGAACAGCGTTTTTCCAAAATACATTAAAAAAATAAAATAGAAATTAACTTTGTAATCGAATTTTTAGTTTTTACATTCTTTACTACATTTTTTGTCGTTTTTAAGTAAAACTTAATTATTCGAGAGTTTTATTACTTTCCGGTAATATTTGTTTTTTATGAAAATATTTTAGTTTTAGCTCGTGGAGGGTTTTATGTTTCAATCTTACAATGAAACTATTGTTGTAATAAATTTAGTTAATATGTTGATTTACAATTAATTCAGTAAATTATTTGTGATATAACATCACCCCGATGGAAAATCTCCCATCAAGAATAATATAAGAACTGAATCTAAAAAATTATGGTGCAAATTATGAAACTTTTTGCAATCCATACAATTTTAGAGCGATCTAGTTTCGAACCAATGAGAAAATTTTAAACTTTAAAAAAGTTTATCATTCTCATCAGGGCTAGCCGACTAGATAAACTCTACCAGAAAATGTCAACGCTAATGTATATAAAGGTTTGGTAGAGTTTATCTAGTCGGCTAGCCCTGATGAGAATGATAAACTTTTTTAAAGTTTAAAATTTTCTCATTGGTTCGAAACTAGATCGCTCTAAAATTGTATGGATTGCAAAAAGTTTCATAATTTGCACCATAATTTTTTAGATTCAGTTCTTATATTATTCTTGATGGGAGATTTTCCATCGGGGTGATGTTATATCACAAATAATTTACTGAATTAATTGTTGATCATGTGTCAATAGACACAAGTGAAGACTAGTCATCTTCCTCTCACCGATACAAGTTTGTTATTCAATACTAGAATGTCTAGAGTATAACAAAACAATGATCACCAGAGAAATTAATTGACTAAACCTGAATTTATTAAATGTATGTTTATGTAAATTTTTTGTTTTTACACTTCGCTAGAGTTGTAACCTAATTTTTAGTTTATATACATTAGCGTTGACATTTTTTGGTAGAGTTTATCTAGTCGGCTAGCCCTGATGAGAATGATAAACTTTTTTAAAGTTTAAAATTTTCTCATTGGTTCGAAACTAGATCGCTCTAAAATTGTATGGATTGCAAAAAGTTTCATAATTTGCACCATAATTTTTTAGATTCAGTTCTTATATTATTCTTGATGGGAGATTTTCCATCGGGGTGATGTTATATCACAAATAATTTACTGAATTAATTGTTGATCATGTGTCAATAGACACAAGTGAAGACTAGTCATCTACCTCTCACCGATACAAGTTTGTTATTCAATACTAGAATGTCTAGAGTATAACAAAACAGTGATCACCAGAGAAATTAATTGACTAAACCTGAATTTATTAAATGTATGTTTATGTAAATTTTTTGTTTTTACACTTCGCTAGAGTTGTAACCTAATTTTTAGTTTATATACATTAGCGTTGACATTTTTTGGTAGAGTTTATCTAGTCGGCTAGCCCTGATGAGAATGATAAACTTTTTTAAAGTTTAAAATTTTCTCATTGGTTCGAAACTAGATCGCTCTAAAATTGTATGGATTGCAAAAAGTTTCATAATTTGCACCATAATTTTTTAGATTCAGTTCTTATATTATTCTTGATGGGAGATTTTCCATCGGGGTGATGTTATATCACAAATAATTTACTGAATTAATTGTTGATCATGTGTCAATAGACACAAGTGAAGACTAGTCATCTTCCTCTCACCGATACAAGTTTGTTATTCAATACTAGAATGTCTAGAGTATAACAAAACAGTGATCACCAGAGAAATTAATTGACTAAACCTGAATTTATTAAATGTATGTTTATGTAAATTTTTTGTTTTTACACTTCGCTAGAGTTGTAACCTAATTTTTAGTTTATATACATTAGCGTTGACATTTTTTGGTAGAGTTTATCTAGTCGGCTAGCCCTGATGAGAATGATAAACTTTTTTAAAGTTTAAAATTTTCTCATTGGTTCGAAACTAGATCGCTCTAAAATTGTATGGATTGCAAAAAGTTTCATAATTTGCACCATAATTTTTTAGATTCAGTTCTTATATTATTCTTGATGGGAGATTTTCCATCGGGGTGATGTTATATCACAAATAATTTACTGAATTAATTGTTGATCATGTGTCAATAGACACAAGTGAAGACTAGTCATCTTCCTCTCACCGATACAAGTTTGTTATTCAATACTAGAATGTCTAGAGTATAACAAAACAGTGATCACCAGAGAAATTAATTGACTAAACCTGAATTTATTAAATGTATGTTTATGTAAATTTTTTGTTTTTACACTTCGCTAGAGTTGTAACCTAATTTTTAGTTTATATACATTAGCGTTGACATTTTTTGGTAGAGTTTATCTAGTCGGCTAGCCCTGATGAGAATGATAAACTTTTTTAAAGTTTATAATTTTCTCATTGGTTCGAAACTAGATCGCTCTAAAATTGTATGGATTGCAAAAAGTTTCATAATTTGCACCATAATTTTTTAGATTCAGTTCTTATATTATTCTTGATGGGAGATTTTCCATCGGGGTGATGTTATATCACAAATAATTTACTGAATTAATTGTTGATCATGTGTCAATAGACACAAGTGAAGACTAGTCATCTTCCTCTCACCGATACAAGTTTGTTATTCAATACTAGAATGTCTAGAGTATAACAAAACAGTGATCACCAGAGAAATTAATTGACTAAACCTGAATTTATTAAATGTATGTTTATGTAAATTTTTTGTTTTTACACTTCGCTAGAGTTGTAACCTAATTTTTAGTTTATATACATTAGCGTTGACATTTTTTGGTAGAGTTTATCTAGTCGGCTAGCCCTGATGAGAATGATAAACTTTTTTAAAGTTTAAAATTTTCTCATTGGTTCGAAACTAGATCGCTCTAAAATTGTATGGATTGCAAAAAGTTTCATAATTTGCACCATAATTTTTTAGATTCAGTTCTTATATGTTGATTTAATAAATGGAAAATTTTATTTGGATTGGAAAGAATGTATGGACTGTATATTGGACTTTGAATTGCAAACAGTTGGACTTTGTATTATAGAAATTTGTTGTTTGAATATTGGACTAAGGATGGATGGACTTTGAATATTGGATTGTGTATTGGACTTTGTATTGCAACCACTTGGACTTTGTATTATGAAAATTTGTATGACAGCTGCAATGTAAGCAGATTGTTTGGATTGTTTAGTCAATTGGAAAAATAGACATAAAAAATACTTTGAGTGTTTTTTATGAGAAGATCTTTTTTCCGTTTGGAAAATGTTTTATGTGGTTTGATTTTATGTATATTAATTTGAATTGGGTTTTTGAAATTGCTATTGAATGAAAATTAATTTGGAGATTTTAATTAAAGATTTATTGATTACAGACTGTCAGATTATGTAGCAGCTGCGGGTTATTAGGTCTAGACTTGTTATAATGGTCGTTGAATCGATCAATGGGTCAATTGTTTGGGACAATTTTGGATAATTGTTATTGAATTTAAATATTGTGGGAATATTTGGGTGTTTGTATCAATGGGGTGGATCAGCCTGGTTATTGGTCCTTGGATGGACTTGATGGACTGGTCCTTGGATGGACCTTGATGAAGTTTAAAAGCTGATTCATGCCTATATTTGGGATTTAGTGTTAGGTCATATGGATAGTTTTCAGAAACTTGTGTTTCTGTAAGAAAAAGAATATGCGGTTGGTCGTGCTCGAGATGATGTTGCACGTTTTGTTGAAAACAAAATTTTTTAAAAAGTTTAAAAGGTTACTAACGATGTTTGTAAGAAAACTAACCCAACTTGTTGGTTTCGAAAATTAAAAATATTGATTATTATTTTTTTAAATTTTATCACACCTGACACCATGTTTTATTAAGTTTCAATACGAAAATGATGAACTGCGTTTACAATGACTTACGTCAGTTCATGTTTAAAGGTTTGTTCACAGCAAGTTAACTTTCACAATATAACAATCGTTACCAGCATTGCTCGGATGAAATCGGATCCATCATGCCTCAACCATATTCTTTTCCCCATTTTACTCGTCAATCGGTTTATGCAAATAGTCAAACTGTTGAGATCACTCACTGTCAGAATGACAGAATGCTGAGAGATTTCTTTGTCCGTATATCGTACAAATGGAATGCTTTGCACGAATCAATAATCTCTGTGGGTTTCAATCGACAAAAGTTTAAAAGGGCGCATGTCTATGTGTTGGATTGACACATATTGTAATTCCCATAACACAACACTTTTTATTAAAAAACAAAAAAACTATACATATATTTAAAACAATTATCTTTTTCTCAAAATTTTAACACATTTGTTAATTCATAATCTTTATTAATTCATATATGTATTAATTCATTTATTTTAATTCATAATTCCTGATAATTGCTCAAGGTAAACATTTTCAATGATATTTTGTTATATATTTTCAATTGAACTTGGAAAAAACTATTCTGTCTAGTTGTAGAACTGAATTCGTTTGGTTGAGTAAGGAAAACGCAGAACTTCGGAAAAATTGAATGATAAAGTGTCGTTAATAATTTTAAGAATTCTGTAGTGTAGTGATTAGTAAACTTTTAAGTGATTTTATTAAAGAAATATGGAGACAAATATCTCTTTACCGAACTATAACTTAAAAGAAGTAACAAGTGTTCCACGTTATGGTATTAAAGTGAAACTTGATCATGTTTTTCCTGAAAAATGGGAACCAAATTTCGGTCGAGGGATAAAGCAAACTCTGCAGTTACTGCCTCTATATTTCAGGTAAATTTATTACCGTATGGAATTTTGAACGACTTTGGTTTAATTTCATTATACAAATAGACCAGAGCTTTTTGTGAGGAAAAAATTAGTAACAGGATGAAAACTATTGGATATATAAGAAAATGTTGCGCAAATGATGGGAAACAAAAATTAACGGTGCTCCGAGTTGCGGTGGTGAAATGGGGGTGAGCTTTTAGGGGTAGAAAATGGTTTTTAATGATTTTCAGCGAAACTAGACCTTGTATCGAAAAAAGTTTAAAGTAAATGTTATAGGTAATAAAAAGGTCTATAACTTTTTGATAAACCATTTTTTCACATAACCTAAAATTTGCCGTGAAAATAGAAAAAACCGAGGAAGAAAGGGCTTTTCGATTTTTAATTTTATCTCCCACAAAAAATTTTTATTTTCCACACAATTTGGTGCAAACGTACCTTATTATGTCCCTAATACGCTGTAATTTTTTGGAATCAAAACATTTATTTTTACGTTTAATTTTGATTTTAAACCAAAAAAGTGACCTCATTTTCACACAAAAGTTCTCCGTATTTAACAGTTTTTTCCCTGTTTTCCTCGAAAGCTCTTTTTTCCTCGTTTTTTTCTATTTTCACGGCAAATTTTAGGCTATGTGAAAAAATGGTCTAAATAAAAGTTATAGACCTTTTTATTACCTATAACCTTTACTTTAAACTTCTTTCGATAGAAGGTCTAGTTTCGCTGAAAATCATGAAAAAACATTTTCTACCCCTAAAAGCTCACCCCCGTTTCACCACCGCAACTTGGAGCACCTTTAATTTTTGTTTCCCATCATTTGCGCAATATTTTCTTATATATCCAATAGTTTTCATCCTGTTACTAATTTTTTCCATTTTTTGCCTGTTTTAAGGTATTTAGACTGGTCTAAAAAGATAAGAAAACATTGAACGTTCTTATTGAATTGGGAACAATGCTGAAGTATTCTGAAATAATTTCTGCTTATTTTTTTATAATCGTTTTGCCTAAAATTCCCTGTGTTCAATCTGATTTTTTTAGAAATTAAATAACTTCAAAAGTAAATAATGATATGAACGCATTAATTTTTGTATGAATTGTGATAAAATTTAAATAAAATCCTTATTGTATTGTAGAAGGACAGTTTGTAAGGACATTGTGTTTTATGATAAATTATTAAATTGCAAAAAGCACAGGGTTGAAAATATTATTATTACACTCTAGAATTTTCAGTTTAATAGTCTGTTCATAAATTTTTTTATATATATTTGTGAATATTAAATATTACAAAGACTGGCTTGTTTATAGACTATTTATTAATAAAGTTATTTTATGATGCCTATATTTCGACCTTGCGGGTCATCTTCATTGGCTAGAAATAATATGTTAAATTAAAATTAAAACGAGCGGTATAACTAAGTTAGATTATTCACAAAAATTCTGCCATATAAAAATACATTTAGAACAAATCTTACCTTATAATCTTTATCAACACTATATCGTCGCTTTAATAATGAAACAACGTATTCGCAAAAGTGTAGTTTCGAGATAATTGGGTTTAAAGATTTTTCGATTTTCTGATTTTCATAAACTCGGCAGCACTATTGAATGAATAAAGATATTGGAAAAAAAATGTCTACCAATTAATCTTGACTAATTTCCCCACAGCATATTAAAATTTCACATTGGTACCTGCTGGCTTTTCTACCTAAAAAGAGGTGAAAAGTCAATTAGGTACCTTATACGTTATTTCATATTTCATATACGTTATTTCATTTTGTATGGAAGTACGATTAAGCCTAAAACTAATTATTTAGAACTAACGCATAATATTTTTACAATTTTTTATTTATATGAACCAAAATATCATGTAGGAATGAATGATGCGTATACAATATTTTAGATTTACCATTTCGTGTGGCGATCGTAATGTATGTAAAGTATACGACACTGATTTTACCCAAGTTATTATTCTGTAGGAATTGAAATATCGTACATGCATTTACGCTGTTTCAATATTTAACCAAATTCAAATTTGCATGTACGTTAATTAACAATATATTAGATTTCACCCCCAGTTATAAAAAAATTGAAAAATGTTAAAATGCCACTTTATAGACATCCTTATGGGGAATGCAGCGCACCCATTATATAATAACAACGTATATATGGTATACGTTATTTCATTATTAAAGCGACGATATATATAACTTAACATATTTTTTTTTTATATTTTTTTTTTGTACAATATTGTACAAATATACAAAGTTCCATTTAAAATAAACATAAAAATATCACTACAGTTTTTTAAATTAAAATAATTAAATTACTTCAACAATATCACTTTTGCATTTAAAAATAAATAAATAAATAAAAATTTTTCTACTTGAAATGAACTAATAAAAATTAACATTAACAATTTTTTTAAAAAACTAATCAAAAATTTAATATTTCTACATAATCGGTGTTCCCGATCGAGTCAACACATTTTATAATCTAAATTGAATATGAAAATAAAATCAACAGCTAGAAATTTAACAGATTAAACATTTTTAAAAAATTATTAAACAAATTAAAAAATTAAAAAATATCCCGTCTTTACTGTGACCTAATTTTTTATACAGACTGGATTATTTTCTCTGTAACTATGAGAGAAGTTAACAACTTAAAAAATTATAGGAACTGTGAGAATTCTAACACTCTTTTGAATGTAATGAGTCTTTCGACTTTGAACACACTATAGTATTAGGCTACGGGGGAGGGAGAAACTATTATTTTTTTGTGGTAGGTTTTTTTTCTTATAGATTTAAAAGAAACTCGCAATAATTGTACAATTTTGAATCAAATGGAAAATTTACGCACGTCTTTGGGAAGACAAACCTGTTTTTCTCTGAAAGAATTAAAAGAAAACCAACAAACAAAAAAAACGATTTGACATAAGAGCAGTCAAGTTTAATATTAGTTATGGTGGTCGGTTGGAAATCACCATGTTTGAAAAATTAAAATAAAAAGAATCATATGAAACTAAAAAAAATAATTTATCAGTGTAATATTTTATTAGGCCTTACTTAGTACATTTCAAGTAAACAAATTTGATTAAAATCGGTTAATCTGTTCGACCACAATTTAACTTATAAACTTTCCTTGTCTCTATATTTCTTTAAAAATTTCGAGCCACTCTGTATTTAGAGAAAACTATGAAAAATATGAAAAAACACACATTATTGTTTTTTTATTATACACTGACGATTCAAAAACATCGGAAATGGTCAGGTTTCAAATTTTTTATTTTGTCGGTGCCTTGATAGGAGCTCCCTCGCACATGTAATGATTGATGATGAGAAAACTTGATTATTGGTCCTCAAGTATGTTTTATTTTATTCTAATTTTACTATTAGTTATACATTTTTTTTGTTTTTTTTAAATATATAAGGGACGATCCATGTCAAACTATCGCTGCGAGGTTAATTGTTAATTTTAAAATGATTGTAAAGTATGTACTGTATTTAAAAATTTATATCATTAATAAAAACAAATCAAAATTTGCATTTTTACTAACAAAATCTGCTTATTTTTTCCATTCTACGGCTTGAAAGTTTTGTTTTAGGTTTAATAGTTGTAACATCAATTTCTTAAGGAATTTCAAAAATTATTCAAAATGGCTAGAGAGAAGTTCATCTTTTTTATCAAATTCACAGGCATATGTTTAAAAATAAACTTTTTTGAAAAAATAAAACCAATTTCATAAAAATAAACACAAATGTTTGTATTTTTATCTCTAAAACCATCATTGAGTCTTTTTAACACTTTTATGTTTCTTTCGTTTTTTTCTGAAGTTGATTTTATTTTTCTAGAAAAGCTTAATTTTGCTAATAAAATTGTGATTTTGATAAAAAAGGACAGTATTTTGCTCCGGCCATTTTGAATAATTGTTGAAATTCTTTTAAAAATTGATATTACAACTATTTAGAAACCTAAAACATAACTTTCAAGTCGTAGAATGGTAAAAATAAGCAGTTTTGGTTAGTAAAAATGCAAATCTGATTATCTGAAGCCATTTTGAAGACGCCATTTTAAAGCCGCCATTTTAAAGCCGCCATTTGGCTTTGTTTTTATTAATCATATAAATTTTTAAATATAGTACTTCTACAATCATTTCAAAATTAACAATCTAATTTTTAAAATTGTTAGTTCTTGTTAGTAACTAGTTTCCACGTACGATGTTGAAAAATGTCGGGATTAACCCTTCATTTTGAAAGTGCCATTTTGCAAAAATTCTTAGACGCCACTTGTCATTAGAAAGGGGACACCAAAACCAAAATTTTGATCCATCGCACGTTTTTTCAAACCTCTCCAAATTTTGGTCGCAGCGGCAGGTTTGACGTGGATTGTTTCATAAACATAATTTATTTACTAGCATTACCCAACTAGCAAACTTACTTCTCAATTTTGAGTTATACAAGCTTAAGCTTCAATAAAGCTTCGTTAAAGCTTCTAAGTGGAACCTAGTTATATCTTACTTCTATAAAGTTTCGATAGAATTTCCACAAAGAAGTTCTCCCCACGACCGGGGTGAAAGCTTCTAAAATACTTCTGTATTTAATATTAGAAGCTTTACCGAAACTAATCTTCACAACACTAAATAAAACTTCCGAAAAAAGGTTATAGAAGTTATAGCTGTCATTAGGATTGAAGTTGTGTCGGTTGGAACTGTTTAAAGGTCTTATAGAAGCACGGCTGTCATAGTCTAAAAATTGCTTCATTATCCAACCTTTAGAAATTTTACAGAGACTGTTTTGCGAAAATGAAATATGTCAAACTGACAGAAGCTATTGCTTCTATTATTTCAACTAGAGGGGCTTACACGAAATTGAAATCATTCCGTTTTTGTCAGAAAAGTATTGTGCATAATTCAGTTTTTGTTTTTTTAATGTCTTATTTAGACATATTTTGCACAATATAAAATATTCTTTATTTAGAGTCGTGACAGAGACAAAAAAATCAATCAAAATCATAATCAGCTAAAGAATCAGAATCAAAAATCAACTAGAGTGGAATAGAGAAAATTTAAAGATTATTTGGCTTAGTTTTATAAATAATGGTATATGAGTTTTCTTTACATTTCTGAGAGCCAAACTCGCCAGGAAGAACTGAGGCGATACAGAGTTTCATAATTTAGTCACTCTATTAAAATAATTAACAGTAAATAGATGGTGTGATATGCGTTGCTTGTATTGTTATTGTTTAATTAACTGCGTTCATCAGCACCTTAGTACGCATGTGTTGTGATACCTATCAAAAATTCAATTACAAAACTTTTTATTTCAAAAAAAATTGTTCAAATAATGGTGTAGGTACGCCAATAGTTAATGATTGAAAAATATAACCCCTTAATGTTGCTATACATTAAGGGGTTATATTTGCATGGAGGGTTGCATGGAGGGATCAGTTTTTATTAATTTGTTAATTTTTTTCTATTTTTTGATCCACGGGTGTGACAACCCCGCGCACTCCAGTCCCTGTTACTGGCACATGAGTTAACGTGAGATATCACATACCACTGGCAATAGCAGTGAGATATCACTAGCCAAGGTGATATCTTAGGGGTGCTGGTGGATGAACTGTATTCAGTCAACGGTAGCACTCTCAATCTTAGCTAATGAATATTCCTTGGTGCTGGAACGCTGTAGCTTGCTCGAAGAAACGAGCTTTCATATAACTATATATCTGAGCTTTAATCATTGAAAAATATACTGCGTCCCATAATCAAGAATTATGCCATTAGTTGGACTATTGGCAAACCAATTTTAGTTTTGTTCCTGCAAATTTTTAAAACAAATTTGCTTTTTATCTCTTATTTTATTTTATTTTCCCTATCCTATCACGAAATATTGGCCTATGTCATATTTTATATGTGATAGGATTTATAGTTTAGTTGTCTATTATTTAACAAAAAATATTAAAAAAACAAAAAAAAAACAGATTTGCGTCCATTAACATCCTTAGAACGCATGTTGTTGTGGGACCTTGGTCTTAAAAGGTTTTTATGTGTTGTTGTGACACATATTGTAATGCCTACTACACATCACATTTTATTAAAAAAAAAAAAAAAAAAAAAAAATACTCAAAATCTTTGAATTAATAAAACAAATAGAAAAACATTTGTCAATATTCTTTTACGTCTATTAAAAAGAAACAAAATCTTTTAAGAACGTAAATCTCAGATTATGATTTCATTGTTAATAAACCCATTAAAGTTACATGCCACATACATTTTTCCACAAAAAGTAAGCTCCTGAATTATACTATATTTTCTACATCTAAATTAAAAAACTAAACTCTATGGAAGTTTTATAGAAGCCATTATTATTGTAATTACTATCAAAGATATTTATTGTTTCTTAACATTTAAATTAACCGATTGGACAGCGTGCAGGACAAACGATCGAAGGGCCAGGTTCGAAACTTGATGCGACCGTAAACAAAAACTTAAATTAAAACACAATATAATAACCACAGCAATAACAATAATTACGTTAAAAAAGTGTAGATATATAAAAAACATTGTAATATTTTTGTCACATTTTTAAATAGCTTCTATAAAACTTTTAAATATTGCTTAAAACAAGCTATTAGAAGCACATTACCGAAGCTATAACTTGCGAAACCATAAATTCTATTCAGCTTGCATAACTGCTTATAAAAGACCATACCGAAGTTACTTCCGAAGTCTTTTACAAATCATAGCTTCGTTAAAGGTGGGGAAATTTCTCCAAATGGCCTTTATCGAAACCGCTTAGAAGTTTTAAAGAAACTATGAAGGTGGGGGTGCTAGTTTCGGTAAGACTGTTTAGTGTTTTTAAAGAAGTTGAAATGCTAGTTGGGTAGGTAGTTTAAAAACTTTACATTTGTCAAAAAATTGTTTATTATTTAATTAGGAGCTAAAGTGCTACTTTATGGGTCTACAATTATAGAATTGTGTCTACAATTGAGTCTACAATTATAGACGAAATACAAAAAGTCACATTGGCTTCGAATTAAATACACTATTTTTTCGGCAAACGTTAAAATTTTTTATAAATATGATTTTTTATCGTTATAGTTACTTCCAAAATAGAAAAAAACATTTAAACTTATATAAATAAATGTTTTTATCAAAGCAGCCTTTTATAATCCAATCAAAATAGTTGTTATTTTTTGTTGTCATAGTTATATAATTTGTTTGAAAAAAATTACAAATATCATAAAAAAATAGAAAGAAATGGCGACTTTTCTGCCACCGTCAAAATATGAAATTGCTTCACGGTCGCCGTAAAAACAATCAAAATGGCTTTACTTTGCAGCCACTTTGACTAACTTCTTTGACTTTAACCTTCTTCTTAGCAAGTTTGTAGTAAAGTTTGATACATAGAGTTTTTTATTATAAAAAGTTTTAAAAACACAACACCGGCAAAGTAAAAATTATAATTCTGAGAAAAAATAATTCATTGAAAAAAATGTTGAGCGACGTTTCAAGCCTTGTTTGCTTTCTTTTCCAAAATCTAAAAAAGTGATATGATATGACTAATTAATCACTGAGAACTAATGAGATGACTGCAAAAAATCCAATCCTGGGAAAAGGTTAAAGACTTCCTTTTTTACCTATAATAAAAGCGGCTAACTTCATTTTTTCTTTTTTTTACGGCGGCAGAAAAAGTGTCACCATTTCTTTCCATATTTTTACGATATTGCTTACTTTTTCAAACAATTTGTACAACTATGAAAACAAAAAATAACAGATATTTTGATTGTATTATGAAATATTGAATTATTGTATATGACATAAGTGTAAATGAACATGAAATTGGGCATGGAACATAGTTCTATCCAGTTTCAGCTCCGCCGAACTTATAGGAAGTTAGAAAACATTTAGTTGCTGCAGTTTAAATGTCGATTTTTAACAAAAAGAGTAATTTTTGTTTTATTCCAGATTTTAAGACTTCTGAATAACACGAACAGTTGGAAATTAAGTTTGTATTTTTAATTTTGTAATAATTTTAGAAATAATTTTGGAATTTTGAAAAAATTTTCAATCTTTTATTGTGTAATAATTTTTGCAATATTTTTAGAATTTTAAGAAAAGTTTCAATTTTTGATTTTGTAATGATTTTTTTTTTCTTGTACTTTTACAAAGAATTTTTTTGGAAAACTAAAAACAATGGTACTCATAAAAGCGTTTTGCCGAAAACTATATAAAAAAACCTTAACTCAAACTGAAGTCTTGTTATCCCAGAGCCTTGAGATTTCAACCCCTTCATATTTTTGATTTTGAATGTTATCGTTTAATAATTTAAATATGATTGTTAGTTTTTAATAAACGAAAAATATGCAAAGTTATAAAGATATAAATAGTAACTGACCACCTGAATAGTCGTCTCAGTCGGTTGGCCAATCTGCCTGATAGTTCTTTAGCTGGCATCTACGAGCTCTTGCGCTTCTTCTTCCTGTTCAAGGAATTATGTTTAACGCTGGAACTTTATTGTTCTATACAACAGACTTTTTTGCACCGCGATATGGAAAGATGATGATCGTCGCGCCCCGTTTTTAAACGTTGAATAGCCACTTCAAAGCCTTGTAAAACGATAAAATAGTAAGTCGTTATTCAAATTTTAAACGATGAGTTTATAGCGTATTGTATGTCCGGATGATGCAGATATATATGTAGTAACTTGACTATCTAATGTTATTATTTTTATTTGCCCTTCTTTGAATCTATGTTGCGTAATCTTCATTCACATGATCACACAAGATATTAATGTAATCTATAATATCACTACAGTATATCGAATGTAACAAAACTTATAATATTTTTTTGGTTTATATTAATACCACTACTTTAGTTTATTTATACATTGGTAAACACAATCTCCTGTTTACCAATCAATTCAATGTAGGAAACGTGCCGTTCAATATAGATCCTTTACAACAAAACTTCACGGAAATGCGACAGCTTTTGAATTCAAACACGCAATAATTTCTTTGATTATTCGTTTAATTTGATAACTATTTATATATAACTATATATAACTAACAACGTTCGAAATTATTTATCAACGAATATATTAATTATGTATTTAATGAACTTGAATCACAAATTATATTTTTTGTGTTACACGTTTTGTATTATCTATTTGACAAATATTATTTTTCTTATTATATTTCACAGTAGCAATTTATATTTTTTTAAATTTCAGATTCGAAAATATTTGTTCGACATAACTTCAAAGAAAGATCTAGACGAATGTTAGTTTTTACAATAAAAGTTTTTGCTTTTACAAGCGTGAAGTTAGTCTTGTGGCGAACATTTAAATTAAAAAAAATGTTTTCAAAATTTTAATTGTAGCAAGCGATGTTTTTATCGTTTAAAAATTTATAAAAAAAATTAATTAGTTTTTTAGAGTTCTTGTTTTTTGTATGTTGAAAACGGTTCTTTTTTTTTCTTGTTTTTACTGAAAGTTCCATTTGTAATGTAATTTTATATATTTGAAGATCATAATTGTAAAGTATATCTCAATAAATTAAGCACCCTGTACAAATAATATTTAAAGAATAAATGTACCTGTATACAGTGATTAATGTATGCAGAATTTGGTTGGAAGTTTTTATATCAATAAATTAACATTCATTAAGGTGCTTACATGTTTCTTTTAAAATGTGTCAATAGTTTATCGAGCTTTTTACACATGTTTGATACTAATCACATTCTATTGTGTCCGGACTATAAACATGAAATTTCTGAAACTGGATTATTATATTTATCATCTTGGATATATGACGATATGTTAATAATATTTTTGAACCATAAACACCTGATAAATTTATCTTCGTTTCAAAATTTGACATAGCGGCAGTAGCCACTAGAATTAAATCAACTGAGTTTGGAACAACATTAGTCATATGCATAATCTCAACAATCAACTCGTCAATAACTCCAGCCAGGATCAACTCCTCTATCTAACTCCTATGTTTATATTTGGTGACCCAGCGACTCAACACAATTTTTTGGATTTGGAGTCAACTTTGAGTACAATTTTATTATTATAATTTTTTATTTGTATTAAATAATCCTATTAATTACTTCAATTAATTACTCCTAAATAATCTAATTTAATAATAATATTAAGTTGTTAATTGATTTGTTTTTTTTTTCTGTTTAAACTTTAAATTGTAAATATTTTCTATTATTTTTTTTTTTTAAATTATGAACAAAATAAGGGAACTTTCAGTTTGTTTAGGGGTGTTGTTGTTTGCAGCATCCGTTTTGAAAATCACGTCGGGGTCACCAAATATATAGCTAGTTTTAGCTATAGTGTAGAGCAGAGTAACGTTGCACAAAAGTTGAACACTCTTGATGAATGATGTTGTGTGAAAGTTGACTGACAAGCGGAGGCAACTTTTACAGTTATATTGTTTTGTTGCCTTTATCTCAGTGTTACAACATCCATTCCATAATAATTCTGAACGAGAGCATACAAAACCACGATCATCAACAATTAAAGATTTACCTTGTATTGAGTTACGGCAATTAATTGATAAATCATTTGTTGAGTTAATTTCAGTTTTCGTTTGCCATATCAAAGGTTGATGTCTCTTAATTTCATATTCGTTTAACTTTGATGAATCAAATGATATCGGTCCACCATTTCCAATTACATTAATTAAAAAATAAGTTAATGATAATAAAAATATTAAGGCCAGAAATAATCTTCGTCTAATTAAACGTAAAATTGCAGCATACCACATTGTTTAATATAAATATATACAACTAATTTTCTTTTACATTCTATTTATTAAAATTAAATACTTAAAACTCTTATATTATTATTATATTGAAAATAATGAAAGAAAGGAACTTTTTAATTATTTTTCAAATCGAAAAACAAGAACTCTAAAATTGAGGAAAAATTATATTCAAAATTATTATTTTGTTTTTCGTAAATTTTGATCAATAAAACATCGCATGCTAAATTTGAATTTAAAATTTATAATTTTGATGTTGGCCACAGTCTCAATATCTTGCTATAATGTATTTTAAAATAGTTCAATGCGTTTACATTGATACAACCCTTTTCAACGTCACAAGCTGAACTGTATATAGTTCACAGTGCAAATGCAATTGAATTTTTGAATAAAAGTTTTAAGCATTTTTGAATTTTAAATAAGTTTTGCATTTGTAGTGATTTTTTGTGAGCACTTGTGAAAAATTCGAGTCACTCATAAATCAAAACAAATTTAAAATTCAAATCAAATAAAAATCAAAATATCCCATGTAACCTTTGGCTAATCTGTTTTTTTGTCTGATATCACCAACGATGGTGTTTTGAGCACTAGGATTTTGTTGTAGCGAATGTGTTGAGTACTACGTGCCTGTATACCGTTTATAGATTCAGAAACTCTGTCACTGCCTTAAACTGGTTAGATTGATCTCTCTTCGTCAGGTATGCTACGTTTTTCTAGACATATTGTAAAGCCTGGGCTTTTCAATTTAACAATAGATACCTAAGGTATCTATATATCCAAGGGATTATTTAATTTTAGAATGATACACGATTGTACGGATATGCGCGGACTTCACCAAGGAAGGATCTCTAATATAAAACTCTAATTTAGCAGACCATGTGGTCTAAATATAATTCAAAAAAAGATTTAAAGAATTTAGTAATAGTAAAATAAGCAAAAACTTAGCTTATTATAGTTGATTGCTGACTTCAATGTTGCAAGCGACCTTAGTCCTTGTATGACACTTGTTGAATTCCCCATTTTTTTAATTTTGTGTTTCCCAAAATTGTCTAGATCATTGGGTTCGTCGAAATTGTTTTCATCATTTTCCTAATTGTATTTAACTTTTGAATTATGTTTATGACTATTTGAAAATGGATTAAAATTAAATGATGTTCGAACTATAATTTTATCACCCGGTAAACCGACAACTCTTTTGCATATATGCACTATTGGATTTGTTGGTAATTTTGCTATTATTATATCACCACGTTCTACACAATTAAATCGAACGGAAAATCGTTCAGTTAGTAGTATATTATCTGAATATAATGTTGGTTCCATTGATGGTCCTGAACAAATAACTACATCACCAACGAATTCAAACGTACAATGTGCTATGCAAGCATATTTTATTGCATGTCCAAAAATTCTTCCAGCTTTTGATAAACAAATTAAACATTTGAGTTAAAAATATAAGAACAAAAAACAAATAGTTTCGTGAACTGTCATAAAAAATTTGACGTTTTCTGTTTTCAATTAATTTCTTCAAGTCCACAATATTTATCTACACTTCACAAAAACCAAGATGACGTAATTTAGTCCCAGTTATTTATTTCAATTTAAAATCGTTTCCATGTGGATTAAGCTTGATAAAATTAAAAACACTTGCAAATTAAATTAAAGTTTTAAATATTTTTATTCCGTAAATTTGATTACTAAACTATTTAATAAAAATCTGAAAACACAATAATATACATAATTAGGTAACTTCCTATCGTCACTGGTTTTATTGGTAGTAAAATTTTCACTACAAATGAAACACCAAGCTTCAGATCATAAATATCTTTTTTTTTATTATAAACATTTCGGTCGTTTTTGGGACCTTCTACAGTATAATTCTTATAATGTGTTATCCCGAACACTCTTTTGAACTTAATATTTATATATTAAGTTCAATATTATTAAGTTCAAAAGAGTGTTCTGGATAACACATTATAAGAATTATACTGTAGAAGGTCCCAAAAAGGACCGAAATATTTATAATAAAAAAAAAGATTTTTATGATCTGAAGCTTGGTGTTTCATTTGTAGTGAAAATTTTACTACCAATAAAACCAGTGACGATAGGAAATTTCATCGAGTAGATCAGATTCTGTGTATGTACCAAAGGTGTATACATTGAACATCAAAACTTATAATAATTAGGTAACCTTTGTTTTATTTTAATTTTTATGTAAATTAATAAACTGGTATTGTATTAATAAACAAATAAGCACAGTTCAGTGAGTTGAACAATTTTTTTATTAATTATTGATTTAAAATCAAAATCGAACTGCCCGATCAAAACTATTTTTTTGATTTCAACTCCCGAATAAATTTATTTTAAATTCAAAACGATGTCTCGAAAATAACTCACGAACTCGATACACAATGTTTTTACTTTAATTTTCGTAAGTATGAAACGCGTAGCCGAATAAAAAAAATTTTATTTTATTTTCGTTGATTTAAAATCAAAAATCGAACTGAACTGATATTTCTTTGAAACCTAATATTTATATTATATTATCCTATAATAAACGAACGAGCAAAACGGACGGTTACTTGAAACATTAATGTTGCCATTTCATTTACGTTTTCCAACAAAAATAACCTACATACAAGGTTAGAGAATATTCACAATCATCTTCTTTTTTGATTGAAACACAGTAAGAAAACTGGTTAGAATTATTGCATTTCGTTTTTAATTGTTAATTGTCCAAAAAAAATGAATGAAGAGATATCCAAAGGCAACAATCGCTCTGTTTCAGTTGTTCTCATTAAAAGAGGGGAAATAATTAAAAATTGTTCGTAAACAAAAAAAATACAAATATGGTACAATAAACTGATATGACCACGAAACATCATATGTAAACAAGAAAACATATCATGTCGTGTCAATAAATGTTAATAGAAATGTTTAATGAAAAAATGCAATTATTTAGAGTTTTCATATTCGCAACTCTTTTGTTTGCTTCAATAGATTAAATCAAAGGAAAACGATAATGTTATCTAGATATGGATGATGAATTTATATTACAATTTTGATTTCGGAAAATCATATGGTTGGAGGAGCGATTAATAGATTCTTTATAGGGATCTGATTATGGTATGGATTTATTCATTCACGACAATGTACAATGTAGTGCCGTGACGAGAATCTAATCTTTGTTGTCATTGATTGATTGTAAGTGTTAATGAAAAATGCCAAGTAGTCATATTATAAGTAAGATAATGGAAAAGTGTGGTGATTGGGCAGGGATTTAGATTTAACTGTTAGGAGGCCGTAACCTCTAACTACAAAAGTCTATATTCCTGTCAATCCACCGGTACGGAACCTGAAGTTGTTCCGGAGTTGATGTAGATCTTCTTATAAATGCTACCTGTTAGATATCACGTTAAATTATGGGCATAACAATATAAATATTTGGTTTACATCATGTGGCGTGCCTGTACTAGCGGGACATTTCAAAATCAGTTTGATGCATAATGCGTTTTGTAGTTGGGCCTTTTGTTTCGCCCTCGGATCTTCAAAATAATGATTAATCACCTATTTTTAGATTTTGAAAATTATTGTTTATTTTATAATAATTCAAATAAAACTAAACGAATATACAAAATAAAATGTGTGATAGGAAATTTTAATTTCAAAGAAATTAAATCTAATGTACAAGAAAATTGGTTAGATAAGCAAATTGTATGGAGTTTTCGGTTGATAATTGTGTTCACAATTTATTAGAAATCTACAAAAAAATTGTTTGCATTGCCAGGTTGAGGACTTCATTTATCGAGTTATAAACAATTTAGTGAACATTAATTTTATTGTTTTCTTAAAGGTATCTTCCTTATTATTGCAAAGCGAAACGAGAAGGGCGCCAAGCTGTAATAAATCTATATAATGTGCAAACGGGAAAACAAATATATGGTTCACCAATTGGAGGAATTGGCAGTGGAACAATAGGTCGAGGTTTTGCTGGTGAATTTTGTAGATATCAATTAAAACCTGGCCTTTACGAATATAATACAGTTCATGCAAATCAATTTATTGTTACAATTAAAGGTGAAAATGATGTGACAATATTTCAAAGTTTGTTATCAACGTATACGTAAGTGTAATAAATCGTATAATTTTTAATGTTATCTAATCTATATTTATTTTATATGACAGGCGTCCAAAATTTCCCCTTGAATCATGGGAATCTAATATAAATCCATCAAAATGTCAGTACACCGCATTATACCCGCGATCATGGTCTGAGATTGATTTATCTCAATATGGAATTAAGTTAGTTGGGCGTCAAGTGTCACCAGTGATTCCGCATGATTACAAAGATTCTTCATTACCATGCGCAGTTTTTATTTGGACAATCGAAAATATTGGTGATAAAGATCGAAAAGTTTCAATAGCATTTACATTTAAAAATGGAACTGGAAATAAAAAACAAGATTCTGAGGGTAATCCAGATACATCATTATTTTCACAAAATCAAGCAAAAGGTGTAACGTTATCACAAACAATATCTGGTTTATCTTGTGCATATTCATTAGGATGCAAGGTGTCATCTGAGATTAATATAACAAGATGTGGTAAATTTGATCCGGCTGGAAACGGTGAAAAAATTTGGAATGATTTGAAGGGAAAAGGAAATTTAACAGATAAAAGTAATAAAGAAGCTTTTAAAACCAAAGATATAGCGGTTGCAGTTTGTTCACAAGTTCTGGTTAAACCGCAAACTTCAAGAGATTTGGAATTTGCGTTAGCTTGGGATATGCCCAAAATACAGTTTCGTAGAAAAATGAAAGATTATACGAAATATTATACAAAATATTTTGGAGATAGTGGTGATGTTGGAGCACAAATTTGTGCCCATGCTCTAAATAGTTATGTTAAATGGGAACAACAAATTGATGATTGGCAGAGACCGATTCTGAATGATACTGATTTACCAGACTGGTACAAAAGTGCTATATTTAATGAGCTGTATTTTATTGCGGATGGTGGGTCAATCTGGTTACTTGTAGATTCCAGTTTTGATAAGGCACTATCCTACGATGATCCCAGGTAACATTTTGTTGTATACAATATTTTGATTTGTTTAAATAAATAGTTTATTCATTATATAGATTAGCATATGGTCGTTTTGCTTATTTGGAAGGTCATGAATATAGAATGTATAACTCATACGACGTGCATTTCTATGCATCGCATGCCCTAGTGAATTTATGGCCGAATATTCAAATTAGTTTGCAATATGATTTTCGCGATAGTGTGCACAATGAGCTGAGTGAACCACGAAAACATATAATTGAAGGTATAGTTTCACCTAGAAAAGTAGGGAATAGTATACCACACGATTTGGGTGATCCAGGTAAATAATAGCTATATATGTACAAGGTTATTAAGCCCAGAATACGATGTTATCTAAGTTTCTTTGGTCCGAGATATAAATATTGTTTGATGGGCGTATACACAGTAACGCCAGTAGTGCTTACAAGATTTAATGCTTCACTTTATTAGCTATTAACTGAGAAATAATTAAGATTTTTTTCCACATTGATATGCAAAAATGACATATGTATCCTAGTATGCCATAAAAATAAATAGTTTGAAGATAGAAATAATTATTTTTTCTATTTTGCGTCTAAAATAAAGTCATTTCGATACCCAAATGCGTATCGAAATGGCCTTCATTACGATACGCAAAGTTTTGTCTTTTAAGGTTGGTCACATTGGTCATACAAACGTCAGTGAACATTAAAACGAATAATTATGTAAATAAAATTAATAAGAATATCTAAATTAGTGTTAAATATTTTAATTAATTAAAATAATTAGTAATAATAACAAAATTTCAAATTGACTATTTTTTAATAAAATACACATTTTTTAAAATTTCAAGACAAAAAAGCCACTAGGACTGAAAGTAAATAAGTATAAGTAAATAAGTTTCGGTGGTCGTCTACAGGTGGTGGTTATTTAAAGGATTGAATATTTGAGATTGAATTTGATTTACTGTTTATGTTGTTGTTTCGGTTGCTGTGTTTATTTCTGTCAATATCGCAATATTTTAAAGGGATTGAATATTTTGAATATTTTGATCGAATCGAAACTAATTATTATATCAATTGTGTGTAATTAATTAATTAAACTAATAATGAGTGTGTTTTTTTTCTATATCGGAGAAATCGGAGCGATAAAATAAAATTTGTATCAGATATATCGTATAATTTTTTCCTCCGATAATTAACTGTCAGATATAAAATATATTCTCTGAGTTTTTTCCACCAAAAAAAAAAATAAAAAAAAATTTATTAAATAAATAAATTTATTCTTATTTGTTTTTAATTGAAACTTTACCTATAATTTTTAAATTTTATACTTTAAACGATGACTTCCAGTCGGTAGAAAAAATATCTGTAATATCTGTAAAAGTTTTTAGAGAAAACATATGAACTATTTTCATAATTCATATTGTCAAATTCATCTACTAAAAACTTACAAAACGACATATCTAAATTTGACTGTGTAAAAAATAAACAAGATTGTATTTATATATCGCATTTTTACCAGTGTAAAATAATGTTATTATTGTGTTCGCCTGTTATTATTCCATCTGTAGGCGAACACAATGATAACATTATTTTACACTGGTAAAAATGCTATTATATAAATACAATCTTGTTTATTTTCTACACAGTCAAATTTAGAAATGTCGTTTTGTAAGTTTTTAGTAGGTGAATATGTAAATATTATCATTTATTTCTTTGGTATTTTTTGTATTAAATTTCTAGATATTACGATGTGTGAATTCATAGGATGAGAGAATATTTCGTCAACATCTAAGTCAGCATTCTAATCAACACCCTAAGTCACGAGTGTAAAGTCATTATTGATTGTTGCCAATCAATGCGAAACTTAATATCTGACGTAAAGTCAATATGTTGTTATATTTTTGGTTAGGAAATATAGACAACATTAGGGGAATTTTTAATTTCGGATTGGTTTTTGTGAACAATTAAGCTTAAGTACATATTGGAAATCACTTGAATTTTGCAATTCGAAATAATTTTTCATTTTCTCTAAAATTCCTTTAGAAAAAATTTTGTTGTGTTTCGTGTCAGAATTCGAACTACATTCATCAGAGACACATTGTTCAAATTCCGTGTGTCTTACACAACTTAGCCAAAGCGGCGATGACGAAACATATTTTAATTTTGATGTTCAGATGATTTCTAAATTGAAACTTCATCATTTTTCATATTTACTTAAGTTGAATTTTTCATCTATGATTACATATTGAAAATTGTATTTCTTTGGTATTTTTTGTATTAAATTTCTAGATATTACGATGTGTGAATTCATAGGATGAGAGAATATTTCGTCAACATCTAAGTCAACATTCTAATCAACATCCTAAGTCACGAGTGTAAAGTCATTATTGATTGTTGCCAATCAATGCGAAACTTAATATCTGACGTAAAGTCAATATGTTGTTATATTTTTGGTTAGGAAATATAGACAACATTAGGGGAATTTTTAATTTCGGATTGGTTTTTGTGAACAATTAAGCTTAAGTACATATTGGAAATCACTTGAATTTTGCAATTCGAAATAATTTTCATTTTCTCTAAAATTCCTTTAGAAAAAATTTTGTTGTGTTTCGTGTCAGAATTCGAACTACATTCATCAGAGACACATTGTTCAAATTCCGTGTGTCTTACACAACTTAGCCAAAGCGGCGATGACGAAACATATTTTAATTTTGATGTTCAGATGATTTCTAAATTGAAACTTCATCATTTTTCATATTTACTTAAGTTGAATTTTTCATCTATGATTACATATTGAAAATTGTATTTCTTTGGTATTTTTTGTATTAAATTTCTAGATATTACGATGTGTGAATTCATAGGATGAGAGAATATTTCGTCAACATCTAAGTCAACATTCTAATCAACATCCTAAGTCACGAGTGTAAAGTCATTATTGATTGTTGCCAATCAATGCGAAACTTAATATCTGACGTAAAGTCAATATGTTGTTATATTTTTGGTTAGGAAATATAGACAACATTAGGGGAATTTTTAATTTCGGATTGGTTTTTGTGAACAATTAAGCTTAAGTACATATTGGAAATCACTTGAATTTTGCAATTCGAAATAATTTTTCATTTTCTCTAAAATTACTTTAGAAAAAATTTTGTTGTGTTTCGTGTCAGAATTCGAACTACATTCATCAGAGACACATTGTTCAAATTCCGTGTGTCTTACACAACTTAGCCAAAGCGGCGATGACGAAACATATTTTAATTTTGATGTTCAGATGATTTCTAAATTGAAACTTCATCATTTTTCATATTTACTTAAGTTGAATTTTTCATCTATGATTACATATTGAAAATTGTATTTCTTTGGTATTTTTTGTATTATCATTTATATTTACAAGCGTAGAAAAAATAGCGTTTTCTACGCGTGGTAAAAACGTTTTTGCGTTCCTGAACTTATTCCTTTACAAACCGTTCAGTCACGCAAAAAGAGACTATTTCACCACTTGTATAAAAATCTACTATTTTCTACGATAGCATATAAAAGTTTTTTTTTCATGCAGGTTTATTACTCAGTTTAAACGGGTTTTTTCCACTATTGTAAAATAATTTTTGCTAAATATTCGCGCATCTCCTGAACAAATTTTTGCTCACGAAAAAACAGTGGTTTCATCTCTTTTAGCAACAAGTACTATATTTTTTTAAGGGTCGTGTGAGCCCCGCTCTCTAATTCATAACGTCGTCTCATAACACGCCGGTTGTTATGGGTGAGTTTATATATCGCGAATCCTAGACGTTATAATAACTTAATATGTGAAGCATGAAATTTTTTCCGTCCTTATATTCTTTTTTCTCTCAACTTTTTTAAATTCCAGATGAGGAACCATTTCTACTAATAAACGCATATCCATTTCATGACGTTTCTGAATGGAAAGATTTAAATACAAAATTTGTTCTTCAAGTTTATCGAGATTATTGCCATTTGGATGAATTAGTAACAGGGAATGCTGAAAACGCTGGTAAATATGAAATGGATTTTCAGGATAATAAATATAAATTATCCAATAAAAATAAAAAATCAGCTTCTTTGTATATCAACGAATCGAATGGAAAAGTTTACTTGATGGATGCAATGACTTATGTCAAAGCTATGTATCCTACATGTAAAATTGTAATGGAAAAATCATTACAATGGGATAAAGATAATGATGGATTAATAGAAAATGAAAAAACCGCAGATCAAACTTATGATTTATGGGTGATGGACGGACCATCCGCCTACTGTGGTGGATTATGGCTGGCAAGTGTATATTGCATGTCATTAATGGCTAATTTACTCGATCAACCAAGTGAGTGTGTGAAATGGCAAGATATTTTAGAGAAAGGAAAAAAATCTTTTGAAAAAAAGTTATGGACAGGAAGTTATTATAAATTTGACACAGGAAGTAGCTATAAGGAATCTATAATGGCTGATCAGTTATGTGGACATTGGTATTTAAGGTGCTGTGGTTTTGATTATGAGGTAAGGTCTTCTTTTAAAATTTTTATTGCATTTAAAACTTTTAGTGGTGACTGGTGGTCAAGAGAAGAATCACTCAAATATAATTCTAATTTACCATCTTGATATTATTTGATTTATTTATACTGATGCATTATCCAACTTACTTTTGTAATGGAATGTAGATAAAAAGTGGTAATACTTTTATTTAGCTTAAGCAATAAATTTTTTTTATATTCTTTTCAGCAACCCTATATTTTATCGATCGTATCTTAGTTCGTAATATTCGTTTTGGTCATAGTTCAGTTTTAGCGAACATTTAAAACAAATAAATAATTTGGTGCGCTATCTTATAATTACTAATAGCACAACTAGAACTTCAGCATTTACTGATAAGCTTGGTTCATACCAGTACCGAAGAAATATGGCTGAATTGCCAATCTACTATGAATATAATATAACTTTAGAAAATTTTCTTTTATGGAAATTCAAAATATTCTTCCGTCGTGTGCGCATTACAATTGACAAATAAGAACTTCAGGGTTATCTCACTCATGTTCTGTCCCAATATCTCGTTGTAGAGCTGTGTCCTTCCCGAACGATATAATAATAATCGTTTGGAAAGGACACAGCTCTACAACGAGATATTGGGACAGAACATGAGTGAGATAGCCCTGAAGTTCTTATTTGTCAATTGTACTGCGTACACGACGGAAGAATACTTTGAATATTCATGAAGGAAACTTTTCTAAAGTTATATTATATGGGGTCAAAATATGGAACTCAATGCCCTTAGAATTTCAGACATTTGAAGAAAAGGTCAACCGTTATTTAAAACAATTAGTATAGTTATTATCCCATATCCCCATTTTTTCCATTTTCCCAATCTCCTTAATTTTTTGTTGCCATGGTATCTTCGAATATTGAAAGATTATGAATAATGAATATTTCATATTTAGTGTGCTAAACATGTCTAACTAATAAAAAACACATTGTCATAAAGTTTCTGAATCCATTTTCCAAAAAACCTGAACCTTGAAAAACCATACGGCATTTGAAACTTCTTGTCATTACCAACATTTTAAGCTCTAGGACGCATCTTTTGAGATCTTATATTTATCAAGATCAAAACAGTGGCCATTTTAAGGTTGCCATTTTAAAATTTTCAATTCCCCACACGAAATTCGATAGCTCTCGTCATTCGGCAACACCAAAAATTTATGTCCTGGAGCGTTTTTTGTATGTCTTTAAAAATGTTAGAGAACTAGTATATCTTACACAAGGTAGTTCAATTTAAATTGAGATAAGTATGCTTAACACCGTATAATTAATTTAAGCAACATTGCAATTTTTGTCTAATTTTTCATAGCAAAGTTTTTTAATAAAACGTGCCAAGACGTGTGTTTTTAACCTTGGTAACCAACTGAATGGACCAAAAAATTTGAAAAATAAGAAAATTTATAAATTAGGCAATCTTTATTAATTTCGAAGAACTATAATTTTTTTAATTTTGTATTTTCAGATCGTTTCCAAAGAAAATGTCCGAAAAACATTAAAAACAATTTTCGACAACAACGTAATGCGTTATGGTGGTGGAAATTTCGGTGCTGTCAATGGTTACATTCCAAATGTAGA
Source organism: Diogma glabrata (assembly GCA_963693315.1). NCBI lineage: Eukaryota > Metazoa > Arthropoda > Insecta > Diptera > Cylindrotomidae > Diogma > Diogma glabrata. The sequence goes on along the minus strand of OY856186.1, from coordinate 194,694,964 downwards.
TCCCACAAAAGAAGGTCAGATTGATAGTACAACATTTCAAAGTGAAGAAGCGTGGACTGGTGTTGTATATGCCTTGGCGTCACTTATGATATACGAAGGAATGCTTACAGAAGCATTTCAAACAGCTGGAGGAATGTACCAATCACTCTCTAAAAAACTTGGCATTAACTTCGAAACACCTGAAGGCATTCGTGCTGAAAAAAGTTATCGTTCTATTGGTTATATGAGACCTTTAAGCATTTGGTCCATGCAAACAGCGTGGGAGAGAAGGAAGAAAATTCGTGATTAAGTTTTCGTGTTGCTTTAGTTTTGTTCTAGATTTCCCATAATTTAGTGTATAAGTACTAAAATTATGCTTTAGAACGAGCTATGTTATATAGTATATCGTACGAACGTAGAATGATTCTAATATCTTACGAGAACGAAAGTTATATTCAAACTAGTGGTATTAGTATTGTTTTCGAATTTTACACCGTATTTGGTCTACCACCCAATTAGAAATTCAAAATATAAATTCTAATTTCATTTTATAATTAATATTGGTTTAAATGCCATCATTTATATTTTGATAGTCGTAAATATCTTTGTTGAATATGACACGATGAAACATACTTGCATTGTCAACGAACATTCTTACATATTTTATTTGTAGAAACTGTCTTTCATGATAATCATTAGTCGAATGGGAAAATATTAACTAAAAGAGTTATGTCAAAAATGACAATTTCTAATTTGGTTGCAGCAAACATTTTAATGTACATAAAAGTTCTTTAGTAACTTTAACAGAACTAATATGCTGTTGGTGAAAAATTACTTAAACCATCCAAGGTTGGCAGTTACATTCGAAGTTTATATTTTTTGATTTCGATCGTGTTAATATCGCCATATTATAAATATTTTTGAGAGCTTTTTTAGCTGAATCAAGCTTTAACAACTTCTGACTAACAGCTAAACCAGGCTTATCAAAGATTATGAAGTTGAAGATTTTATGTCGTTTTAATAAATTTATATAACAAGAGTTGATAATATCAGAAAAAGCTTGTATTAAGTATTAGAAAAATCCACTAAACACGTATAAAACAAATTAAAATTTGCTTTCGGTTTTAAAATAATTTAATTCATCGGTATTATTTACCAGCTTACAAAATAACCATCGCTTGCATGTTTGAAATTTAGTTCAATTCTTTCCACGTTGCTTCAGTTAAATTTTTCGAATTATCATCGATGAACCTCACCCAGTGTCATACTTTTAAGTCACCCTAAATCTCGTCATAGGGCGTAGCATAGTATATTTCCTTCCTTATTCACATTTTATATGAATTAAATTTCAAATTTGAATGTGACCACAAAAACTGTACTTTTTGGGTGGTTTGAGGAACCTATCTCAACCTAAGTAAATGCATAATGTATATGTGTTCAATAATTTTAACTATCGTAATAGTTGATGAAGATATTTTTAATTTTAAGAAAAATATGTTAGTAATTTTATTCAAAAATATTTACATTTTATTGGATGGAAATGGTTGACATATGTATTTTCTTTTTGTCTTTAAATTTGCTTACTGTTACTTCCTCAGGGCAGGGGCTTTAATCAATAAGATAAATTTGTTATTAACTTAAAAAAATAAATTTTATTAAAATTGTTAAAATCTATTTACCTTAAGTTAAAACATGTGGTTAATTTATTATAAATTAATTTTATTATTAAAAAAATCAAATAAAAGTTGCTTAAATTTATCTTATATATAAAATATTTAGATTTTAATAACGTTTGTTGTAACTGTGCTTTCAAATATAGCACAATTTTATTTTTTTTTTTTTTTCATTATTTTATTTTTTTATATTATTGTATAATACAAGTATAAAACAATAATTTTACAATGATAATAGAATTATTTAAATAAATATTTGCAAGTGCATATAATGCGAGAGCAAATAAAGAAAATTTACTAATTTACAATCTAATTTTTGAAGGATTATTTGACATATATAAAATTTTGATATTGATTAAAAAGTGTGAATAAGCTAATATATAATTTTAACATTTTAATTACAATTTCAGTAGAACACAGAGTATAGTTCAATTTATATTAACAGTCTATTACAATTTGTTACAATTAATTTTGATTTATAATTTCAAAAACTATATTAAATATTTTTTATATACATTTTATATAAAGTTTTATTTAGAATAAATATATTGCCTTAATTTGGGTTTGAATAAAGAGATTCTTTCAATTCAACAGGAAGACTGTTATACATAATAAGTCCTTGAAAGATTGGCGAACTTTGGCCACCGATAGTTCGAAAAAATTCAGTATGGTAATCAGTATTATTTCTGGTTGCGTAGTCATGAAAAGCATTTGCTTGTCGAAGGATGGAATTTGTTTTTGATCATATCATGCTTAATCTTAAATATGAAAAGAACAAGTTCATATTCAACAAGTTTCCTAATAGGAAGAATTTTCTCGCCATAAAGTAAGTGGGTAGGATAGATGAGTGGTACCAATTTAATATTTCTTAAACTTTTATTAATTAAAACGTGAATTTCTTGAAGTCTATATTGTGAGGTAATACCCCAAATTGGGAGAAGATATCTGACATGGCTTAAGATATTAGTTTGCAAAATTAAGTATTTAATGGGATTTTTTGCATTAAATTTCTAGACAATACTTTGTGTGAATTCATAGAATGGGGAACATTTCTATTCTAATTAACATCCTAAGTCACGATTGTATAGTCATTATTGATTGTTTCCAATCAATGTGAAATCAATGGCTGACACTTGGTCAATTTGTAGTTCTATATGTATTAACATTAGACTACATTAAGGGATTATTAAATTTATTTTGGATTTTTGAGATCAATTAAACTCAAGTAAGTAAAGAAGTAATTGGAATATTTTCAATTCAAAGGTATGGTTTGAAGTTTCTCAGAAAAAAACTACAATTCACATTTTTTTTACGTGTTTCGGATCGGATATACCTTTGAATTGAAAATATTCCAATTACTTCTTTACTTACTTGAGTTTAATTGATCTCAAAAATCCAAAATTAAGTATTTAATTTTTTGGGGTAAAATTTTAGACATTTTATAGAGAACGAAATTGACAATTTTTAGTATATTTTTAATTTCATCAATATGTTTAGACCAACACAGAGAATTATCTATAATAAGACCCAAATAATCCATATGATAAACTCTTTCCATTGTATGATTATTTACTAGTAACTGGAAATCATTAAAATCCTGCATACATTTGTTTTTTGTTTCAAAAAGTCATGAACTTTGTTTTCATTTCATTTAATTTTAAATGATTCTGAAGTACCCAGTTGTTGATAACGTTGAGGTCCTATTGCATTTTCAATCTTAAATCGCTAAATGTTTTTTCAGCGAAAACAATAGTGTAGTGCCCAACCCTTTTTCATAAATGAAATAGTCAAAACACATAAATAGAAACAACTAATTATTGTATTTTTATAAACAATAGTAGATTGTATTACTAGTGCGAATGCGTTTTCCAAACAAAAGTTAGTTAATAACTCGCGTTTGGAAAACGCTTTCGCACTAGTAATACACACTATTTTTTGTAACAAGTGCGGAAAATTTATAAATATTTATTTAATTGTTCATTTAATCATTTATTTAACAAAGTTATAAACAAATTTAAGCTTTTTAAATAATTAAAGTGCGCCTTCTTCGTTGTAATAGTTGTAAATTATTATACTAGCTCGAAAATATAAACATAAGAATCCAACTAAAACAACACATAGTAATCCAACTAAGCTGTCAAAATTATAAACTTTGAAAACCTAAATAAATTGTTTTTTCTTGCAATTCAAATGATGCAATGTGTTTAAGTTGTTTTTACTATATGGTAAGTTATTTAAATTATTTTTTTGATATTTTAGTGCTATAAAAATATTATATATAGATAGATATATGGATAGATTTAACTACAAATCTCACATGCAGGCGGCGTACGTGCCCGTGCACAAAATATTTTGTGGTCATATGTGCGGAAAAGCAGTTTTTTCTTTTATTCTATTCTAGTACAAAATTGAATATTTTTTACGCATGTGTTACAAAAAATAATTTTCTCATAAAATGAAATACTAAATATTATTAATATGAATTCTTTCAATATTTTCATAAACAAAATAATTTTGAAATTGAAAGGACGCTGTGTTCAATAACTGTACCGAAAGTGTGTCAAAAAAATCATTATGTGTGTCAAAAATAGCAAATTTTCATATTTTTGACTTAAAAAACGTTCATTTTTAAGTGATTACGAGTAGGGACATGGAATTTGGAGAAATCTTGATGGTAGGAATTTGTATGTGAGATCAAAAACTAGATTATTGCATTATAAGTTTGGCAAAAAAATGTTGTCAAGTGTGTCAAAAGAAAGATTTTTATATATTTTTATCCAATTTTTTGGAAAAAAATAAAATTAATTGTTTGTTTGAAATGAAATTTTATTATTATTATTGAGAATTATGGCATTATAAGTTTGTCAAAAAAATAATGTCAAGTGTGTCAAAAAATGATTTCATTTATTTTTTAGCCAATTTTTTGGAAAAAAATGTAGCGGTTTTTATGACGTAAATGTAATTGAAAATGAAATTGAACATAGAAAATTTTGAATTTGTTATAGTTTTTGAAATATTTTTGGAATTTTGAAAAAAGTTTGTATTTTTGATTTTGTAATAATTTTTGCAATATTTTTAGAATTTTGGATAAAAGTTTGAATTTGTAAGAATTTTTGGAATATTATTGGGATTTAGAAAAAGTTTAAATATTTGATTTTATTCTAATTTTTGGAATTTTGAAAACAGTTTTAATTTTTGATTTTGTTATAATTTTTGAATATTTTTAGAATTTTGTATAAAAATAGAATTTTTGGATTTTTATAAATATATTTTTAGAATTTTAAAAAACGTTTGTAACGGAAATTCCACCTTCATCATGTTACCTGGTATCACTATTTCACAACCTTCTACATGTCTCCTGTTTTTCTCGCCCCAATTTCTAATTATTTGTCATATTTCACATAAATGCTTCTTTCATTAAACTTTCTCGAAAACAAACCAATAACATTTTGTTGATCAACTATAATCTATACGATCATGATAGATGATAGTATAGCGATAGAAGATCCAAAATTAACTGCAAATTACTTGCAAATAATTGCAATGAAGACAAAAACTTTAATTTAAGGAAGAAGCAAACTGTATGTTTTTTTTGATCAATTGTTGTTTATACAGTTATTATGCAATGATTGGAAAATTGTTGGTGGGAATATGGGAGATGTAAGAGAGTAAAATGTTTGTTTTGGAGAGTCCCGACTGTAGATTAAGTAGAAAAATTTAATTTGATAGGAAATGAAGTTACGCGCCGTTTTTTTCGAGATCGGTCAGTGACGATTGTTTGGTAATGCAAAAGCATTAAAATTTAAATTCAGTGAAAAATAAATTTGTGAGTTTTGTGCAAAAAGTGTTTCAAACACCAGCTAATAATTTTAGCGATTCTGAACATTAAATGGATAAGATAAGTTGGTTTTTATTATTTTCTTAGTTTATTTTCATTTCCTTTACTTAGATATTTAAATTTTTTTTTAACTTATTCTAATATTATAAAATCCGCATTAAATTCATTGCATCGATCAAGTGAAATAAATTTGTTCTTGGTGGTTAAAAGTGTCTCCAATCCAAAGGATTATTGTTGGAGGTACTAAATTGGGCCGTAAATGGAACAGATGCGATTGATTAATTTTTCATAAAGTTACTTTTTTTAATTTTCTAAATCAACTTAAGGGTATATAGTAATTGGTATAATGTTATAATAATCAATGAAAAAAATCTGTGTAGAAAGTTTTTTTTATTATTTGGAATTGATATAACTTTTCATATACTTATAGCTTGTTATATTTCAAGTGTATTCCAGCTATGTACAGATTTTCGTTTCTATATTAAAAACTTAATTTAGGATTTTTTATTATTTGGGTCGAATAAATTCTAACGCTCAAATTCAACTTAAAAGCACATTTTGTCAAAATGAATATGCCGGTTGTGCATATTTAAATTCAAGGACGTTGCGGTGGTTACCGTTGTAAAACGAAATCAGGATTATAGCCCCGTGTTTCCATTTTGACCTGTTTTGGTGAAAACTTCGTTGAGGTGAAACTCATTTCGTTGTTTGCTGTTGGTTTGATGATCGGTAATTGTAGTTACCTCACTTTCACTGTGTGTTCTGTAAGGCAATTGATTTGGGTAGTTAAAACGAAATAAGGGTTGAATTCTTCTTCAATATTTTTTTTTGTTTGAAATCTAGAAACACCAATTAATAATTTTTTGTTAGGATAAGTTTTTTTTTTGTTTGTTTGATAGTTTGTTTTTTCTTTATTTTTTTTTATAAATTTAATTGGCTATACCGAGCTCTGATGGAGTGCTAAAAGTTTTTTTTTGTGAGTCATGCGGATTGTGCAAAGGTGGACACGTAACCGCGATGTAACCTAAACATCGCCTTAAATGTTAATACGTTGGCGAGGGGAGGGAGTCTGAAGGGTCTACCACCTCCTATATACTAGTTGTTCTCACTCCAATCACCATAAGATTTTTTTGTTATTTGTCTGCTCTTAATAATGTTAGTATAAACCAAGGCACCATAAACCACCAAAATCCACGACCAAAGTTACCTTCGGCCAGAGCAGCCGCAGACCGAGATAGCAGCAGACGTGTGCCCGAATGATGACTGGATAATAATGTTTATTTTTCAAATCATTCTTTTTTCCAATTTTAATACTTCAAAATGAAGTATTAATAAACAAATATACTACATTTGGCGCCCAGCGTGGGGCTTAGAGCAACTAGAAGCTAGGGAATCACCGGAGAAGGCGCTTCAGAGAAAGCGATGTGGAGATTTCCAAAATTTTAAAATTTAAACAATTTACCTTATAATTATTTACTTCCAGTATGCAGGGATGGTAGGTAGGGCATGGTCGATTAATCGATTGAGACTAAATATCGATTAACGATTAATATGCAAATTTTAACACCGATTAATCGATTAAATAAAATTTTCACCAATTCTAATATTTTTAATTTTTATTAATTTTTTTTAAACAAATACGCCCGGTATATCATATTTAAAAGTTCAGTTTTTACAATGACATAAGAAAAAATAAAAATTTAATAGCTATCTATGTATTAAGGGCGTAAAGTAGGTTTTTTTGCATAAGAGTGAAATTGTTGCTCTAGGCGTAAGCCGAGGGCAGCAAACACAAACACTCGAAGGCAAAAAGATACTTTGTACTCCGAATTGCATACAAGATTTTTGTCTTGTTTCATTAATAGGATCTGTATCTCTCTCTCTGTCAGTGGAATTTTCAGACCTTACAAAATTATGTGTTTAAAAATATACGGTACTAGTTGAAAATGATAAGAAACTATACAAGCTGTATCCTTCATAATGGAAAGTATACTTCAAACCATAGTTTACTGGTTGGATTAATAATAAAAAAAAAAGTGCAGCGGCAGGTATATCCGCTAGAAAAAGGTAGATTTCTTGATCAGACAGATATGCATACAAGTAGAATCAATGTATCAAATTATTTGAAATCAAAAAACTAAATAGAAACGGAATTATCCAACAAATTTCACAAAAGACATTTACTACATTAACCGAAACTACTTTATGCAATTTCGGAACAGTTTTGTTTAATTTGGTTAAAATTAGTCATAACATATTAAATCCACCAAAGATCAAACAAACGTCCAACAAAGATCAAAAGAACTACGTGACAACTACAATTATACCATCACACATAATTTATAATCAAACATTATTAAACAATTTTAATTTAAAATCATCTTTGTGTTGTATTTTTTTGTTCTCATTTAATCTTTTTTCAAGTACATAGTTTACTTAGTGAATAAAAATTAAAAATACAAGCAAAAGAGCATATGATAATTTTCCTTGGGTATTAAATGGCTTGAGATTTGTCTGTAATATGTGCATTATATTGCTTATAAAAATGGAACCTTTTGGGTTAGAAAGCTGGAATTTTGTGAGGATATAGTTTAAAAATTGTCTTAAAAGTTAAGATGAATTTAAATAACATAAACTCAAACATGATGAAATCATTGCCTTTTGCGTTTGTTTTCATTTCAACAGACCTGGGGCCTCAACCTTTAGACCCGAACTATTTTTTTTTTAAATTTTGGAAATATTTATATTGAAACTTTGTGTAAAAAAGTTTTCAAGTGTGAGCTTGCCATTTTCATCTAGATCAAGGACAAAAAAGATTGGCAAATTTTTAAAACAGCTGATTTTGCAGGAACCTGGAACGTCAAAGTTGTCATTTGGATAAAAATGATAGAAATATGTTCAAATATTCAATATTTATAAATTTAATTAAAATATTATGATTCAAACGGAAGTTATAGCGCCCTAGATTATTCGACATTTTAGGCTCTAGCCACTTAACTGGTACCCGGATATGGCCAGTTCACGAACTTGTCCAAGACATTATTTGCCGAAACACACACAAAAAATTATTTTGGTGTAGGTCGAAAAATGCGACCGTGAGAGTGCCGCCAAATTCCGTTATATCTCATATCGTTATATATATATATATATATATATATATATATATATATATATATATATATATATATATATATATATATACCTATATAAATTTTTTTTTCATTTTGATTTTCCGTCTCCGCTTATCATATATAGTCGTTTGGCACCAAAATTTTTCCGAAATTCCGAGATGAAGCACATACCAATAGGTAGATTTTTATATGAAATCTACCTAATATTACTTAAGGCGAAGTAAAGATTTTTTTTTTTTAAATAAATTTGTAAATTTTAAACATTTTCGTAAATTTAGATTAATCGATTAATAATTTCTTTGTTCGATTAATCGAACAATTTGCGATATGATCAATTAATCGAACAATCGATTAATCTAACCATGCCCTAATGGTAGGTAGCATAGCTCCTACCTACCAACGGGACTTTACGCTACCGCTTTCCCGAGTTTTTTTTATATAAACGCTTCTTGTCTTCGAGTCTCTTTCCTTACCATGGAAGAGCTTCTGAGATAATTCAGCGACAATGAAATTTGATAGCAGGGATGGGATCAATAGATGCATACCTTCGGGCTTTTACCCTCCCGCTTGCCCGAGTTACTGTGACGACTCTGTTTGTTTCAGGGAAGGTCAGGGGTAATGATGGGTATGAAAATGGATTATTGGTGTTGGTCGGTATATCCATCCACACTTTTCCGCCCATACGCTTCATTAGGCCCGGGGTCCTCTGCGCGGGCAGAGTGGTTACAATCAATACGCTTGTTTAATTTGTTTTCTCATGGTCTTCTTTTATTAATTCATAATTTTTTCGTGAAAGCGTATTTTCTTAGGGGAGTTGCATGCGGTTAGTTTGACAGAAGAAACTAGGGACGTATCCAGACATAAGGCGGGTTATGGTCGTCAACACTTCTGTCTGTCAAAAGTTGATCTAATGCAATTACAAACCTAGGCTCTAATTCCTCCATACAGGCTGTCTCGGTGGGTTTTTAGTTTGATCAGAATCAGATCAATGGATATGCTGGCGCTTGGCTTTATGAGTCATAATCAGACCACAACTGGCCTCTGGTCACGCTGAGATCCTCACTGATTCATCCTATAAGTCACACCCGTTACCGTAGGATATTTTATTTTTATTTTTATTCAAAACAAACATAAATATTATTTGGTAAATTATAAGAGATGGGATCATCTGACTCTGTCTCCTCGCCAACCTAGGTAGCTTCGTGAAAATTATTAAGTATACAAAGTATACACCGAGCTCACTCTGCAAGACTCTAATCAATTGAAAATTTAAAAACAACTTGAAAACTTATAGGATTTTTTTTATTGAAATACTAATGGTTAATACAGGTAAGCTGAATTAATATCTGTTTTTGATATTATTAAATAAATATTTTTTTTGGTTTGTGAAATATACAATCAAAAAAGATTAAGTTAAGTTATTATATTTTTTTTGGATAAACATAATTCATTATATATATATATATATATATATATATATATATATATATATATATATATATATATATATATATATATATATATATATATATATATATATATATATATATATATATATATATATATATATATATATATATATATATATATATATATATATATATATATATCTTATATATATAAAAATCACGTGTCACGATGTGTGTCTGCGATGAACTCCGCAACAATGTAACCAATCTTAGTGAAATTTTGTACAATGTGTGTATGATGGTCCAGCTTGAGAGATAGGATAGTTATTATCTTGATTAAATCCCTAGATATTTTTTAATTGCGAATTAAATGTTAAATATGAATGGTTTATATGCCAATTTTCAGATGGCAGCGTAAATCAATTTATTCAATTGATAGTAAACTTGAACTTCGTGTAAGGCCATTATTAGACTATCAAATATGTTTTAGTAAAGAAAGTTTTGTTTTATTTGATAATAAACGAAAAGCATATTATGCTAAGTCAAATACGTTACCAAAGGTTATTGATAATTTTTTGCACGATCAGGCGATTTTGCATGTTCGCTGATTTGTAAATAAACATAGTAAGTTTCGTTTACAAATCACTGGTCGGTAAGTAATTACTTACCGATCATGCAGCCGGTAAGTAATTACTTACCAGTAAAGGAGACCTCAGGGTGTGAATAAAAACGATTATTAGTTAAATAATTGTGTACGTCTATTCACTAGCTTCAAATTTAAATAACATTCATTTAAAAATATTGCAGTTAAAAGATTTAAAAACAGCAATTAATTTTGAAAATATATTCGATGGAATTTAGTTTTGCAACAAAAAAACCTATAGTATTATGATGAAACGCAAAGCTTACTATTTTGAAATGACATTTTAAGAAATTTTCTTTAAAACATTCAAACTTGAATTTAGTGAATGAATTTTATTATTTAAATAGTTTTAATTTTTATTAATCGTGCAAAAAATGTAATAAGCATTTTGAGCATTAACAGTAACCGATTTCGGATATATTAGAGATCTCGACTTCGTCTCGATCTCAAAACATATATCCTCAATCGGTGAAACACTCTTACTGCCCTTAATACTTAAATAACTATTGTGGAGGTTATATATTAATTATAGAAGTGTTAAAAAGTATCGGAATTCGGAACCTGTAAAAAATTTGTTGTATTGGTTTTTATAAAGTTGGAATAAATATAAAAAAATTAAAGAAAACAATAATTTAAATTTATTTATTTATTATTTTAAATTTTTCATTGATCTTCTATGTTAATTTACAAAAATCAATATCAAATTGAATAATACTCTTATTTGTATTGCTAATTAAAATATAACGATTAGAGGTAAACAAAATTGTCATCAAAACTGGATGAAAAACTAGGTAGCGAAGTCTATTTTTTTACAACGTTTGCACTCTCAAATTTCATGTCATATTTTTTTTATTGACCAATATATTTGATAGTGTGATATACGCCTCATAAATTTGGGTTATCCAATAGATGATGTTGTATTTGTATTTAGAACGTTTATTTTAACGTCGAAGTTTATGCAAATACACTATGATTTGCTTTTTCAAATTTTCGTGTATTATTTTTTGATTGGTGATTGGTGATAAATATTTTATTTGGTTTTTTGTTTAAATATCGGTTTATGAGCGTAGTTTGCTTTGATCAATGTTTTTATAGTTATAATTTAAGAATTCAATAACGAATTAAATATATACTCCCGCACGAAGATTTGTAAAATTTTAAATTTTTGATCTATGGGCGTGACAACCCAGCGTACTTAGATTCCTGCTATTTGTATATGAGTTAGCTTCAGTTATCGTAAACCACTGGCAATAGTAGTGAGATATCACTAGCCAAAGTGATATCTTAGGGATGTTGGCGGATGAACTTTTTTCAATCAACGATAGCACCCTTAGTCTTAGTTATAGAATATTCTTTGATGATGACACGCTATTTCTTTTAAAATAAAATGTGTTAGGTAGTACGAATTACAATGTGAGTAACAACAACTCATGACAACCTTTGAAGAATAAAGTCCACAACAACATGCTTTCTAAGGTGTTGATGGACGCAAATTTTTTATTTTTTTACATTTTTTTAAAAAAATGAACTTTTTCGTTTGCTTGGAGAAATGAGCTTCCATATAACTATTAAATGTGCTGGGTTTAATCCTTCAGCAAAACCATGTTTACATGATCTTGGTATATGCTTCTAGCACTAGCAATTTGCGTCCATCATCTTAAAAAACATGATGGTGTGGAACCTAGGTCTTAAAGGATTTTATGTGTTGTTGTGAGACATATTGTAATTCCAACTACACAACAAATTTTATTAAAAAAATATTTCAAATATTTTGAAATAGCACAAATGTTTTTAAAAATTTTTGGTGAAAAAGATGATGAACAAAGTCATTGAAGCTACAATCAATTTTGAATGGAAAATTCAAAGAGGGAGATGTACTGTTGCTACGCATTTCAATGATCCCAACAGATATGGCATTTGAATTCAAACGTTTAGTTTCCAGTGCGACTCGCTTTTGCAATGACTGTCAACAAAGAACAAGGAAAATTGCTGCAAGGATGTGGTAGATTTGGAGAATCCGTACTTCTCACATCTGGACAACTGTATGTGGTGGTCAGCTAACGTCGGAATACCTTCTGATTTGATCGTGTACGCATCTAGACGGAAAACGCAAAATATAATGTGTGCCCACAAGCACGAGCAAAGAAATAGAATTAAAACGACATTTTGAAATTTTTTCCTTATTAAAATAAATAATTGTTGCAATAAAAATGATACAATGTAAATTGGATGTTTGGTACGTTTAGTGTGACTAAAACAATTGAAAAAACAACAACAATTGTATTAAATTTTTCGTTGTTTCAAATGCTTCAGTCAAATCGAACACGGCTGTTATCAGAACGAGTTTTCTTGAATTTCCTTTCTTATGAGATACCGACAATATGCGACAGGTATAATGTTAAATCAACAAAAGTTTTACACTATTTGGTGTAAAATAAATAAAGTTTTGAGAGATTTTTAGACTGATTAAGCTTAAAGTAATTATTTTAATTCACATGAATTTTGCAATTTTAAAGCATTTTGTATTTTCGCTCAGAAAAACTTCTTTAAACAGTTTTTATGTGTTTCGTGTCGGGAACAAATACAATTTACAATAGTATAATCACAGATGAAGAATTCAATTTAAATAAATATGAGATAATGAAGTTTCAATTTAGAAATTATCTGAACATGAAAATTAAAATATGTTTTATTGTTGTTTCATCAATTGTGGCTGCGTCTGTATGATGGCTTTGAAGTTTGAAATATGATGTCTCTGATGAGTGTGAGTTCAATCCCGACAATAATTACTTATTATCGGGAATAATAGTTTCAATAATTACTTTGAGCAATAATTGCTCACAAAATCGCCCAAAAATTAATATTCCATTAATGTTGTCTATATATGGAACATATATGCCAATATATTGACCGTGTGTAAGATATTAGTTTCGCATTGATTTGCAACAATCAATAATGACTTTAAAATGACTTAGGATGTTGGCTAAATAGAAATATTTCTCACCCTATGAATCCACATCCTATGAATTCACATCCTATGAATTCTAATACAAAAACATCCAAATAATTTTGATTTTTTTGGCATCACTTATTCTATTCCTTTTTTGCATCACTTCTTCTATACCTTCATCGAATATATTGTCACTATTCTTACTGCCCTTGCTGACCATAAAATGTTATAACGATCAAAATTGTTTGCTACGTTTTTAGTAACCTACCACAGGTAAAGAAAGCGTAAATTAAACCGCATGAGCACTGTGAAAATTTGAGAATCCATTTTTGTTCCGTATGTTCTAATGTTGTATATAGAGACACACCTGAAAACTTATTTGATCGCGTATTTTTTTATATATCCTTTGTTGTATATATAATACTATTTTTTTATATTTTACTGATCAACTAGAGTGCTGATCCTTTTACATTCATATTTTAAAAAAATAGATCATTTCTCATTACGACTCTTTGAAATTATTGCTACTACGTCAACAAAATGTATACACACAAACTTTATTTATAGGCGTAGCAAAGCACGCCGGGTCCCGCTAGTATATATATATATATATATATATATATATATATATATATATATATATATATATATATATATATATATATATATATATATATATATATATATATATATATATATCGATATACCTATGTATATATGTGTCTGAATTCACATATATCATAATGTAGATACCTTTACATATAGTCATAGATATTTCATTTTTTTTTCATAGTTTATATTTCATATATAATATTTCTTTTCTTACAAGCTTGGCTTGACATAAATTGGAGATTGGATAACATTAATTTACTGATAAATAAATTGAAATTTTGGTAATTTTTTTTTTTGTGTGTGCAGTTATTGAAAATTGATTGTTGTCTAAGTTGGTTTTATCATTAATAATTTTCTGCAATGAATCCAGAAAACTTAGAACCTACTTATAGTATAACTTGCACAATTTGTCATGAGCAGATTCTTCTTGCGGAGGCAATTGCCTCCACACCTTGTTGACACACCTTTCATGATGCATGTGTCACACAGTGGCTGGAGGCTCATACTACTTGTCCAGTGTGTAGACAAAAGTGTGTTATCGATGATTTGCGTCGTATGACGCCATTTTCAGCGCCAGATGAGAGCCACCCTATATTGAGCACCACTCATCAAATGATAACTCAATCGAGTGGGTTGACATCCTCTCGTCCTCCAGTTAGAACGACAATAAAAAACTTATCTCAAAAATCTTCAAAAAAATCTAAAACGTCACGAAGAGCAAAGGCACTGGAAGACGAAGATCGCGATTGGGTAGATCAACCCTCTTTGGAGACTGCCTTACGTATAAATAACGACGCATTACGAAAAGATGTATCTGCCTAAATAGAACGACTATCTCTGTCATTACATCAGGGATTACGTAACTTGGGGAAGACCAACACTAGAGTCTTAGCTCCTGATAATCAGTCGATAAAAGTAGGTGATACTACTCCGCAAACTATCACTGGCCAGACAAGACAACACGCCTTCCATCCGAGAACTGATGCCAATTTAGGTGCTACTTCCAACGCTTTACCTTCAATTCCACCCAACCCCCAGATTCCGTCATCAAGGCGAAATGTTTATTTTCAACCCCCTCATATGAGTTCCTCTTCTCCTATTCAACCACAAAATGACCATGCCTCTTTCTCTAACCGGCAACGTCAGCCTTATGCCGAAAAAAATGCCAGCACCATTCGTAATTGGCATATCACCTTTAGTGGCCAAACAAAGGAAATGGATGTGGACGATTTCATTCAAAGAATTAATCACTTGTACCGTTCGGAATTTCCGGATAACTTCCAAATTTTATCTACGCATGCGCATTTATTATTCGACGGGTTAGCTTCGGAATTCTTTTGGAGATACCTTCGGCGAAATCAGGTAGTGAATTGGCATGAATTATGTACTGCTTTACGGGATGAGTTTAAGAACCGGCGTACGGACGACGAAATAAGGGATCTTATGAGATCTCGGAAACAAGGTGCGAGCGAAACTTTCGACGATTTTTCACGATGTATATTGCAATTGGCAGATAGATTGGTGTTCTCTCTCTCTGACCACGAGATGCTGGGATTGCTAAGAAACAATCTTAGAGCAGACATCCAGAAAGAGCCTCTTCATGTTATAATTTACAACGTTTCTCATTTACGAGAACTATGTAGAAACAGCGAAAAGTGGCGAATAACCATGCAACATCGTATGCGCGAACCGGTTTTACGTTCCTCAAGACAAGTTTCCGAAGTACATATTTACATATGACCCACCCGTGAAGCAAGAAGAGTTTCCCAGGCAACACCCAGGTGTAACGAACCTTTGCCGCCACGCTTAAAATTTTTGGGGATCGGGCCTTTGTTTAATGTTGCTGGCAATATTATAAGTTTTGTTACTCAAACAAAAATTTTTTCACTTAACAACACTATAAAAACAATACAGAACATAAACACAAATTAAACCCAAAATACACGATAAATTTCTATTACAACATTATATTTAATTTATTCACTTGCATTTTTATATTTGATTTTTTTTTTTATTACAGATTAAATTTTATTACACTAAATCTAAATTTTGACCTAACAAAAAAATAATAATTTAATAAATTAGGTTTATTGTAAATAATTACGAAACTCAAAGAAAAAATTGTCTAACTTAATAAAATCATTGCTCTTTTAACTTCAAATTAATTAAATGAAATACACAAAAAAATAATAAATAAATAAAAATATATACTCAAAAATTTAACTCAACACTAATTTTAATAATTTAAACCACAAAAAATAAACCTATTACACAAAATAATAATTAAATAAATAAATAAAATTTATACTCATTTTTTTCAATATATTGTTGACGTCCGGTATTATATTTTTTTTCTCCTTCTTCTGCCCAGATGTGACGTCGCCTTCTTGCCTCTTGAGAGAAACTTCAACCAAGATCGACGTAGAAGAGAAGATCCGAATTGAACAGCAGATCCAAATAGAATAGTTGATCCAAACAGAATAGCTGATCCAAACAGAATAGTAGATCCAAATAGAATAGTAGATCAAAATAGAATAGTAGATCCAAATAGAATAGCTGATCCAAACAGAATAGTAGATCCAAATAGAATAGTTGATCCAAACAGAATAGACTGAAGTACGATAAATTTCTGTTTTTATAGCATTTTGGTTCATGAAACAGGTTTTCACAATTTCCCCAATTAACATTTTTTTTTACAATTATTTCTCCTCTGTGGTGTGACCGTTCAACTGTATGTTGAATATATTTTTTTCATATAGAATAATTCGCCTAAATGTTGTTTCACCAAGCTTTTATCCAATCGGTTGTATTAATTAGGTTTGAATATTGGACGTTTTGTATAATTCGCCTAAATGTTTTCACCAAGCTTTTGATCAATCGGTTGTATTATTTATGTTTATGATATTGTGTTCCTTCGTCTATTATTGTTGATGGTCGAAACATTCCACACAATTTAACAGGTGACATTTTCATTATTGGATTCTCCCACACGCTAAAGGTTCTTCAAATACGTTTATCTGAGTTGCATCACAAATTCTCTTAGATTTCCTTGGTCTTTTTACTTCAGTGAGCTTTCATCGATTTCGCAAAGTTTTTTAACTATAGCAAAAAGTTTGATCACCACCCAAATCGTTCATTTATAAATCTCCGTTCATTCAGAAAAGAATCCAGTGTTCGTTTGGAGACGTTAACATAGAGAAAATGAGTTTTGACGACTAGTTAACTTATAACCTAACAATTATATAAACTTAGCCCTGGTTTTAATTGGTTTAAATTATTAAAAGAAAGAAATGGATTTGTAAATTATAAAAAACAGAAAAATGGATTTTGATTCTACCATTCTATTCGGGTGTGTCCCGAAGAACGTTACATAACACCGTTGCTAGATTTTTCGAGAGCATGTTGTTCCAAGACCCAAAGATTAAACAAATCAATTGCAACAAAATGCTCTCGAAAAGTTCCAAACTAAACGTCTGGTTTTTTTCGAATTTACCCAACACCAAATAGACAGGTTGGAAACATCACTTGGAAGATCTATGACTTGCAACTTTCTTCCAATGTGTTTCCAGCCGCAACCCATCATGTTCCAAAAAAAATTTGGAAGATGATGTAAAAAAACACATTTATTGTATGCATTCCAAAAAAAAAATTAACTTAAAACTAATCAAAACAAACTCCAAAATAACAAATAAACTGGTAGGAAAAACTAATTTAATTTTTTTTAAAGCGTGTATAACAAAATAGGTAGGCATACAAAACCTAACAACAGCTTTTTTTTTAGAAGATGTTGCGACGTGCGCTATTCTTCCAAAAAAATAAAAAAAAAAATCCCTACCGCATAGCAAAAAACAAAATTCAAAACTAAATTTTGAACCTATTTTTTCGAAAACTGAACTTATTTAATATGTACCAAAAGACCCAAAACAGATAGGATAGTTAAATTTATTTTATTGAGCGCGTTGTGGGAAAACCAGGTTACCCTAGACCTAACACAACGCCCTCGCTTGAAGGTTATGCAACTTGTGCTATCCTTCGAGTACTAACCTACCGTAAACATTACAACTACGATCCCAAAACTTAAAACTAAAATGCAAAGCATGACTGAAAACTAAACTAACATGCAAGACAAAACTAACATGTCCAACAGCAATTGGAAGCCATGTACCCAATAATTAAAACTAAAATAAATTAAATAAATAATACGAATAATTTCTTATGATCTAAAACATCCAACCCAAAAAATATTCTAACACCAAATATCTATACATATACAATTCCTATATTTTACTTTATTATAATTAAATTATGAAAAAACATATACATGCGACGGTACAAACGAAATTAAAAACAAACGTATTCAATTCACTATATTCCACATACACAAAACACATTAAAAGGGTTTTTAATAATTATGACAATAAAGTATAAACATATAACACATTAAAATGGTAAACTTAACTTGCAAACTTCTTCAGGTTACTAGCGTGGTATTTGGCAATATAGCCCCCATCTAAATCTTTTAACACGTACATCGAATCTCCAAGTTTCTTTTTTACAATAGCTTTCAGATATTGTGGAGCTAGTTTGGCGTTAAATCGTTCTACCAAGTTTGATTTCTTAAATGATTTACGTAGAACAACTTCACCCATAGCAAACTCAGATGGCCTGGTTCTCAAATTGTAATGTTTTGAGTATTTGGCATAGGCGTCCTTAAGGTTGTGTGTCACAACTTCCCTTACCTTTCCTAGTTTGAGTAGCCTATTGTCATCTACTACTTCCTCGTTGTTAACACTTCTTACTAGATCTTTACCCAGTTCCATTTCCTTGCCGAAATTAATAAAATAGGGCGTATGTTTTGTAGAATCGTGTACTGCAGTTCTGATCGCACAGGCAATTTTAGCTATATTAGTATCCCAGTTCCGTTGATCACCGTTGATGTACGCCCTCATGCTAGAGAGTATAACCCTGTTGATCCGTTCGGCTGGATTAGATTGCGGATGGTATACAGCATTCAGCCAATGCTTAATAGAATATTCATGTAACATATTTTTGAATAATTTTGATGCGAATTGGACACCGTTATCTGAAATTAAAATACTGGGAACTCCAAACATAAGGAACACATCATTTTCAAGAATATGGATAAGAGACCTAGTTTCTGCTCTTCTCACTGGCTTGAGAATACAAAATTTGCTAAAAACATCAACTATCACTAAAAGATACTGATTCCCACTCTTAGATCTTGGAAATGGCCCCATATAATCTACTGCTATCATTTCCCACGGACTATTAGCGATTTTTTGCTTACCCATTGGTACCTTGGAAGAAACATTAGGGTGTTTGTTCGCCTGACACTCACTACACTTATTCACGTAGTCTTTTACTTGTCGATACATATTCGGCCAGTAATGCTTATGTTTAATTTTTTTATACGTTTTTGAAACTCCAAGATGAGCACCTAGTGGACTGTCATGGTATAATTGTAGAAGCTTATATCTCTGGTTCTCAGGAACGTAACATCTCCATGCGGCACTATGTCCTATGTTCTTTGTATTGTGGCTGCATATTTTAAACAAAGTATCTTCTTTGATTGTGAAATTGGGAAATTTAGCTGGATCTTGTAATATTTTGGCTTTGAGAATTTCATATTTTTCATCTTTTTCCTCTGAGCTTACCTCATTTACCTCCATTAGCCTAGATAATGCATCCGCGACGACATTTAGTTTACCCTTACGATGTTTTATTTCAAAGTCAAATTCTTGCAGTTTCAATGCCCATCGTGCTAGCTTAGACATAGGATCTTTTAAATTAATAAGCCATCGCAGAGAAGCATGATCTGTAATCACAGTGAATTTGATTCCTTCTATGTACGACCGAAACTTATGTATAGATCTGACAACAGCCAAGCATTCTCTTTCAGTAGCTGAGTACTTCCGTTCGGTGGGACTTAGTTTTTCTGAATAATAGGCGATTATTCCTTCATTATCACCCTCTCCTTGTGTCAAAATTGCACCCATTCCTAGCTCTGATGCGTCACATTGGATAGTAAATGGTTTATTGTAATCTGGTGTTTTTAACACTGGCGCTGTGACAAGGGCTGTTTTTAATTTCAATAACGAAGATTGTGCTTCATCCGTCCAGATAAACTTTGTTTTTTCCTTCTTTAGTAGGTCACTGATTGGTGCTGTAATGGCGGAAAAATCTTTGATAAATCGACGATACCAGTTTGCCATTCCTAAAAGCCGTCTCACATCTTTGATATTCTTCGGGTGTGGCATATTCAATATGGGAGATATTTTTTCGGGGTCAGGTGCAAGCCCGTCTTCATCTAAAACATAACCCAAGTATCTCAGCTCTTTGACACAGAATTTTGACTTATTAAGGCTTATGGATAAATTTGCATCTTTTAACCTTTTAGCTACTTCTTCTAATAAAAACAAATGTCTTTCGAATGTGGAAGATGTTATGATGATGTCATCGATGTAAACAAATATTTCCGGCTCTAAATCATGGCTCAAACACTTCTCTAATACCCGACACATTGTTTGTGCGCTATTACATAAGCCAAAAGGCATACGCTTGAACATAAAGTGTCCCCTTCCAGGAACAATGAATGCTGTTTTCGGTTGTGACGATGGCTCGAGTGGAACTTGCCAAAAAGCATCTGATAAATCTATCGTAGACATGTATTTCGAAGATCTGATTTGCCCCAAAATTCCTCCAATATGCGGAAGTGGATAAGCCTCTTTAACAGTTACTTGATTTAGCGCTCGTGCATCGAGACAGAGTCTTACTTTACCTGTTGGTTTTCGAACACATACCAGAGGGTTTGCCCACTCACTCTGAGTAACTTCTATAACACCTAAACTAAGTATCCTGTCAAGTTCTGCATCAACCTCTTTTTGTAAATAAGGTGACAGTGGGTAAGGTCGTTTAGCAATTGGTTTTGCATTACCTGTATCGATGATATGTGTGGCGAGATTAGTGCATTTCTCCCTCTTTCGAAGCTTTAAATTTTTGAATCGCTGCTTCTAGGTATTTTGTTTGTATGGAATCTAAACTGGTTCGATTCTTGTTTTCTTGATGATCCAGTGCACTGCAATCCAATACAATATCGCAAAACTTTCGTTTAATATCAAAACGTTCCCAAAAATCTATACCTAAAATTAATGTTTTTGGGAGCGACGGAATAATGTATGTTGGTACAACTCTAACCATATTTAAAGCTTTGAACGGAATATCGACCATACTTACTGCTGGATGAATTGTTCCATCCACTGTTTTTATTGCTGTTGAGATTGGCTGGCCAGTTAAATTTAATTTCTTCAAAAGTTCTAGTCCACCGAGTCCAAGGATGGTACAACTAGCTCCTGAGTCCATAAGACCTTTTAGTTGATATCCCAGAATCTCCACTTTAAGATACGGTCTATGGTCTTTTTGTAGGTTTACAATGGATGACATAACTGATAATTCTGGGCTTCTTACTTTGCTGGGTTCGATGGTTCCGGGTTCATCTGATGCCTTGCATTTATTGGAAGATCGGTGGCATCGCATTTTTGTTCTTCCAATAATCCGTTTCCCGACTCATCTTTTTCTTTACTATTGTGCTTTTTCTGTGGAGGATAGTTATTAGTATATGTCTTTCGTAAATGAAAATCCACATGTCTCTTGCAGTCCTTCGCCGTTATACCCGAATTGCCGCATATATAGCAATAAACCTTGTATTGTGGTTTTAGACAGTTCCTATGCGAGTGTCCTGGCTCCTGACAGTTCCAACACTGCAGTCTTGTTGTTAAACCTTTGACTTCGTATTTTGGTCGATACCCTAGATTTGAATTGCGAAACTCTCTATCTCCTTGATGTTGTGATGAACAAATATAATTACTCTCAATATCCTCGTCTTCAACTACGACATGTTCAGGGATGTTCTTCGGATTGCCAAAGTATTCTAATCTCTCAGCTTTTGGTTGATGTCTATCGAGGTTAAGATTGGAGCGTGATGTGAACCTACAATCTTCGTACTGTTCATTTTGTCTATAACTAGCTGGTTCAATACAATTAACGTTTTGATGTCGCATTGGACGTTTATATTGGTCATGTCCACTAATATTTTGTGAGTACGAAGGTTCCACCATCGAATAATGTGGCAATTGCATCATACAAAGTCGCCGATCTGCCAACAGTTTGACTTCGTCCATTCTCTTGCACAACCGGATTATTCCATCTAATGTTGTCACATCTGTCATTGCCAAGTTATAACTGTACTGTGGCAGCATATTTTTTTGGATAACGTAAACTTTAAAGTTTTCATCTAATGCAGGGTGGGCTCTACTAAACAAAATCTTTAAATCCGTAATAAAATTTGCAAAGGGTTCCGTACGTCCTTGTAACCGATTGAGAATTTCTTCTCTTAGAAGAAAATCATAATGTCGTGGAAGAAACTCTGCTTTTATGTTTTCGACAAACGCTCTCCAGTTATGAAAAGTACCCGCGCTACTCCAGAACCATTTCTCGGCTTTGCTCTTTAAAAGGAAGTGTATGTTCGCTAAAAGGGAATTCTCATCCACAGATTCACCTCGAGCATATACCTCAACTCTTGACAGAAATTCATTGAGAGATAATCCCTGGCCATCACCACTAAATTGTATGTTCCACTTATAAATATTTCTGGTTCCACCTTGACGTGAAGTATATCCTTGCAACTGCAGTCTTTGATCATTAGAGTCTGACCGGTTGTTGTCTGTATTTCGTTGTTGTTCATCGTCCGGGAGAAGAAAACTATGTTTCGATGCATTTCTAAAATTTGATACTAAATTTTCATTTAAATGATCATCAGAACGATGGTTAGGATTTAGAAATGAAACATTAAGACTGTTAGATGAAAGTCTTCCTCTACCTCTTCCAACGTTGATTCTGTCAAATTGTTCTATTAAATTTGGCGATGCCTTGTCATTCTTTTCGCGTTCGATTGATGTTTGAATTCTTTGACTGGATTCTGCGGAAAATCTTCTAGCTGAACTAGGTTCGTTTGATCCTTCTTCCTCTATCAAATGCTCTGTCTGTTTTAATAACTGTTTAAGGCCTTCGAGGACCTCATTGTAACCTAAAAGCGTATTATCCTTCACTCTAAGTACCCGATTAACCCATAACCCTGTCCTTGATCTAATTATTGCCAAAAGATCCATATCCATTTTGTTTTTGGCTAATTCAAATTCATCCGTCAACATAGCTAATATTGCACGCGCTTTATCTAATTCCTCTGTAGGGTTACTGAAGCTAAACAATGGAAACAAACCAGATTCCTTACTTTCTTTCGCTAAAGCATTTCTCAATGCAGATGTTTCGCTTCTTTTTGTGCCTAAACCCTCTACACCTCTGATGTGGAGTTCGTGTCTACGCTCTTCTTCACTTAAGTGTATGGGCTCATAAGCGTACTGATCACGAGTTGTCATGGGTACGATCTAACGAAAACAAACTGTTCCAAAAAGTGCCTAGTAACAATCAAAATACTAAATTTTGAAATGCTGACCACAATTCAGAAATATCTAGATTAATTCACCTTTACACAATTTATAAAGTCTGTTTATTGATTGAGTAGAATGCTAATGCAGGTAAACAAGTCCTAATATAATGCGTTCAAGAAAACAATTTAAGAAACAAACAAGCAAGCAGAACAGATAACTCAGAGACCACAATGATAACGTAATATATAATATATAATTATAATAATATATCCAAATAAATTATAATATAAGCAAATCAGTTGAAAAACGTATAATCACATTTGTATGTATAACAAAAAAAAAGCGCAAATAAGATTCATGAATACACATTTATTGATAAGTTAACAGTAGTATATTAATCCCGCAAGGGATGCCAATTGTAACGAACCTTTGCCGCCACGCTTAAAATTTTTGGGGATCGGGCCTTTGTTTAATGTTGCTGGCAATATTATAAGTTTTGTTACTCAAACAAAAATTTTTTCACTTAACAACACTATAAAAACAATACAGAACATAAACACAAATTAAACCCAAAATACACGATAAATTTCTATTACAACATTATATTTAATTTATTCACTTGCATTTTTATATTTGATTTTTTTTTTTATTACAGATTAAATTTTATTACACTAAATCTAAATTTTGACCTAACAAAAAAATAATAATTTAATAAATTAGGTTTATTGTAAATAATTACGAAACTCAAAGAAAAAAATGTCTAACTTAATAAAATCATTGCTCTTTTAACTTCAAATTAATTAAATGAAATACACAAAAAAATAATAAATAAATAAAAATATATACTCAAAAATTTAACTCAACACTAATTTTAATAATTTAAACCACAAAAAATAAACCTATTACACAAAATAATAATTAAATAAATAAATAAAATTTATACTCATTTTTTTCAATATATTGTTGACGTCCGGTATTATATTTTTTTTCTCCTTCTTCTGCCCAGATGTGACGTCGCCTTCTTGCCTCTTGAGAGAAACTTCAACCAAGATCGACGTAGAAGAGAAGATCCGAATTGAACAGCAGATCCAAATAGAATAGTTGATCCAAACAGAATAGCTGATCCAAACAGAATAGTAGATCCAAATAGAATAGTAGATCAAAATAGAATAGTAGATCCAAATAGAATAGCTGATCCAAACAGAATAGTAGATCCAAATAGAATAGTTGATCCAAACAGAATAGACTGAAGTACGATAAATTTCTGTTTTTATAGCATTTTGGTTCATGAAACAGGTTTTCACAATTTCCCCAATTAATTTTTTTTTTACAATTATTTCTCCTCTGTGGTGTGACCGTTCAACTGTATGTTGAATATATTTTTTTCATATAGAATAATTCGCCTAAATGTTGTTTCACCAAGCTTTTATCCAATCGGTTGTATTAATTAGGTTTGAATATTGGACGTTTTGTATAATTCGCCTAAATGTTTTCACCAAGCTTTTGATCAATCGGTTGTATTATTTATGTTTATGATATTGTGTTCCTTCGTCTATTATTGTTGATGGTCGAAACATTCCACACAATTTAACAGGTGACATTTTCATTATTGGATTCTCCCACACGCTAAAGGTTCTTCAAATACGTTTATCTGAGTTGCATCACAAATTCTCTTAGATTTCCTTGGTCTTTTTACTGTAGTGAGCTTTCATCGATTTCGCAAAGTTTTTTAATTATAGCAAAAAGTTTGATCACCACCCAAATCGTTCATTTATAAATCGCCGTTCATTCAGAAAAGAATCCAGTGTTCGTTTGGAGACGTTAACATAGAGAAAATGAGTTTTGACGACTAGTTAACTTATAACCTAACAATTATATAAACTTAGCCCTGGTTTTAATTGGTTTAAATTATTAAAAGAAAGAAATGGATTTGTAAATTCTAAAAAACAGAAAAATGGATTTTGATTCTACCATTCTATTCGGGTGTGTCCCGAAGAACGTTACACAGGGTACCCCGAAACCTCGAGTTACCTGAATTTACCGGATATTTTCGCTTATCAGCCATCCACCTCTTCTCAAGTTGTTTCACCTACTTTGGTTTGCTGGAACTGCCGTAAGGTGAGACATGCATATCCTGATTGTGAAGAAGCTAGAACTATTTTCTGTTACGGTTGTGGCAAGGCGGATACTTACAAACCTAAATATGAGGAGTGTAAGCGGAATTTTGTTCGTGAGTCGACCGCACGATACCCAGGTCGTCCCCAATTATCCACTTAAATTCGGATTGCCGACTTTTTAGTCTAAGCGTAAGCTCAATTGAATTATTATCATTTACACCTACATCTGAAAATTATTTAACTTCTTCTCTGTCGCAGGCAGCTTTGAATTTATCACTTTCGAATTCTTTAGTTTCCGTGTTACCTATTCACTTGGTGTTACATATCAATCCTCAGATTTAACTCGCTTTTCCGCTGTACCTTATGTCCATTGGAGTTGTACGTTGACCCTCATTGACACTTGTATTATATCGTTTATTCCAAATTTTGTCAATAACTCGGTGAATTCTGATCTGGAATCTTCACGCGCTATATGTGAGCCTACAACCTCTTTCATTGACGTGAATGGTTCCCCCGATCTTGTTTCTCCTTCTAGTTTGCTCTCTGAATCGAAAACCATTGTTCCACGTAGTATGACTTTATTAAAGCGAGAGGTACCTGATACTTCGCCTCGATCTGTGCAATCTCCTCATTTCTATAAAACGCCGCAGCAGCGTTTGCGTGATTACATGGTCCAAAGAGAGGAAATAGGCATTAACACCCTGAGTCAAACTACTCCTTCAAGATCAACCCTTAGGATGCGCAACTATTGGCGGATACGGAAGGCATTATATTCATCTGCTGTATCAAATATTATTACTCTAGGTAATGATACGCGTTATCATGCTACAGTTGACTTGTTAAATATGTCAAGGATTGGATTACTCGACAGTGGTGCATCGATAAGCGTTATTGATGGTGCATTTGTACGTGAAGTGTTGAAAATGCCTAATATCCTTGCTCACTCGACGAATAAGATTACCACTGCTGATGGAACGATTCAGAAGGTTATGGGTTATATTAGGACTCCGATCACTTTTAAAGGGCAAACCTATTCATTCAATTTGTTTATTATACCTTCTCTTACTCAAGAGTTATATTTGGGCGTTGATTTCTTCAAGGCTTTTAATCTGATCGATCAAACCTTACTCACTCCGTCAATCGAGACCCTGGATGCAGTCACTGATGGTCTTTTACCTGCACAGCACGCCCGGCTACAGCGTGCGATTCTTCTTCTTCCATCATTGTCAATGAAGGGCTTGGGCTGCACGCATGTGTTGGAACATGTAATTGATGTTGGTGACTCAGTCCCCATCAAACAACGGCATTACCCAATTTCTCCAGCCATCGAGAAAATGATGGGAAAGGAACTGGATCGCATGCTGGCGCTGGGAGTGATAGAGGAGAGTTCCAGTTCATGGAGTTCTCCTGTTGTACTCATACGTAAGCTATGAAAGGTTCGTTTGTGTCTCGACTCCAGAAAAGTCAATGCTTGTACAAAGAAGGATGCGTACCCTCTACCTCAGATCGATGGCATTCTGAGTCGTTTGCTTAAAGCCAACTTCATATCCAGTCTGGATTAGAAGGACGCCTTTTGGCAAATTCCCCTAGCACTGTCATCGAGAGAAAAAACAGCTTTTACGGTCCCCGGTCGGCCGTTGTATCAGTTCGTTAGGATGCCCTTCGGACTGTGCAACGCGCCTCAGACCATGACCAAATTGATGGATCTTGTCATTCCGCCTTTGTTAAAATCGTGCGTCTTTGTCTATTTAGACGATCTGCTGATAATCACCGATACATTTGAGAGACATATCGAGGTACTGGAAGAGGTCGCCGGGTGTCTTAGTCGTGCGAAATTGACTATAAACGTTGAAAAAAGCCGATTTTTACTTCCTGAGGTACGTTATCTAGGATATGTGGTAGGACATGGCATGTTAATTGACGAAGATAAAACCGCAGCCATCGCCGATTTTCCCGTTCCTAGAACGGTAAAACAAGTTCAACGTTTTTTGGGAATGGCCGGTTACTACCCATGGTTTGTGTATAGGTTCGCCGCACTTTCGGTCCCGATATCGGATTTGCTAAAAAAGACAAATACTAAGTTTGTTTGGACTCCAGAAGCAGATGCTTCCTTTAATTCATTAAAGGCAGCATTAACGTCAGCTCCAGTTCTAGTAAATCCTGATAATCGAGAGCTGTTTGTGCTCCAGTGCGAAGCGAGTAACGAGGGAGTGGGTTGTGTTCTGGTACAGTTGGACAAGGAGGGGGCTTAACACCCGATCGCTTCCATGTCCAAGAAACTGAATGCAGCCCAGCGAAATTACTCCGTCAGCGAGAAGGAATGTCTGGCCGCTATTCTGTGTATAAAAAAAGTTAGAGTCTACATAGAGGGTCATTCGTTTAAGGTTATCACAGACCATTCCTCCCTTAAATGGTTAATTCAACAGAGAGATCTGTCGGGCCGATTGGCTCGATGGAGCTTGAAGCTGCAGGGATTTGACTTTACGATCGAACATCGACGTGGTAGTTTAAACATTGTACCCGACGCTCTCTCAAGAATGTTCTCGATAGATGACTTAAACCGAAGTGACAGGGGTGATATTGATTGGAACTCTCTGGCTTTTACCACTGATGAGTATGTTAAACTAGTAAAAATCATTGAAGATTCAAAAGGATCAATTCCTGACCTACGAACAGCGAATGGATTGGTGTTCAAAGGAGTTCATTTTAATGTAGCTGACGTGCCACCGGAAGGAGAAGTTTGGAAGTTATGGGGGCCGGAAGAATTGATGTATGCATAAATTTTAAAAGCCCATGATTTACCTACTTCTTCTCATGGTGGAGTCGCTAAAACTATCTATCACCGAATGGCTAAACAAGTTCAGGATTTTGTTTCCAAATGTGAGATATGTAAGACCGTGAAAGCTCCTAATATGGTCTTGCGCTCGCCAATGGTCAACTACTTCAAAACAGTGAGGATGGGTCAGCAATTAATATTGATATTTTGGGTTCGTATCCTGGGTCAAAGTCTGGCAATATTGCTATATTGGTGATTCTCGACAATTTTACCAAGTTTCCATTTCTGTTTCCACTCCGTAAACTGTCCTCCGAACCTATCTGCAGTGCACTGGAAACTCACGTTTTTCATGTTTTTGGTGTTCCCGAAGTCATTGTTTGGACAATGGCTCTCAATTCAAATCCAAGACGTTTGAAGGATTGTTGGTGAAGTGGGGGGTGAAACATACTTTTGTTCCAGTGTATGCGCCACAAGCTAACGCAAGACGTGTCAACCGGAGTGTACTGGCTGCCATTCGTGCGTATCTGGCAAATGATTATGATAAGTGGGATAAACATCTTAGTGAGATTGCCTGTGCCCTTCGCAGCGCTTTACATCAGACCATAGGCTGTTCTCCTTATTTTGCAGCATTTGGCCAGCCAATGATACTCCATGGATCCGACTATGACGTGTTGAGACGAATTAATTCGTTGGAGGAACCAGGGGAGACATTGGAACGTCCGGATGAACTAAGTAAAATTCGAACCAAAATTAAACAATTGACGGCGGAAGCGTTTGAGCGTAATGCTCGAAGATACAACCTGCGGTCATGACCTGACAAATATGCCATTGGAACGGAAGTGTATCGTCCAAACTTCGTGTTGAGTGATGCCGCAAATAGATTTAATGCTAAGCTTGCTCCGAAGTTTGTTAAAGCAGTGGTGATTAAAAGTATTGGCAATTCTTCATATGAACTACAGGACTTGAAATCTGGTAAAACAGGCATATATCATTCAAAGGATGTGCGCCCCTAACATCATGGAACTGGATAATTGATTGTTCAAACCCTTTTCTTTCTACTTATTTGCGATATGGTGAAAACCAGTTGACTCAATCTCAGATCGGTATGACCACTCTTTGTTTTTTTTGTGTTACAACGTTTAGTCATAGTCTTTGTTAGTTTGGGAATGTATTACATTTTATTCTTATTTCCTCTTGTCCGGATAATTTCTGGTTTGAAAGCCCGGCTAGCTCAGTCGGGAGAACATGACACTTTTCTGGACAGGCGTGGGTTCGAGCAACAACAACGTATTTTGGGACGGAGTTGATTTTTGAATTAGTGGTGAAATTAAAGGTTTCCCAACATCAAAACAAGGGTTGAAGGCGAATCTGTATCTGAAAATAGATCACGTGGAGTTCGTTCGTGATATTTTTTTTTGCTGATATTGAAAGTTTCCGAGCTTGTTGTTTACTTTTGGTAACGTCGTCGTTCTCATGATGCTCTTTTATATTTCCATTCCTGTTATTATCGGTCACACTTAGTTGGGGCTTGATCTAGATGGTTTTTTGGCGCAATACGTTGCGACTACTATCGACAGAATTTTGTCGACTGGCTTTGCAGCTATGTTGCCGAATATCTTGATTTTTGTTTTCAATTCTTCCTGTCACTTGAATTCGCTGTGAAGAGTATGAGACTCTTAATCTATGAGTTTGGGTTCGAGCGTTAGGGATATTTCAAATTACTAGCTGAGGAAACTCATATAACGTGTCCGCTTGGGAGCAGATCGAGGACGCTAAGTTTGTTATTCCGTTCCGCGGAACAAACATTCCTGGGAAGAGAGCAGAGCCACTTTAGCATTGTGGTTGAGAGGGGTGGACGGTGGGATGTATTTATGTATTCATTTTTTTCTATTTCTTGAATTACTTATAAGTATATTTAAAAAAAGACAAAAAAAAAATAATGAAAAAAAAATATGGGTAAAAAGAGAAAAGAATACATTCGAAAGAAAAAGAAAACGAAACAAAAAAAAAGAAAAAAAAAATAGTAATTGTTTTAAAGATAAAAGAGAACAATATAATTATAAATTAAATTAAAAAAAAAAAAAAAAATCTAAAACAACTATAATTTTCAAAAGAAAAAAAACAAGAAACCATAAAAACAGTAATAATATTAGTTTTAATATTAGAATTAGTGCTGCTTCACTCTGGGTAGTTGGTAGTTGACTGACATCTGTCGTTGCAATAAGGAATGGATGATAAGAGTGTAAAATGCTCAAGATGGACAGCAAGTAAGTACTGTTAGGATGCGGCCTATGTGACACCCGCATAGGGGAATATATTATCTATAGAACATCATTAATGGTAATTGCACTTCCATTTCAAGAAGTTTATATTCCACATGAAATTGTTGTAAATTCTACCAAAAACTTGATAGTTGTTCAACAAGTTCCAATCAACGAATTACCTCCACAAACACCCCTGCATCGATCACCATCTACCACTCTACCACAAACTCATCATATATGAAATCCAAAGCTTGCTATTTTTACTTCATTGAAATCGCAAAACCAAACTGAATAGATACCAACGTCAAATGTAAACATATAAACCATAACCTAAATACAGATATTAAAGTTCCTTAGTCGCTAGTCACGAACATGAATGTACAAGTATCAGCTGTAGTACGTGTGTTAAAAGAAAAAAAAGGAATCAGAGTCATCAAACGAAGGGGTTGTTCTTATCGATTATACAGATGACAAGATTGAAGAGGAAGAGGATGAAGAAGAAATTGTAGAACATACAATTTTCCGAAAATTTTATCCACAAAAACAGGATTCAAATAATGTTGTTAGCCGTCCAAAAAAAAATCCAATAACACATCAATTAAAACTGATAAGTCAACATTTCCGGAATTTATGGAGTAGCCCGCTGTTCAGGTTCGGTGGTGATGGGTGGTTGTTGAGATGATGATTCCTAAAGGGCACTCACTTTCACTTTTTTTGAATAAAACGCTAGCACACGATATATAATATAATTTTAGATTAGTTATTTATTTTTTTTGTCACTTAACTTATAATATTTTGTTTAACTTATTTATATTTTTTATGAATTTTAGATTTGGATTTATTTTTTATATTTATTTAATTTCACTTACACTAAAAATTAAAACTATGTAGTTACTATTAAGAATTTTAAATTGATAGAATTGGAAAGGGATGTTTTTGGAATGATGGTCTTAAGATTACTGACTGATCGGATAAATTATATTTTTGAGATCGTTGTTTTTTTGTTTTTATTCGTTTTTATATTTTTTATAATTTCAATTGTTTTAAGGAAGGGATATTTTTTGGGTGTTTTTTGATTTTTTTTGGAAATTTCGGATTTTGGATTTGGTAATAAAACATTTGTTTTTTTTTTAAATGGGAAAAAGGAATGGATTAGTTATTTCGGGTTAATAAATTGGATTTTTTATGACGGAAAGTTTTTGGATGATGATAGAAATGTATTTGGTGTTTTGATAGGATTTTTGATGTCTGGCGACATCAAAAAAAGGCAAGGATTATGGATATTATAAGAATGGAAAGTTGGGTTTTATTATTATATTATATTTAGTTATTCGTAAATAATAAATAGTTTGGATTTGTGATTTTTAGTGTCTGGCGACATCGAAGGGAAGTTGGGATTATGGAGATTAAGGATGTAACTGAATTTAAAATTTTTTAATAACATTTTGTTATAATTTAATTGTGTTTTCACACAACACCGCTATCATCATCCGATGAAGAAGTAGTGGCAAACGAAAATAATGTAAACAAAAAAATTAATTTACAATCGCAGACATCATCGATAACGAACTCACAACGTCTAGAAACCGAAGCAACAGGTGACTCAAAAACAGAGGAGGAGAGTAAACTTCAGTCAAGTTTTCATGATGAGGTTGAGAAAGACCTAGAATGCGTTAGAAAAGAGTTGGAAAAAGTCGCTAGGAACGAATTTGAATACCGCCAGAAAAATGTTTACTCTTCCATTCATATTATACGTCCACTTACAATTTGACTAGCTGCACCCTTACCTGATTTTATGAAACAAGAACAGGAGTTAACAAATAAATGATGATAAAAAGTGATCGTCGGAATAAACCACCCGCATGGAATAACATCAAGTCCAGTACCACAACTAATACTGTTTCAAACCCTACAGTCACAGTAGGTGTATCAGCAGTGCCATATTTTAAATACGAAAGATGTTGATGTTTCCTAAATACCAACGACATCTGTTCAACAATCCTTACCGTCTCAACCAACAACACTGTTTACATCCATTGTAGCCACAACAATTTCATCTCCGATAAGTTTAATGTGCAAATACCTCAACAAACACCTTTCACCAATAAACCGGCGGTCGTAAACTCCAGTCATCCTTGACTACTATGTCAATCTTTGAATCAAATCTGTACTAGTCACTTTAATAACCAATTAGATGGAGATCGGAAAAGTTGTCACAACTGAGCAAACCATAAAGCTGAAATACCTAAATTAAATAATGTTATCTTACAATCAGCTCCAACTTCTGTTTCTACAGCCGTTATACCTCAACTACCGCTACTTCAACGAAAATAAAATCAAGCATTATGTACGTGAATTTTTTTTGTTAGTTCAGAATAGTAATAGTTCGATTCAAATATAGATATAAGTTAATTTGGGTTTAAATGCAACGTACCGTCCATAATTCTTAACCACAGGATATCCACCCTCTTATAATTGTAATATTCCTTTGCGGAATGAAGCTAGATTTCATGATTTTGCTCCTTCCCCGGAATGTCGCTATTTTGTTGACCCGTCCGTTTCTTACACTGTAAGTTAGTGGCATAAGAAGACCTTCAGTAATAACAGATTTTTTTTCGAAATCGATCTGCACTCGATCAGTCTGATCCGAGTATTCTGACCACAGTTGTGACCAATGAGAAGGAAAGTAAAGTTGCAAGGTGGAATTTTCTGTTAATCAATCCAATTGAAGGTACTACTTCATACTACCTGCTTGTCGGATTGACTAATCCGGTAACGGAAATTTCACCTTCATCATGTTACCTGGTATCACTATTTCACAACCTTCTACATGTCTTCTATTTCTCTCGACCCAATTTCTAATTATTTGTCATATTTCACATAAATGCTTCTTTCATTAAACTTTCTCGAAAACAAACCAATAACATTTTGTTGATCAACTATAATCTATACGATCATGATAGATGATAGTATAGCGATAGAAGATCCAAAATTAACATGTAAATATTAAATAATCTTTGTTTGAACTACTTGAAGCGATTATAATAATAATTACACAGATAGAAATCAAGGTTTTTTTTATGCTTAATAGGTTATATTCCATGCTTAATTTACGTTAATTCTCAACCGTGAATAAGCCAGGTGTATTATATACTTATAAGGTATACTTGTTCAAAAAATCACAAAATTGCTTATTATGAATATTACTCAATGAATTTTATACATATAGTGTACGTAGCATGACTAATTAGGAACAGAGAAATAACTTTGTTGGAAAAATATTGTATACTTATTAGATAGCAAAATATGACTATAAGCAACAATATTTTTTGTAAAATATCATGCCTCTTATTTATAAAATTATGGCGCTTTGGAATAATAAATTATAGAACACGTATTTCTGTTCCCAGCTTTACAGGTATAGAATAAACCTTATGCACGGACAGAAATCTAGGTTTTTTATGCTTAATAGGGTATATTTCATGCTTAAATTACGTTAATTTTCAACCATGAATAAGCCAGGTGTATTATATACTTATAAGGAATACTGTTTTGAAAAATTACTATGGAGCTTATTATGAATAGTATTCATAATTTTATGAATATTGGGTACATAGCATTACCAGTAAGGAACAAAAAAAAATTTTCTGTACAAAATTTGTATACTTATTAGAGAACAAAATATAACTATTTTTTATAAAAAAACATGCCTCTAATTCATAAATTTATGTCGCTTAGGAATAAATAAATTTATTTAACCAGGGTTTTTTATATTCCTAGCATTTGATGAAGGTCTTCTAACTAAACCTGTCATATATATAATTTCAATTATATTACTATATCTTGTATTTACATTTACCTATCATTTGAATGAAGGAACACCACTTACTTTTAATAGTCATTACCCATACGTTTTAAAGATTATGTTTACAGATTATGTTTACAGAAGCTACCCAATGATCACTAACAGAATGAAATTATTCTTCGCTTGTAGTTTATATATATACAACTCAAATTCCATAAAAAAGTCTAGTGAATTTTAAAATCTATCCATTATTTAGATCTATTTCATGCTCATTTTGAAATAGAACATGATTATTAGGTATGAAAAATTATATTTTTGTTATTTTTTTGTTTGTGAGTTGTAATCACAGTTTCGTTTCTTTAAATATTTTATGGGAGTGTTTTCTATTCTACGAGTTCAAAAAAATGTATGCCTTAAAGTCATGGATATTGCAATAATATTATAAAAAGTGGTTATCAGGAATAAACATTTATAATTTATAAAAATTATTTAGAAATTTACAATTTAGGAAAATAAATAATATAAATGTATGTAAATATTTATTACTAATATATTTTGAACTTTCCCTGAAAAATAAAATCTATGTTCACAAAATAAAGTTGCATTATAGAACAATAATTTTTGACTATAAAATACCTTTCGACAGTTTCTTCACTATCAATAAATAGAGAATATAAATTAAAAGAGAATATAAATAAATACCGTTTGATTCTATTACCGTTTGATTGTAATATAATTATTTTTTGGTTTTAGGTAGATTTCATATAAAAATCTACCTATTGGAGTGCTTCATCTCAGAATTTCGGAAAAATTTTGGTGGCAAACGACTATATATGATAAGCGGAGACGGAAAATAAAAATGAAAAAAAAGTTTATATATATGGGTAATTCTTTTATAAACCGAAAAGATTTGGACAAAATCTGACCGACCCATTTTTGATTTGGCTGAAATTTTTTTTAGGGGTTTTTTATCGAAAAAAAAGATATACGTGTTCGAGAATTTTTTTTTTGGAAAATAAAGCTGTTTTAAATTTTGAGAATTTCGTGATTTTTGGCTTGAAAACTTATTTTCAAAAATTCATAACTTCGGTTTTATAGCAGATAAAAGTATTCTCTTTTTTTTATTTGAAAGTTAAAAAATGGAATTTTTTAAAAATAAATATTTTAAACTAAAGTTATTAACGAACTCCTATTGTTATAAACAAATAAAATGTTAAAATTAAATTTTAACCATTGCCCCGCCCCACCCATGAAATTAATTTTTAATATAATCATCGTATTCAAGTTCAATTTCCTATAAAAAAAGTATTTTTTTAATGGAGAAATGATATTTACTGTTAGAAATAAATTAATTTATCGAGCGTGGGACGACAAAAAATCTATATATATATATATATATATATATATGGGTCATTCTTATACATACCCAACAGATTAGGACAAAATATGACTAAGACATTTTTGATTCAGCTGAAAAATTTTTTACGGGTTCTATATAAACATAACGAATACTTGTTTGAGGATTTTTTTTTAGGGAAAATAGAGCGGTTCTAAATGTCGAGAATTTTGTGATTTTTGGCTTGAAGACTTGTTTTCAGAGTTTCATAGCTTTGGTTCTGGCAAAGATAGACACTTTCTATCTACTTTATTTTAAAGAATAGAGATGCAATTTAAAAAAAAGTGTTATTTATAAAAATTATTAACAAATTCCTATTGTTATAAACAAATAAAATGTTAAAATCAATTTTTAGTCATTATCTAACAAAAATAAAGAGTGTTTAGTATGATCATCGTATTCTACGTTCAATTTTCAATAAGAAACGTATATTTAATTAACGGAGGAATGAGTTTTACTTTTAGAAATAAACTAATTTATCGAGCGCGAAACGAGGAAAAATTTTATAAATTTTTGTCGTCCGGCGCTGGAAAAATTAACTTATTTGTAACAGTAAAACTCATTTCTTCATTAACTAAATATACGTTTCTTATTGAAAATTGAACGTAGAATACGATGATTACACTAAACACTCTTTATTTATTCTAGATAATGGCTAAAAATTGATTTTAAAATTTTGTTTGTTAATAACAATAGAAATTTGTTAATAATTTTTATAAATAACACTTTTTTTTGAAATTGCATCTCTATTCTTTAAAATAAAATAGATAAAAAGTGTCTACCTTTGCCAGAACCAAAGTTAAAGGTTAAAGGTTAAAGGTTAAAGTTTAATTTTGACATTTTATAGGACAATAGGCGGACAGACAATAGGAATTGGTTAATATCTTTAGTTGAAAATAGTTATTTTTAAAAAACTCTATTTTTTAGCCTTCAAATAAAAAAAAGAAAAAGCTTTTATCTTCTGTAAAACCAAAGTTATGAGTTTTTGAAAATAAGTCTTCAAGCCAAAAATCACGAAATTCTCAAAATTTAAAACAGCTCTATTTTCCAAAAAAAAAATTCTCGAACACGTATATCTTTTTTTTCGATAAAAAAACCCCTAAAAAAAATTTCAGCCAAATCGAAAATGGGTCGGTCAGAAATAGTACAGTCTGTGAAGGGGAGAATTAATTATAATGAAAACTACATTTTTAAATCGAAAATTTTCTTTCATAACATGTTATTTATACCCTCAGGATCATTCGTCGGTCATAAAAAGTTGGTGGTCGACCTCCCATATTTTACTACCCCTTAATATGCCTTTTATCAAAATAAAATATTTTTGTCGATTTATAATTTTTTAAATAATACGTTTTTAAGCCTGAAAATAGGTTCGTATACGTTTTTTTGGTCGCTGATTACGAATCCGACGTCAGTTTTCCAAAATAATAACGTGAAAAGCGGAAAATCGAGAAAATTTTACCGAATTTCCAATTTTAGAGTATTATTATGAGTTGCATATCATTTTCAATGTTTTTAAGTACGCTGGCAACGAATTTTCACTCAAAAAGTAAAAATCTTTAAAAAGTATTGGAAAACTGTGAAAATTATTTGGAAAATTTGGAAAATAAATTTAAAAGCGATAACTTTTTGGCAGAAAAGCATAAAAAACTATGCGCTTTAGTAGCCGGTAAAATTAAGAAAGCAAAACGAGAAAGAAATTTTGATTTTATAACCAAAAACATCGGTAAACCAAAGGAACTATGGAAGTATTTTAACCAAGTAATTTTTAACCGTACTAGCAAAAATAAAAGTATAACTTCTGTAAAAGTTGGGAATGATATAGTGACAAACGACCAAGAAATTGCTGAAGAGTTCAATAGTTATTTTGTAAATATCGTCAATATTATCAAAAGTAGTTTTAAGCAGACTAACAAGGGCGATTTTGATTATATTAAATATAACATCAATCAGGAATTTAATCTTAACCCAACTGTAGAATCAGAAGTGAGAGAAGTATTATTAAGTCTTAACTCAAATTCTGCTGTTGGTATAGATAAAATATCCACCAAAGTTCTTCAATATTCTATCAATTACATTAGTCCACTTTTGGTTAAGTTTGTAAATGATTCTTTTGAAAATGGTGTGTTTCCAAACTGTTGTAAGGTTGCAAAAGTGACACCTGTTTATAAGTCTGGTGACGAAACGTATGTTGCAAATTATAGACCAATTTCTGTTTTGAACGCCCTTGCAAAAGTCTTTGAAAAGATTCTGTTAGATAGAATTCAAAATTTTCTAGCTGCAAATAAAATAATAAGTAATCAACAGTTTGGTTTTACAGCCAACTCTAACACAACAGCTGCATGTCTTAATTTTACAGACTTTATTAGTCGAAGCATTGATCAAAGAATGTTCTGTGGTTGTCTTTTTTTGGATCTAAAAAGAGCTTTTGATACGGTCGATCCCGACATATGCTTAATAAAACTATCAAAGTTTGGGTTGACACAAAACCAAATTAGTTTATTTCAAAGCTACCTTAGCAGCAGGCGCCAATTAGTACAAATAAATAACACCCTTAGTTCAGAAAAACTGCTTACGGCTGGTGTTCCTCAAGGATCTATACTGGGGCCTGTTCTATTTAATATATATATAAATGACATAGTATTCATTGAATTAAAGGGAGTCTTACAATTATATGCAGATGATTGCTTGATAATGTACTCAGCAAGTTCACTAGATGAGTTACTCTTGCAAATGAATCATGATCTACAGACACTTAAAAAGTGGTTTGATTTAAATCATCTGACATTAAACCATGACAAAACCCAATATATGGTGTTCGATAACAGACACTTTGATGTGGATGTCTTAAATAATAATCCTGTGATTTATGACTCGTTTATAATCAAACGGGTATTGAGCTATACATACTTGGGGCTGGTGATTGATAGCCGTTTAAAATGGTCACCCCATATCGATAAAATAAAGAAAGCTGTGCTACCATACATATTTGCAATCAATCGAATAAGGCATGTTCTTCCGATAAAATCTTTAATGTTGCTTTATTTTGCATATATCCAATCACGATTGACCTACCTCAATCCGATTTGGAGTGGCTGTGCTGAGTACAAAATGAAAGAGTTAGAGATTTTACAGAAACGTGTCCTAAAATATATAATTAATGCGCCACCAAGATATTCAACTAAAAAGTTGTTTGAAGAATTTCAATCGCTCAAACTTTTATGTGATCGTGAACTCTTACTTCTGATCAATAAAGTAATTAATAACACGATAAAACATAGTTTTGAGCTGACACAAGCTCAGGACCAGCATGCATATGGTACGCGGCGAAAATCACATTACGTGTTAGAGCATTTTAAAACGGGATCTGCAGAAAATAATATATTGTACCGTGGCCTTTCCAAATACAATAATTTACCACTCGAAATTAAACACATCACAAATCCAAAGATATTTAAAATTAAAATAGTGGAATATTTGAAGTGTAGTTAAGCGAAATCATTAAATGTATGCGTTAGTATAACTATTTAAATTTGTTCTTTGAATGTTTTTATTTGCAATCAATTTTACTTTTGTTCATTGTTTATTGTTTAATGTAATATATTTCTATTTATTACTGATATATGAATATTTTGTCCATAATCTTTATTACTTTTGTTAATTTCAAATTTACTTTGTTTATTTACTCTTGTTTATATTTCATTTATTTACTATTCATTTTTTTTTCAT
The DNA here is from genome assembly GCA_963693315.1 of Diogma glabrata. Taxonomy (NCBI): domain Eukaryota; kingdom Metazoa; phylum Arthropoda; class Insecta; order Diptera; family Cylindrotomidae; genus Diogma; species Diogma glabrata. The sequence continues at coordinate 194,655,178 of OY856186.1, read as the reverse complement.
TATAAACACTTTTGCACTGTAAGTAAATTAAGATACATATATGAAGTTGCGCTATAACCTTTTAAGGTTCGAGCAACTGACTTGCAAACAGTCTCTTAAAGAGAACTAAAAAAAAACAATCAGAAAAACTGTAAAAACTTAGAAAATCATATGTTTATAGTAAATAAAGTAAAAAAAAAAAAAAAAAAAAAAAAATTATGATTGCAAAACCATGCAATATATCGTTTTAGTGTTTTTTTGGTCTCTGATCTCAAATTTAATATTTATAATGAAGAAAATTTTCTATTTTCCCGGAAAATGGCAAAAAAAATTTTCCGATTAAAAAATTTAAATTTTTAATTTAAAATTTAAATGTTGTATAGATGAATGTATAAATTTTTAATGCTAGTTTACTGCGCTTCAGCAGGTGCAGGTAATTTTGTCGTGTTTTTTTTTTGGTCACTGACGACCTCAAATTTGATATTTATATTTAAGAAAAATTTTCTATTTTCTTGGAAAATAGCAAAAAAAAATTTCTGATAAAAAAATTTGACAAAATTCAAGTACAATTAAATAATACATGTTTTAATTTTTTTGGTGACTTTAATGTCAAATTTGATATTTAAAATAATAAAAAAAATTTATTTAGTCGGAAAATTATGAAAAACTCCTGCAAGTAATATTATTTGGTTTTAACCTGTAAATTAATATTTTTTTATTGTTTTTAACTTTTTTTTTCAATGATGATTGTGAGTTATCAAATTATAATAAAAATTTATCGTCAAAAAATTCCAAAAATATTAATAAAATAATTTTATTTTAATGCGTAGCATACAAAATTTTATATATTGTTTTAATGTCCCTGAAAACACATTTTTGGTTATAAATATTGAATAATTTTAATTAAGAAAAAAAAAGAAATTTATAAATTTACAATAAAAATATTGTAAGTTTTTGAAAGTAATAAATTTTAAATTTTAAAAATTTTTTCTAAAAAATAAAAATAATACTTTATTTAATAAATAAAAAAAAAAAAAAGAGAGTGTGCTTAAGACCGTACGGCAGAAGTGAAAACTTAATTGGCAATCGCAATCAATTGATATCGTATTAGTAGTATTTGGATCGTATTAGTAGAATAAATGAGAAACAAGTCAGAACGATAAACCGCTCACTACACACACTAACCTCACAACGTAAACCAAATAATTGTCAAAATAGCACTCATATGCCAATAGCAGGGACTAAAGTACGCGTGGTTGTCACACCCATAGATCAACAAGTTTAAATTTTACAAATCTTTCTGCGGAAGGTAAGCAAATTTATTGGTATTAATGCGCATTGTTGCCGTTTGCAAATCACTATCGGCTAAGTGTCACCATTTTTAATTATTTTATTTATCATGATTGCCATCCATGTTTAATCATACATAAGCTATGCTTCTTTGTATAGAATTTATGCGATTTTCGTCTCGTAATTGTGAGCTTTAAATCGATATAATCGATTATAATATAATCAAGTATCAAGTTACAAGTATTAAGTCTTCACCTAATTTTAGAAACATGTATTACATACAATTCCAAACCGACAATATATTTAGTGAAGATGATAAAATTCCAATATATATAATTTTGATATACGAATGTAATTGTTTCAGCCTTCAGGCTATACTATCTTACGCTATTTTTAATTTCATAAAAAATTATGTTAAAAAAAACATTGATCAAAGCAAACTACTGTTTAAAACAATAGTTAAATAAAAAGCAAAATTAAGCTCACACAACAACTTCATAAATTTTCATGATGATTGATGTATTAATGCATGTATTAATGCATACTTTCAATTTTATATATATTCAATATTTATTTAGCATGATGACTCGAATGCAAATTGCAAAAGACAGTATCAATATAACTTTAAAAAACTGCGTTATAGATCAATTTTTTAAAATTCGTATAAAGAAATTTTTATTATTTTTTATGAATTCATAAATAAAAAAAAAATAATTTGAATGGTTTAATTTTAATGGTTTAACAACAATATTGAGTACATTTTAATGGTATTTAATAAAAATTAAAAAAAAAATAAAAAATATGTACCACAACCAGAAGTTGAACTCACTACCTACAGCACATCAGTCGAGAACGATATCCACAACGCAATTTTAAACGTTAAGATATGATAGATTGATAAATTGATAAATGATGGAAATGCTGACGGATCAGCATAACTTACTGCCTACAGAAAAATCTGTGTGTGGTGCGCCAAATTTTTCAAAATTCTAAAAATATTCCGAAAATTCTTACGAAATCAAAAATTAAAACTTTTTCAAAATTCCAAAAATATTTCAAAAACTATAACAAATTCAAAAATTTCCGTGTCCAATTTCATTTTCAATTACATTTACGTCATAAAAACAGCTACATTTTTTTTTTCCAAAAAATTGGCTAAAAAATAAATGAAATCGTTTTTTGAAATACTTGACAACATTTTTTTGACAAACTTATAATGCCATAATTCTCAATAATAATAATAAAATTTCATTTCAAATACACCATTTTATTTTTTTCCAAAAAATTAGGTAAAAAAATATATAAAAATATTTCTTTTGACACACTTGACAACATTATTTTGACAAACTTAAAATGCCATAATTCTCAATAATAATAATAAAACCAAAGTAATTTCATTTCAAACAAACAATTTTGTTTTTTTCCAAAAAATTAGGTAAAAAATAAATAAAAATCTTTCTTTTGACACACTTGACAACATTTTTTTGACAAACTTATAATGCAATAATCTAGTTTTTGATCTCACATACCAATCCCTACCATCAAGATTTCTCCAAATTTAATGTTCCTACTCGTAATCACTTATAATGAACGTTTTTGAAGCTAAAAATATGAAAATTTGCTATTTTTGACACACATGATGATTTTTTCGACACACTTCCGGTACAGTTATCGAGCACAGCGTCCTTTCGGACCTGTCCCTTGCGTATACCTATTTTTAGAAAAAAAATTTTTGAAATCCCTCCAGCGGTTTTCCCTGCAGCGTACATAATGACGTACCGGCAGACAGACATACATTTTTTTTTTGCTTTTTTAGAATCAGGCAGGAGGTCGTCGAGAAATGTCAAAAAAAGTGGGGGTAAGAATTTCACTTTGAGCTTAAGAATGTAATACTTAGGTCTTTCAGACCGAAGTAATATTAATTTACAGCTTAAAACCAAATAATATTACTTGCAGGAGTTTTTCATAATTTTCCGACTAAATAAATTTTTTTTATTATTTTAAATATCAAATTTGACATTAAAGTCACCAAAAAAATTAAAACATGTATTATTTAATTGTACTTGAATTTTTCAAATTTTTTTATCAGAAATTTTTAGATATAAATATCAAATTTGAGGTCAGTGACCAAAAAAAAAAACACGACAAAATTACCTGCACCTACTGAAGCGCAGTAAACTCGCATTAAAAATTTATACATTCATCTATACAACATTTAAATTTTAAATTAAAAATTTAAATTTTTTAATCGGAAAATTTTTTTTGCCATTTTCCGGGAAAATAGAAAATTTTCTTCGTTATAAATATTAAATTTGAGATCAGAGACCGAAAAAAACACTAAAACGATATATTGCATGGTTTTGCAATCATAATTTTCCAAATTTTCCAAATAATTTTCACAGTTTTCCAATACTTTTTAAAGATTTTTACTTTTTGAGTGAAAATTCGTTGCCAGCGTACTTAAAAACATTGAAAATGATATGCAACTCATAATAATACTCTAAAATTGGAAATTCGGTAAAATTTTCTCGATTTTCCGCTTTTCACGTTATTATTTTGGAAAACTGACGTCGGATTCGTAATCAGCGACCAAAAAAACGTATACGAACCTATTTTCAGGCTAAAAAACGTATTATTTAAAAAATTATAAATCGACAAAAATATTTTATTTTGATAAAAGGCATATTAAGGGGTAGTAAAATAAGGGAGGTCGACCACCAACTTTTTATGACCGACGAATGATCCTGAGGGTATAAATAACATGTTATAAAAGAAAATTTTCGATTTAAAAATGTAGTTTTCATTATAATTAATTGTATGTTGATTCCCCCTTCACAGACCGTACTAAAAGGTGTTCGGTTTATAAAAGAATTACCCATATATATAACGAAATAAGATATAACGGAATTTGGCAGCACTCTCACGGTCGCATTTTTCGACCTACACCAAAATAACTTTTTGTATATGTTTCGGCAAATAATGTCTTGGACAAGTTCGTGAACTGGCCGTATCCGGATACCAGTTAAGCGGCTAGAGCCTAAAAAGTCGAATAATCTAGGGCGCTATAACTTCCGTTTGAATCATAATATTTTATTTAAATTTATAAATATTGAATATTTGAACATATTTCTATCATTGTTATCCAAATTACAACTTTGGCGTTCCAGGTTCCTGCAAAATCAGCTGTTTTAAAAATTTGCCAATCTTTTTTGTCCTTGATCTAGTGAAAATGGCCAAGCTCACATTTGAAAACTTTTTTACACAAAGATACAATATAAATCTTTTCAAAATTTAAAAAAAAATAGTTCAGGTCTAAAGTAAAGGCCCCAGGGCTGTTGAAATGAAAACGAACACAAAAGGCAATGCTTTCATCATGTTTCAGTTTATGTTATTTAAATTCATTTTAACTTTTAAGCATTCTTTTAAACTATAACCTCACCAAATTCCAGCTTTCTAACCCAAAAGGTTCCATTTTTATAGGCAATTTAATGCACCTATTGTAGACAAATCTGAAGCCATTTAATACCATAGGAAAATTAGCAAATTCTCTTTTGTTTTTATTTTTTTCACTTTTTTTCACAAGCCAATAGCTTTACTATCGGTCCTATCCAAAGTCTATGAGCATTATATTAATACACATATTTCAAAATTTCTGGAAGAAAATCATTTAATATCCGACAGCCAATACGGTTTTCGAAACAAAAGATCAACTACCGATCTATTAAACTATGTAGCGCATTGTTGGAACAGCATACTTGATAAAGGTGGAGAAACATACGTTATCGCTTTAGACATCTCCAAGGCATTCGATCGAGTCTGGCATGCCAACTTAATTAACAAGCTCGTTGCGTACGGTTTTCATCCCAATGTTGTGAAGCTGATTCAAAATTTTCTATCCGACCGATACATTTCGGTAACCTTAGACGGATATTCTTCTGAGTCTAAACTAATTAACGCTGGTGTACCCCAAGGCTCAGTATTGTCCCCAACCCTATTTTTGATTTATATCAACGAATTGTTGAAAATCACCAGCAACCCAATAAATAGTTTTGCAGATGATAGTACTCTGCACAAGTCGTTCGAGCCCCTTCCTTCAAAAGGTAAAATGCACGAACGAATTAATCCTGCCCGGAGAGACGCTGCCATAAACGTGAACAAAGACCTGAATAAAGTCGCCGACTGGGGTGACCAAAACCTTGTCAATTTCAACTCCACCAAAACACAGCTGTTGATTGTCTCCAGATTAAAGACCGAGTTCCCCAAAGATATTTTATTTAGTATGTGTGATGAACCAATAGGTGAATGTAAAAACATTCGTTTATTGGGTGTCACAGTTTCAAATGACCTACTCTGGAACGATCATGTAATGGCGATGGCAAAAAGCGCGTCTAAAAAACTCGGCCTCCTAAATAGATGCAAAAAATTTTTCACTCCATACCAATTGCTCCATGTTTATAAGTCCTATATTCGTCCCTGTATGGAGTACTGCTGTCAAGTTTGGGGTGCTGCCTCTGTTTCCATCTTGGCCCTCTTGGACTCTGTTCAAAAGCGAGCTATACGAATTGTAGGTGATCGAACTTTGACATCAAAACTTGATTCCCTACAACATCGTCGCACTGTTGCTGACCTCGTTGTTTTTTACAAATATCGTCATCAGCAGTGCTCAGATGAAATCAGCGGCATCATGCCTCAAACTTATTCTTACCCCCGTTCCACTCGGCAATCGGCTGCCGCAACCAGTGAAACGGTAAAGATCCCGCGCTGTCATACTGGCAGATCGCAGAGAGACTTCTTTGTCCGAACTGCTTACAAATGGAATAGTTTGCCGGAACACTTAGTCTCAGGTGGCTTCAACCCACAGATGTTTAAAAAAAGCGTTAATCTACACCTCAGAACGCCAGTTGTTGTGGGACCCAGGTCTAGACCTCGGTCTTAAAAGGTATTTATGTGTTGTTGTGACACATATTCTAAACCCTATTACACAACACATTTTATTAAAAAAAAAAAAAAGAAAGTAACCGTTCGAAATAGTACATTATGATGCTAGGACGTAAAGCTAAAGATTTTGGACGGATGTGGAGTTTACAAATCGAGGCGCTAGCCGAGATTTGCACCCACATTAAGTCCAAAATAGCTTACATCCGTGCATCATATACGATTTTTTATTCGCCGCAAGCAAAATATTTTAAGAAAAGTTGTTTATTCTAAATTAAAATTATAAATTTTCATAAATTTTAAAATAAAAATATGTGGAACAAGTAGCCTTTGACAAAATACTTATTATTTTTTCCAAATTCTTGTGTAGCTATGACAACAAATGATAACAACTATTTTAATTGGATAATGAAATTTTAAATTTGGGGGTTGCTTTGATAAAAAAATTTTATTTTTCATAAAATTTAAACATATACAAATGCTTTTTACTTTTTTGGACGTAGCTATGACAACAAAATAAATAGTTGAAAAGTGATACTTTAAAGCCGCAAATCACAGTAATAAAGTAACACTTTAATATGTAGGCGAATAAAAAAGATTAAATAAGAACAAAAAAACCACAACAAAGATGATTTTGAATTAAAATTGTTTGATAATGTTTGATTAAAAATTATGTGTGATGATATAATTGTAGTTGAAATTGAAATTTGTTGGATAATTTCGTTTCTACTTAGTTTTTTGGTTTTAACTAATTTGATACATTGATTCTGCTTGTATGCATATCTGTCTGATCAAGAAAACTACCTTTTTCTAGTGGATATACCTGTCGCTAGACGTTTTTTAATCGAACCAATTGGTATTGTAAAATAATGAAATGATATGACAATAACTTCCTTTTGATATGCCAAGTAATATACAAGAAACAAAACGAAGCTTCACGAAGTGAAATAAGTTGTTAGAAAATAAAATATTTTTATTAAATTAATAAATTTATTAATTGTTTAATTCACGAAGAAAGTTGAAAAAACAAAAATTAAAAACCGTACTTATAAAGAATACTTATAAAGAATACTCAAATCATATCGTCGCCTTAATAATGAAATAACGTATGCCATATATACGTTGTTATTATATAATGGGTGCGCTGCATTCCCCATAAGGATCTCTATAGAGTGGCGTTTTAACATTTTCCAATTATTTTATAACTGGGGTGAAAATTAATATTTTGTTAATTAACGTACATGCCAATTTGAATTTGGTTAAATATTGAAACAGCGTAAATGCAGGTACGATATTTCAATTCCTACAGAATAATAACTTGGGTAAAATCATTGTCGTATATCTTACATACATTACGATCGCCACACAAAATGGTAAATCTAAAATATTGTATAAGCATCATTCATGACTACATGATATACCGGTTCATATAAATAAAAAATTGTAAGAATATCATGCGTTAGTTCAATAATAATTTATTTTGGGCTTAATCGTACTTCCATGCAAAATGAAATAACGTATATGAAATATGAAATAACGTATAAGGTGCCTGATTGACTTTTCACCTCTTTTTAGGTAGAAAAGCCAGCAGATGCCGATGTGAAATTTTAATATGTTGCGGGGAAATTAGTCAAGATTAATTGGTAGAAATTTTTTTTCCAATATCTTTATTCATTCAATAGTGCTGCCGAGTTTACGAAAATCAGAAAATCGAAAAATCTTTAAACCCAATTATCTCGAAACTACACTTTTGCGTATACGTTGTTTCATTATTAAAGCGACGATATAAAATAACCGAAAAACAAACATTATTATTTAGTGATGATGTATGGGATGAATTATTTCATACCTTACTATTCATAAAATTTCATGCTTCCTAGTTATATTATAGGCACATTTTTAAATATTAAATGATTATCAGGCATGAAAAATTATAATTTTGATATTCATTGTTTATTAATAGCAATCATCGTTTTGTTTTTTTCAAAATTTTATGCTAACGTTTTATATTCCATGACTAAGTATTCATAAAAATGAATGCCTTTAAGTCATGGATATTGCAACAATATTATAAAAAGTGGTTATCGGGAATTAACATTTATAATTATGTTATATAAAACTTAAGACTTGCAATCATAGCTTTATTTTTATCCGTGTAGTAAAACAACGTCTTTTTTCACTTCAAAAACTTTATTTATTTTTAACACCGAATATTTTCTGTCTCTAAGAGACCTTCTTCTTGGGTTAATTGTTTTCTAAACTAAACTAAACTAAACACAATGATCTATTTATATACAAATACAAGGCTATGGATCTTAAAGTAATTAAAGTTAGTGGGTTTTTCCCATTGACAAGGATCGTGAATATGAAATTTAACAATTATATTATAAACAAATGAAGGCGTAATAGAGAAACAAAAAAATTATAATTTAATTATAAGTGATTTTATGAATGAAGTGTTTTATGACGGTTTTTAATTTTAAAAAAGGGGGCTGTAAACTGGACCTCTGTCGTTGTTGATTAAATCTTCTTCGTTTTCTTGTTGGATGTAGTAAGATTCTATTATCTTTAGCTTCCTGTTGTCGCGGACTGGGTGTAAAAGTTTTAAATTACTATTGTTGATTTTGTGGTTGTTATCTACGATGTGTTTGGCTACTGCTGATTTGTCATAATTGACTTTCACGTTTATATGCTCCTTAAACCTTGTGATGATTTGTCTTTTAGAAAGACAAAACATCATCATTTAAAAGACAAATCATCACAAGGTTTAAGGAGCATATAAACGTGAAAGTCAATTATGACAAATCAGCAGTAGCCAAACACATCGTAGATAACAACCACAAAATCAACAATAGTAATTTAAAACTTTTACACCCAGTCCGCGACAACAGGAAGCTAGAGATAATAGAATCTTACTACATCCAACAAGAAAACGAAGAAGACTTAATCAACAACGACAGAGGTCTAGTCTACAGCCCCCTTTTTTAAAATTAAAAACCGTCATAAAACACTTCATTCATAAAATCACTTATAATTAAATTATAATTTTTTTGTTTCTCTGTTACGCCTTCATTTGTTTATAATATAATTGTTAAATTTCATATTCACGATCCTTGTCAATGGGAGAAACCCACTAACTTTAATTACTTTAAGATCCATAGCTTTGTATTTGTATATAAATAGATCATTGTGTTTAGTTTAGTTTAGAAAACAATTAACCCAAGAAGAAGGTCTCTTAGAGACAGAAAATATTCGGTGTTAAAAATAAATAAAGTTTTTGAAGTGAAAAAAGACGTTGTTTTACTAATTATTAACATGTAAATAATTGCAATGAAGACAAAAACTTTAATTTGAGGAAGAAGCAAACTGTATGTTTTTTTTGACCAATTGTTGTTTATACAGTTATTATGCAATGATTGGAAAATTGTTGGCGGGAATATGGGAGATGTAAGAGAGTAAAATGTTTGTTTTGGAGAGTCCCGACTGTAGATTGAGTAGAAAAATTTAATTTGATAGGAAATGAAGTTACGCGCCGTTTTTTTCGAGATCGGTCAGTGTCCAGTGATGATTGTTTGGTAATGCAAAAGCATTAAAATTTAAATTCAGTGAAAAATAAATTTGTGAGTTTTGTGCAAAAAGTGTTTCAAACACCAGCTAATAATTTTAGCGATTCTGAACATTAAATGGATAAGATAAGTTGGTTTTTATTATTTTCTTAGTTTATTTTCATTTCCTTTACTTAGATATTTAAATTTTTTTTTAACTTATTCTAATATTATAAAAGCCGCATTAAATTCATTGCATCGATCAAGTGAAATAAATTTGTTCTTGGTGAAGTGTCTCGAATCCAAAGGATTATTGTTGGAGGTACTAAATTGGGCCGTAAATGGAACAGATGCGATTGATTAATTTTTCATAAAGTTACTTTTTTTAATTTTTTATATCAACTTAAGGGTATATAGTAATCGGTATAATGTTATAATAATCAATGAAAAAAATCTGTGTAGGAAGTTTTTTTTATTATTTGGAATTGATATAACTTTTCATATACTTATAGCTTGTTATATTTCAAGTGTATTCCAGTTATGTACAGATTTTCGTTTCTATATTAAAAACTTAATTTAGGATTTTTTATTATTTGGGTCGAATAAATTCTAACGCTCAAATTCAACCTAAAAGCACATTTTGTCAAAATGAATATGCCGGTTGTGCATATTTAAATTCAAGGACGTTGCGGTGGTTACCGTTGTAACACGAAATCAGGATTATAGCCCCGTGTTTCCATTTTGACCTGTTTTGGTGAAAACTTCGTTGAGGTGAAACTCATTTCGTTGTTTCCTGTTGGTTTGGTGATCGGTAATTGTAGTTACCTCACTTTCACTGTGTGTTCTGTAAGGCAATTGATTTGGGTAGTTAAAACGAAATAAGGGTTGAATTCTTCTTCAATATTTTTTTTTTGTTTGAAATCTGGAAACACCAATTAATAATTTTTTGTTAGGATAAGTTTTTTTTTTGTTTGTTTGATAGTTTGTTTTTTCTTTATTTTTTTTAATAATTTAATTGGCTATACCGAGCTCTGATGGAGTGCTTAAAGTTTTTTCTTTTGAGTCATGCGGAGTGTGCAAAGGTGGACACGTAACCGCAATGTAACCTAAACATCGCCTTAAATGTTAATACGTTGGCGAGGGGAGGGTGTCCGAAGGGTCTACCACCTCCTATATACTAGTTGTTCTCACTCCAATCACCATAAGATTTTTTTTGTTATTTGTCTGCTCTTAATAATGTTAGTAAAAACCACGGCACCATAAACCACCAAAAGCCACGACCAAATTTACCTTCGGCCAGAGCAGCCGCAGACCGAGATAGCAGCAGACGTGTGCCCGAACGATGACTGGATAATAGTAATGTTTATTTTTCAAATCATTTTATTTTTCCAATTTTAATACTTCAAAATGAAGTATTAATAAACAAATGTACTACATTTTGGCGACCTTGCCAGGAGGAATTTCCGTTACACGTTTCAATTTTTGATATTTGGAATATTTTTAGAATTTTGAAAATTCTAAAAAATTTTGGAATTTTGAAAAAAAGTTTCAATTTTTGATATTGTTATAATTTTTGAAATATTTTTAGAATTTCGGAAAAAGTTTGAATTTTTAAGAATTTTCGGAATTTTGAAAAAATTTAGTATTTTTGATTTTGTAATAATTTAACAATATTTTTAGAATTTTGAATAAAGTTTTTTATCTTTGATTTTGTAATAATTTTTTAAATATTTTTAGAATTTTGAAAAAAGTTTGATTTTATTTAATTATTACAATATTTTTGTGATTTTGAAAGAAATATAAATTTGTGATTTTGTAATATTTTCTCGAAACGCTAAATGGGTGGTTTTTGAGTAGTTTGCTGATTGTATAATCTTTTCACTAAATTATGTTAATTTATGATCTGTTATAATTTTCCGGCAACTTATTGATGGTTCGTGTTAGTTTTGTAATAAATTTCTAAACAGAGATAAAACAGTACTTGTACTTTAACAAAGAGTTATGTTTGATATTTATCGCTGCCCAAAACTAAAAACCATGTCATCATAAAAGTTTTTTGCCGAAAACTATATCAAAATCCTTAACCCAGACCGAAGTCTTGATATCTCAGAGCTGTGAGATTTCAGCACCTCCATATTTTTATAATTAATATGTTTTCCACACAAACACCTCACAACGAGCTGTCTACTTCGTTTTAGGTAGATTTCATATAAAAATCTACCTATTGTAACGTGCTTCATCTCGAAATTTCGGAAAAATTTTGGTGCCAAACGACTATATATGATAAGCGGAGACGGAAAATCAAAATGAAAAAAAAATTTATATATATATATATATATATATATATATATATATATAACGATATGAGGTATAACAGAATTATCCGGCACTCTCACGGTCGCACTTTTCGACCTACACCAAAAATATTATGTGTGTATATTACGGCAAACAATCTCTTGGACAAGTTCGCGAACTGGCCATATCGGGGTATCATTTAAGCGGCTAGAGCCTTAAAAGTCGAATAATCTAAGACGTTATAACTTCCGTTTGAATCATAATGGTTAAATAAAATTGATAAATATTGAATATTTAAACTATTTTTTATCATTTTTTGCAAAATGAAAACCTCAGCGCAAAAGGTTCCTGAAAAATCAGCTGTTTTAAAAATGTACTGAACTTTGTTGTCCTCGATACAGATGAAAATAACCAAGCTTACAAATGAAAACCTTCCAAAACATAAATACGTAGATAAATCTATCCAAAACTTAAAAAATAAATTGTTTAAGTTCAGAGGTTGAGACCCTGGGTCGGTTAAAACAAAAACAAACGCAAACGTCCATGTCTTCATCATTTTTGAGTTTCTTTTGCTTAAACTCATATTTTCTTTTAGATTAACTTTTCAACTATAATCTCAGAAATTTTCAGCTTTCTATCCCTAGAGGCTCCAATTTTATAAGCTTAAACAAAAAACCTTTTACATATCTTACAAAGCCTAATATATGTGAAAATTAAAAAAATGAAAATTTATATAAAATTAATATTGAATTTTGTTTTAGTTTTGTTGACATTTACTTGCAAATACTATTCGAACAAATTGATAGATCTTTGTGCGATAGGCGTTCAAAAGGATCTATATATGAAAAACATTTTAGGGAGCTATTATATAATTTACCAACCGAATAATTAGTTAGTGTTAATTAAACAGTAAAATTAAGCATGTAAATTCCTATAAAAATAACAGATATGTATAAACTTTAATAAAACATGTGTTAATATCACACAGCGTTTAAAAAAATTCATATTTAATAACATAAAACCATAATGATCACCCCCAAATCTAATTAACCAAATTTTTGTTCTTCATGGTTATTTAGATATTGTATATATAAAAGAAAAATTTGCGAAGATTGCATTTGTATGCAATTTTTCAATTTATTTGTATTGTTTTTATTTTGAATTTTTGTTTTGTATTCAAATTGCATATAGAACCAATTACATATGTTATTAGGAATTTTGTTTTGTTTTTGAAAAATTAAACGATTATGTGGGTGATTTGGGAAACTATTTTATATGTATTTCGGAAACGATCTTGGTATTGTATAACAATAGATAACTAAATAAAACAATGCGCGTATGGAAAATGTTTAATAGGTGATGAAAATTTTAATATGTATATATGTATGGCGTTGCGTTAGATGTATAATTGCGAAGATTGCATTTGTATGCAATTTTTCAATTTATTTGTATTGTTTTTATTTTAAATTTTTGTTTTGTATTCAAATTGCATATAGAACCAATTACATATGTTATTAGAAATTTTGTTTTGTTTTACGTAGATTTCATATATTAGGTAGATTTCATATATGCCAAACGACTATATATGTAAAGAACCTTTAAAACAAAAACAAAAAAAAAATTATACATATATATATATATAACGATATGAGGTATAACGGAATTTAGCGGCACTCTCACGGTCGCATTTTTCGACCTAGACCAAAATTTTTTTCTGAGCGTATTGCGGCAAACAATTTCTTGGATAGTTCGACAACTGGCCATATCCGGGTACAGGTTAAGAGTCTAGAGCCTTGAAACTGTCAAAAACAAAGCGTTATAACGGCCCTTTGGGGCAAATTATGTAAAAAAATTTATAAATATTAATTATTTGAACATATTTCTATCATTTTTTAAAAAGCCAGATATCCGCAATAAAAGGTTCTTTAGCTATCTGCAATAAACTGTGTGAAGTACAACGGCATTTTGCGGCACTTTCACGGTCGCATTTTTTCACTTACGCTAAAAATATTTTCTGGGTATGTTGCGGCAAACAGTTTCCTGAATATGCTTGACAATTGGCCATATCGGGGTACAGGTTAAGTGCTTAGAGCCCAAAATCTGTATAAAATAATGTTTATTTTTAAAGTTTGTTTAATACTTCTGTTTTTAATTAGTGTTTTTTATAAAGTAATCTGATAAATCCGATTCTAATTGCACACATAACTGTCTGATCCCGAAATCTACCTATTTCTAGCGGATATACCTGCCGCTCGGACTTTTAGGTAGATTTCATATAAAAATCTACCTATTGTAACGTGCTTCATCTCGAAATTTCGGAAAAATTTTGGTGCCAAACGACTATATATGATAAGCGGAGACGGAAAATCAAAATGAAAAAAAAATTTATATATATATATATATATATATATATATATATATATATATATAACGATATAAGGTATAACAGAATTATCCGGCACTCTCACGGTCGCACTTTTCGACCTACACCAAAAATATTATGTGTGTATATTACGGCAAACAATCTCTTGGACAAGTTCGCGAACTGGCCATATCGGGGTATCATTTAAGCGGCTAGAGCCTTAAAAGTCGAATAATCTAAGACGTTATAACTTCCGTTTGAATCATAATGGTTAAATAAAATTGATAAATATTGAATATTTAAACTATTTTTTATCATTTTTTGCAAAATGAAAACCTCAGCGCAAAAGGTTCCTGAAAAATCAGCTGTTTTAAAAATGTACTGAGCTTTGTTGTCCTCGATACAGATGAAAATAACCAAGCTTACAAATGAAAACCTTCCAAAACATAAATACGTAGATAAATCTATCCAAAACTTAAAAAATAAATTGTTTAAGTTCAGAGGTTGAGACCCTGGGTCGGTTAAAACAAAAACAAACGCAAACGTCCATGTCTTCATCATTTTTGAGTTTCTTTTGCTTAAACTCATATTTTCTTTTAGATTAACTTTTCAACTATAATCTCAGAAATTTTCAGCTTTCTATCCCTAGAGGCTCCAATTTTATAAGCTTAAACAAAAAACCTTTTACATATCTTACAAAGCCTAATATATGTGAAAATTAAAAAAATTAAAATTTATATAAAATTAATATTGAATTTTGTTTTAGTTTTGTTGACATTTACTTGCAAATACTATTCGAACAAATTGATAGATCTTTGTGCGATAGGCGTTCAAAAGGATCTATATATGAAAAACATTTTAGGGAGCTATTATATAATTTACCAACCGAATAATTAGTTAGTGTTAATTAAACAGTAAAATTAAGCATGTAAATTCCTATAAAAATAACAGATATGTATAAACTTTAATAAAACATGTGTTAATATCACACAGCGTTTAAAAAAATTCATATTTAATAACATAAAACCATAATGATCACCCCCAAATCTAATTAACCAAATTTTTGTTCTTCATGGTTATTTAGATATTGTATATATAAAAGAAAAATTTGCGAAGATTGCATTTGTATGCAATTTTTCAATTTATTTGTATTGTTTTTATTTTGAATTTTTGTTTTGTATTCAAATTGCATATAGAACCAATTACATATGTTATTAGGAATTTTGTTTTGTTTTTGAAAAATTAAACGATTATGTGGGTGATTTGGGAAACTATTTTATATGTATTTCGGAAACGATCTTGGTATTGTATAACAATAGATAACTAAATAAAACAATGCGCGTATGGAAAATGTTTAATAGGTGATGAAAATTTTAATATGTATATATGTATGGCGTTGCGTTAGATGTATAATTGCGAAGATTGCATTTGTATGCAATTTTTCAATTTATTTGTATTGTTTTTATTTTAAATTTTTGTTTTGTATTCAAATTGCATATAGAACCAATTACATATGTTATTAGAAATTTTGTTTTGTTTTACGTAGATTTCATATATTAGGTAGATTTCATATATGCCAAACGACTATATATGTAAAGAACCTTTAAAACAAAAACAAAAAAAAAATTATACATATATATATATATAACGATATGAGGTATAACGGAATTTAGCGGCACTCTCACGGTCGCATTTTTCGACCTAGACCAAAATTTTTTTCTGAGCGTATTGCGGCAAACAATTTCTTGGATAAGTTTGACAACTGGCCATATCCGGGTACAGGTTAAGAGTCTAGAGCCTTGAAACTGTCAAAAACAAAGCGTTATAACGGCCCTTTGGGGCAAATTATGTAAAAAAATTTATAAATATTAATTATTTGAACATATTTCTATCATTTTTTAAAAAGCCAGATATCCGCAATAAAAGGTTCTTTAGCTATCTGCAATAAACTGTGTGAAGTACAACGGCATTTTGCGGCACTTTCACGGTCGCATTTTTTCACTTACGCTAAAAATATTTTCTGGGTATGTTGCGGCAAACAGTTTCCTGAATATGCTTGACAATTGGCCATATCGGGGTACAGGTTAAGTGCTTAGAGCCCAAAATCTGTATAAAATAATGTTTATTTTTAAAGTTTGTTTAATACTTCTGTTTTTAATTAGTGTTTTTTATAAAGTAATCTGATAAATCCGATTCTAATTGCACACATAACTGTCTGATCCCGAAATCTACCTATTTCTAGCGGATATACCTGCCGCTCGGACTTTTTATAAAGTAATCTGATAAATCCGATTCTAATTGCACACATAACTGTCTGATCCCGAAATCTACCTATTTCTAGCGGATATACCTGCCGCTCGGACTTTTAGGTAGATTTCATATAAAAATCTACCTATTGTAACGTGCTTCATCTCGAAATTTCGGAAAAATTTTGGTGCCAAACGACTATATATGATAAGCGGAGACGGAAAATCAAAATGAAAAAAAAATTTATATATATATATATATATATATATATATATATATAACGATATGAGGTATAACAGAATTATCCGGCACTCTCACGGTCGCACTTTTCGACCTACACCAAAAATATTATGTGTGTATATTACGGCAAACAATCTCTTGGACAAGTTCGCGAACTGGCCATATCGGGGTATCATTTAAGCGGCTAGAGCCTTAAAAGTCGAATAATCTAAGACGTTATAACTTCCGTTTGAATCATAATGGTTAAATAAAATTGATAAATATTGAATATTTAAACTATTTTTTATCATTTTTTGCAAAATGAAAACCTCAGCGCAAAAGGTTCCTGAAAAATCAGCTGTTTTAAAAATGTACTGAGCTTTGTTGTCCTCGATACAGATGAAAATAACCAAGCTTACAAATGAAAACCTTCCAAAACATAAATACGTAGATAAATCTATCCAAAACTTAAAAAATAAATTGTTTAAGTTCAGAGGTTGAGACCCTGGGTCGGTTAAAACAAAAACAAACGCAAACGTCCATGTCTTCATCATTTTTGAGTTTCTTTTGCTTAAACTCATATTTTCTTTTAGATTAACTTTTCAACTATAATCTCAGAAATTTTCAGCTTTCTATCCCTAGAGGCTCCAATTTTATAAGCTTAAACAAAAAACCTTTTACATATCTTACAAAGCCTAATATATGTGAAAATTAAAAAAATGAAAATTTATATAAAATTAATATTGAATTTTGTTTTAGTTTTGTTGACATTTACTTGCAAATACTATTCGAACAAATTGATAGATCTTTGTGCGATAGGCGTTCAAAAGGATCTATATATGAAAAACATTTTAGGGAGCTATTATATAATTTACCAACCGAATAATTAGTTAGTGTTAATTAAACAGTAAAATTAAGCATGTAAATTCCTATAAAAATAACAGATATGTATAAACTTTAATAAAACATGTGTTAATATCACACAGCGTTTAAAAAAATTCATATTTAATAACATAAAACCATAATGATCACCCCCAAATCTAATTAACCAAATTTTTGTTCTTCATGGTTATTTAGATATTGTATATATAAAAGAAAAATTTGCGAAGATTGCATTTGTATGCAATTTTTCAATTTATTTGTATTGTTTTTATTTTGAATTTTTGTTTTGTATTCAAATTGCATATAGAACCAATTACATATGTTATTAGGAATTTTGTTTTGTTTTTGAAAAATTAAACGATTATGTGGGTGATTTGGGAAACTATTTTATATGTATTTCGGAAACGATCTTGGTATTGTATAACAATAGATAACTAAATAAAACAATGCGCGTATGGAAAATGTTTAATAGGTGATGAAAATTTTAATATGTATATATGTATGGCGTTGCGTTAGATGTATAATTGCGAAGATTGCATTTGTATGCAATTTTTCAATTTATTTGTATTGTTTTTATTTTAAATTTTTGTTTTGTATTCAAATTGCATATAGAACCAATTACATATGTTATTAGAAATTTTGTTTTGTTTTACGTAGATTTCATATATTAGGTAGATTTCATATATGCCAAACGACTATATATGTAAAGAACCTTTAAAACAAAAACAAAAAAAAAATTATACATATATATATATATAACGATATGAGGTATAACGGAATTTAGCGGCACTCTCACGGTCGCATTTTTCGACCTAGACCAAAATTTTTTTCTGAGCGTATTGCGGCAAACAATTTCTTGGATAGTTCGACAACTGGCCATATCCGGGTACAGGTTAAGAGTCTAGAGCCTTGAAACTGTCAAAAACAAAGCGTTATAACGGCCCTTTGGGGCAAATTATGTAAAAAAATTTATAAATATTAATTATTTGAACATATTTCTATCATTTTTTAAAAAGCCAGATATCCGCAATAAAAGGTTCTTTAGCTATCTGCAATAAACTGTGTGAAGTACAACGGCATTTTGCGGCACTTTCACGGTCGCATTTTTTCACTTACGCTAAAAATATTTTCTGGGTATGTTGCGGCAAACAGTTTCCTGAATATGCTTGACAATTGGCCATATCGGGGTACAGGTTAAGTGCTTAGAGCCCAAAATCTGTATAAAATAATGTTTATTTTTAAAGTTTGTTTAATACTTCTGTTTTTAATTAGTGTTTTTTATAAAGTAATCTGATAAATCCGATTCTAATTGCACACATAACTGTCTGATCCCGAAATCTACCTATTTCTAGCGGATATACCTGCCGCTCGGACTTTTTGGATTTTAGGAAGCTATTATCCTTTTTTTGTAATTGATTTCGATTTTGCTTACGAGTCATAGAAGCTATGACAAATTACAAATACTCACTTTGAAAATACAAGATTAAATTAACTGTTAATTTTGTAAGAAATTTACTAATTTTATATGACAAATCACAACTCACTTTGAAAGTACAAGTTTAAATTTATTGTTAATATATTGTAATATATTGTTATAGAAAGAATTAAAAAATTATATTTTATTTTCATAAACTTTTTGCATGCATATACAATTTAAATATATATTCTATAGTAGAATATTTTTATTTTGAAAAAGTTTAAATTTTTGATTTTATTATAATTTTTGGAATATTTTGTGAATTTTGTAAAAAGTTTGTTTTCTTGATGTTGTTATAATTTTTGCGATATGTTTAGAATTTTGTAAAAAGTTTTATGAATTTCAAATTTTTGCAATATTTTTGGAAAAAGTTACAATTTTTGATTTTGTAATAATTTTTGGAATATTTTTAGAATTTTGAAAAACGTGTGTATATTTGATTTTGGTATAATTTTTGCGATATTCTTAGAATTATTGAATTGAATTGAAGTTTTTTGAATTTAAAATGTTTGAAATATTTTTGGAAAAAGTTTCAATTCAAAAAAGGCATAATTTTTTTTTATTGTTTAGAATATTTTTGGAATTTTGAAAGATACATGAATTTTTGATTTTGTAATATTTTCTCGAAAATCTAAATGGAAGAGTATTGTTTTATGTTAGGGTGGTTCAAATAAAACACGCTTTCAAATAACTGTTTTTATTATTAGACAGACTTCAATGTGTTTTTATTAGACAACATTGTTTGTGACACTTTTTACTTCCTTATGTTTCTGACATGAAGTTAGTTATAATTATCTAATTATTATTTTTAAAGTAAAACGCCATCTAGTATTAAGATTTTACATTACATAATATTATTATTAGACTGCGTTTCCATAAAATATTTATTATACAACCGCCCTTTTCTTCAAAGAAAATTTAGTTAAAAATATTGTTCATCTGACTATTACATGTTTGAATTTAATTTTTAACTTTTTTTTTAGCGTATGGTTTTTGTTGTGACACATTAAAATAAAACTTAATAATAAAATAAAAATAAAACTTAAAACAGGTAGATTTTACTATGAAATCTACCTAAAACAAAACATGAATACACATTAAATGAGCTTACAATCGATTTGATTGCGCGTCTTTTAGTTAAAAAGTAAAAAGTAAAATATTTGAACATTGGACAGTACATTTGAACATTAAATGTTTACATCGAGTGAGTCTATCCATGCTACTACATCGGGAGTTGCTAAATGGATGGCTAAGATGTCGCCATTGTATCGTCGAATTGGACACACAGTTTCAATGTGTTTTATGGTTTGTTGTGGCTCCGCAGTCACATTGAAGGGATTCTGAAATACCCCACTTGTAGAAAGAATCAGCACAACGTCCATGATTCGTTCTTATTCGGCTTAGTGTAGTCCAGGTATGATGTGGCAGATCGAAACTGGGCTGAGTAGAAGTCGGGTTAGTAATAGTAAGCCCATATGTGTTGTTATGATTGCAGGAGGTGTCCCAGGCATCCAAGATGTTAAAACTGGTTGCCAGCAGGTTGCTGGCAGTTTTGTAGGAAGGCTTTCTTGACTTTCTTGACAAAGAGTATGTTCACAGTAATATTCATGCAAGGGTAACGTGATGTTGTTGGTTACCTTTTTATGTTCACGCATAAACGCATGTGAGCGTCTGAGTGGAGCGATATTAGTTAACACATATAAATGTGTATATAAACACTCTCGATATAAATAATTAAGTATATTATTTTTAAATTTAGTATTAAAATAAGGAATTCAATAACCAATAATCCTATTTAATAATAAATTATTTAAAATAAATTTAATAATTTTTGCTTTAACAGCTTTTTTTAAATAATATTTTGATACATGTTTCAACCATAAATGGTCATTCTCAAACATTTGAAAATATTATATTATAATATTTTCAAATGTTTAAGAATGACCATTTATGGTTGAAACATGTAACAAAATATTATTTAAAAAAGTTGTTAAAGCAAAAATTATTCAATTTATTTTAAATGAATTACTATTAAATTATTTTAAACACACAGTTAAAAAAAAACTAAATATGTAATGCAAATTGCTACACATATACGTCCTACTGAAGCTTCCATTACAAAACAATACAAAGCTTGCTATAAAGTTAAATTTAATGCTCTTTACATTAATATTTAACAGAGTACTTGGAATAAAATATAAAGCTTGTTGTATTAAAAATGTTTATTATATGCATTAAATAAAATTAGGCGTGACATTTTTTTTTGTATGACCTTTTAATGCAAATTACACTATAATTTAGAGTTACTTTGCTTATTACGCACCTGTATTTAACACAAATATTATTTGCTGCAATTACCCAGGTTAGAAATACCAAGGCTTATCGAATGGGCCAAGCTTGGCCCAAGCTTGGAAAACTAAGAGATGATTATCAAAGCATGGCCAAGTCTTAGTCTGATACACTTTGTCATACTAAGCCAATGGTTAAAATAAATAAATAAGTTTATCAGTTGACTACTATATTTAGTTTTGGGCCAAGCTTGGTCCAATGTTGAAACAAATTTATTGTAATCGTTATATAATTTCAGCATTTTTTATATTTTTAAGATCAATGTATAGAACGCCTTCATCAGTGCAACGATGGACTGTAACCAACAAATTTACAATATATGAGGGAATTCCATTGCAATTCCCGGGTAAGAAAAGGCTATTTGGCCAGACCTGGGCCCAGCCTGCACCACAGCTTTTGGGGTTTGGGCCAGACTTAATATTTGCAAACGGCCCAAGCTTGTGGACCGATGTCCTTGGGCCAAGTCTGGCAAACTAGGCTTGGGCCAAGTCTGACAAATGAGACATGGTCCAGGTCTACCAAACCAATTTTTTTCCAGACCTCCTTTAAATGTGTGGAAAGAAGTTGTGGAAAGAGTAACATATATAAAATTAGAGAAAAACTTAATATGGTTTGCACATGTTTACACTACATTAGACTAGTGAATAATGCGTAACATAATAAACTGAATCTTGGTTCAGTCTAGGCATTTACAACTGGCCCAGACTGAAACCAAAGTTAACTAGCCAAGGCTTGGCTCGCCAATACTGGGCCAATATTGGTTCGTTGTTTAATATTGGCAGCTCCTACCCGGGGCAACCATAAATCATGCAATTCAATTCAAAAACGGTCTAAGCCCGTCCAAATATCCATTTTATAATTTAATTCTTTTAAAGTTTTGTTAATATCTTTGTCATAAGAAGTTAATTAATTTGTTAGATAAATTACTTTGATTTACTTTTATTGTTTTTTTAACAAAAATGAATTATACTTACATGCATTGAATAAAAAATTAAAAAGCTATGAATTCGATTTATTTGTTTTAGAATTGGCCCAGCATTGTATTTAAATATTGTTCCAATGTATAAAAATAATAATGGTACATGGTTATTAATCATGGTTGAAACAACATGCAACCATTTTTATTTTAAAGCTTGTCTCAACATTGTTCGACCTTAAAACAAGCTTGGCTCAATGTAAAAACAATCTTCTCTGCTTACCTGGGAAGAATTGGGCCAGCATTGTATTTAAATATTGCTCCAATGTGTAAAAATAATAATGGTACGTGGTTATCATTTAAGGTTAAAACAACATTCAACCAAGTTTATTGTAAAGCTTGTCCCAACATTGTTCGACCTTAAAACAAGCTTACCCAGGTGGTTGGTAATATAGTGGACTGTATTAATATAATTCAAATTTGAGGATCTATAATCGGCGATTATGATCTCTTAAGATGGTTTGGTAACTTTAAACAAAATTGTTGGATGGAATTTTTCTCTTTTTAGTTTAAAATGAAACAACCTTTCTTCTTCAGATAGTAAGTATTGAATAAATTTATTTTCTTTAAATATTGTTACAAAATATTCATATTCAAAATGTATATTGTATATAATTATATATAAGAATTTAAACTAAATCTAAAGGGTCACAAAATAAACAAAACAAAGGAAATAGATAATAAAATAATGAAAACAAAAAATAGTTATTGTTAACACTAAAATGCGAAATATTTATAAAAAATTTAAGTAAAAAAAAATGTGTTATAATATATTTTGTTTTATTTTTACTGAACAAATACAAAAAAAGAAAGGATATTGATTTGGATATATTGAACGTTTATTTATTTTAGGTAGATTTCATATAAAAATCTACCTATTGCAATGGGCTTCATCTCGAAATTTCGGAAAAAATTTTTGTGCCAAACGACTATATATGATAAGCGGAGATGAAAAAATAAAAAAAAAAAAAATTTATATATATATATATATATATATATATATATATATATATATATATATATATATATATATATATATATATATATATATATATATATATATATATATATATATATATATATATACGATATGAGATATAACGAAAACGACCGGCACTCTCACGGTCGCATTTGTTGAGGTAGATCAAAAAAATTTTCTGTACATGTGTGTTCTATTAATATCTCGGACAAGTTCGTGAATCAGCGAAATTTGACTCGTGGTTAAGGAACTAGAGCCTTTTTTCTAAAAAAAATTGATTTTTTAAAACCGTTATAACGGCTGTTTGGATACTAATATTTTAAAAAAATTAACAAATTTAAAATTTTTGGAATCTTTTTTATCAATTTATTTTAAAAGTAGACCTCTGCAGTTAGAGGTTCCTGAGTGAGTGGCTCCAACAAAAAAGTTTGCAAAAAAAATTTTTTTTTTAAACAACCGCACTCTCATGGTCGCATTTGTAAAGCCAGATCAAAAAACCCTTTATTAAAACGTTATTAATATCTTGAACAAGTTCGAAAAACAGTCAAATCCGACACAGGGTTAAGAAACTAGAGGCTTTATACTAGAAAAAAACTATGTTTTTTAGATCCGTTATAACGGCCGTTTGGATTCTAATATTTTTAAAAACTTCATAAATTTAGAATCTTTGAAACCTTTTTAATCAGTTTCTTTAAAAAAAAAGACCTCTGCAGTTGGAGGTTTCTGAGTGAGCGGCTTCAACAAAAAAGCTTGTAAAACACAAAATGCGATTGAATCAACCGGCACTCTCACGGTCGCATTTGTAGAGCCAGATCAAAAAACCTTACGTAAACATGTGTGTTTTATTAATATCTTGGACAAGTTCGTAAATCAGAAAAATCTGACACATGGTTAAGGAACTAGAAGCTTTATACTAGAAAAAAAATTCGTTTTTTCAATCCGTTATAACGGCCGTTTGGATACTAATATTTTTTAAAACTTCAATAATTTTAAAATCTGTGGAAGCATTTTAATCTGTTTCTTATAAATATAAACCTCTGCAATTAGAGGTTTTTGACTTGTTGGCTTCAACAAAAAAGTTTGCAACAATCCATAACTACAATTTCCAAAAACCTTATAATAGTCAATGAAAAAAAAATAAAAAGGTTTGAATAGAAGAAATTAAGTTTTTTCTTAGAAATAAACTATTTTGATATTTTGCAGTAATTGGACGACATATGATATAGCGTAGGTTTGTGTCATAAATTGTCACACACATATTCTGTGGTATTTGATTTGATATTTGTTTGTTGCAAAATTGGATAGATATAGTTTTGCTTATATGTAGCTAATTTTCTTTTTAAAATTTTTTCCATATCTGTTTGAAATTAGTTTGTGTTGTTTAAACTAATCTGATACATCAGATTCTACTGGCACACAAAACTGTCTGATCTCGAAATCTACCTATTTCTAGCGGATATACGTGCCGCTTGGACTTTTTAAGATTAAATTGATAAATTCACCATGCCGGCCCCTTGAAAGGCTTGACTTTCAATAAATTAAAATTAACGTATATAATGAATTATATAATTTGACACGACATGTGACAGTTTTGTGTAACTTTGAAAATTTTTTATAACTTAATATTATTGTTTAATGATTATAATTAAAATTTACTCATTCGGTAAAGGTAATTTTGCTAATTTATTTATTGGTCGTTTAAAAATGCCGTTTTTTGTTTTGACATCAACAACTCGAACCTTGTTATCTTGTCCGGGATATTTATTAATTACAATTCCCATAAGCCATTTGGTAGAGGGTAAATTATTTTCAGATACTAAAACTATGTCATTTATTTCGATGTTAGGACGATCAGATTTCCATTTATATTTCTGTTGCAAAGTGTGGAGATATTCTACGGAATATCTCTTCCAAACTGATTGCACGAGTCGAGTTATGTTTTTCCAATTATTTAGCCTGTTTTGTGGTATATCTAATAATGATGGCTCCGAAAGTGAACTCATAGGACCACCAGTTAAAAAATGAGTTGGAGTTAATGGTTCAGGCTTATTTGGATTATTTGAAATAGTAGTGATTGGCCGCGAATTAATGATTCCTTCGATTTGGATTATTAAAGTATTCATTTCTTCATACGATAATAGGATATCTGAAGCAACCTTTTTCAGATGTCGTTTCACTGATTTTATATTGCTCTCCCATAAACCGCCAAAATTTGGTGCTCTAGGTGGAATGAAATTCCAAGTGATTCGTTCACTTGCACAAAATTCTACAATTTTCGAATCAGATATCGTATCATTAAAAAGTTGTAAGTTCCGTTTGATTTCTTTATAACACCCTACGAAATTCGTTGCATTATCCGACCATATTGTTTTGCATTTGCCTCTTCTATTAAGGAATCGTTTTAAGCAGTTTAAAAATGATTCAGCTGATAAATCAGATACAATTTCTAGGTGAATGGCTTTGGTGGAAAAACATATGAATAGTGCGATAAATATTTTTTGCGATGTATGCTTACGTGTGGTGTTGGTTTTTATGTTGAAAGGTCCACATAAATCGATACCAGTTGTATTAAATGGTTTTGTTGGTATAATGCGATCTGTGGGGAGATTGCCCATTAATTGTTGGGAAAGTACCGGCTTGAATTTAAAACACTGAACACACGAACGACATATTTGTTTGGCTATACTTGCATCATTCGTTGGCCAGAAACGTTGTCATACTATTAAGACTAACTGAGTTGGGCCAACATGTAAATTCTTTCATGCTCATATCTAAATATAAGTGTAGTAAGGTGATGATTTTTTGGAAGGAGGATTTGATGTTTGGAGTCATATGGGACATTTGCGTTTTTGATTCGGCCACCAACTCGAATTATATTATTGACATCTAAAAATGGTGTAAGAGAATGTATGTGACTTTTTTCGTTCACCATTCCTGTTTTTTGAATACTGGTTATTTTAGGTTTAAAGTGTTCAGACTGGTCGAGTTTGACAATAACCACTAAAGCTCGATCTAACTCATCAATTGTTAACACGCCTGTTTGCTCAATTTGATTGCGGCAATTATGGATAAACCTTATACAGAATGCCGTTACTCGAATTAATTTTCTATATGAGCTATATTTGACTAAAGGAAAAAATTGTTGGTTATTTTGAAGAAAATTAATGGTTGTTTCCTTTGGTTTCAATTCAAGCAAGTTTGGATCAATAAAGGTTTTGGAAACTGAGGGAATATAATTATTTCTTAATAATATCTCAGGCCCGTTCCACCATAATGTATTAGGTTTTAGATCGTTTGGCATTATACCACGTGAAATGATATCTGCTGGGTTATCAGTTGTATTTATATATTGCCATACACAGTTTTCGGTCAGCTCCAGAATTTCAGTGACCCGATTTGCTACAAATATTTTTAGTTGATATGGTGGTAGTTTTATCCAGTGTAACACAATAGTGGAATCCGACCAAAGGAATATTTTCTCGAATTTTATTTCTAGCGATTCTAGAACTGGATTTAGCAATTTACTTAATAAATGAGCAGCACAAAGCTCCAAACGTGGAATAGTGATAGTTTTTAGAGGTGCTACTCTGGATTTACTACACAATAATATCGCTTGTGTGTTTTGAAATTCATAAATTGACTTAATATAAAAACAAGATCCATATGCCTTTTCAGATGCATCAGCGAAACCATGTAGTTCTAAAGTGGAGGGTATAGAACTAGTGACACACCGAGGTATTTGAATATTAGGTAGACAATTTAATTGATTTTTTTGTTTGAACACAGGTTTGTTTTACATATCACTGTTTTTGTTTCTTTTTCACTGTTTATTATAATTATTATTCACTATGATTAACTTGGCTTAAAAGTTCGGCAAAACTCAGATTTTAATTTATATAAACTGTGGTTATAGTTTCTTTTACTCCTGTTATTATTTGATGAAGTTCGGTTTTAATTCGGTTCGAATGGACCAAAAAATGGTTGGTAATATAGTGGACTGTATTAATATAATTCAAATTTGAGGATCTATAATCGGCGATTATGATCTCTCAAGATGGTTTGGTAACTTTAAACAAAATTGTTGGATGGAATTTTTCTCTTTTTAGTTTAAAATGAAACAACCTTTCTTCTTCGGATAGTAAGTATTGAATAAATTTATTTTCTTTAAATATTGTTACAAAATATTCATATTCAAAATGTATATTGTATATAATTATATATAAGAATTTAAACTAAATCTAAAGGGTCACAAAATAAACAAAACAAAGGAAATAGATAATAAAATAATGAAAACAAAAAATAGTTATTGTTAACACTAAAATGCGAAATATTTATAAAAAATTTAAGTAAAAAAAAATGTGTTATAATATATTTTGTTTTATTTTTACTGAACAAATACAAAAAAAGGAAAGGATATTGATTTGGATATATTGAACGTTTATTTATTTTTAAGATTAAATTGATAAATTCACCACCAGGTAAGCAGAGAGGATTGTTTTTACATTGAGCCAAGCTTGTTTTAAGGTCGAACAATGTTGGGACAAGCTTCACAATAAACTTGGTTGAATGTTGTTTTAACCTTAAATGATAACCACGTACCATTATTATTTTTACACATTGGAACAATATTTAAATACAATGCTGGGCCAAGTCTAAAACAAATAAATCGAATTCATAGCTTTTTAATTTTTTATTCATTGCAAGTATAGTATAATTCATTTTTGTTAAAAAAACAATAAAAGTAAATCAAAGTAATTTATCTAACAAATTAATTAACTTCTTATGACAAAGATATTAATAAAAATTTAAAAGAAATAAATTATAAAATGGATATATGGACCGGCTAAGACCGTTTATGAATTGAATTACATGATTTATGGTTGCCCCGGGTAGGAGCTGCCAATATTAAACAACGAACCAATATTGGCCCAGTATTGGCAAGCCAAGCCTTGGCTAGTTAACTTTGGTTTCAGTCTGGGCCAGTTGTAAATGCCTAGACTGAACCAAGATTCAGATTATTATGTTACGTTATTATTCACTAGTCTAATGTAGTGTAAACATGTTCAAACCATATTAAGTTTTTCTCTTATTTTATATATGTTACTCTTTCCACAGCTTCTTTCCAAACATTTAAAGGAGGTCTGGAAAAAAATTGGTTTGGTAGACCTGGCCCATGTCTTATTTGCCAGACTTGGCCCAAGCCTGGTTTGCCAGACTTGGCCCAAGGACATCAGTCCACACTTGGCCCAAGCTTGGGCCGTTTGCAAATATTAAGTCTGGCCCAAACCCCTAAAGCTGTGGTGCAGGCTGGACCCAGGTCTGGCCACTTAGCCTTTTCTTACCCGGGTATTGTAATGGAATTCCCTCATATATTGTAAATTTGTTGGTTACAGTCCATCATTGCACTGATGAAGGCCTTCTATACATTGATCTTAAAAATATAAAAATGCTGAAATTATATAACGATTACAATAAATTTGTTTCAACATTGGACCAAGCTTGGCCCAAAACTAAATATAGTAGTCAAATGATAAACTTATTTATTTATTTTAACCATTGGCTTAGTATGACAAAGTGCATCAGACTAAGACTTGGCCATGCTTTGATAATCATCTCTTAGTTTTCCAAGCTTGGGCCAAGCTTGGCCCATTCGATAAGCCTTGGTTTTTCTAACCTGGGTAGCTAAATGTAAAAACAATCCTCTCTGCTTACCTGGGTAGTTATATATATTGAGATAAATTAAATATAAAACAAAAAATTTTTCTGTATTTTGTATTAAATTAAATGTATATCACTTCACTTATATATTTGTCATATTTCACTTCACTTATATATATTTTCAATTATTATTGGAACAAAATCACTACAACTATTGTGTTCTGTATTTTTAAAAGTTAGACAAACATTATAATTAATTTATTTAATTTAATATTTTTTTACATGCACAATTTAACCAATAAATTTAATTAAAACCTAATCTACTCAAAAAGAACTCAGATATTATATCACTTTGAAATTTCAAAACTTAAACTAATTTCATTTCTAATTTTAATACTTTTACCACAAAAACACGAATTCAAACAAAAAAATTATGTACAAAACAAACAAACAAAGAAGAACATCTTGAAATCGGTTATCATTTATTTGTACAGCTAACGAAAATTACGATTATTTATTTATTATTGTAGAAAGTTGCATTCAAACTTCTAGCAGTTCTATAGAAATAAATTATGATGCAAGAGTTGTTTTTAAGTTTGTAGATATGCATTAAAGTAGATTGTAGATTGCTTTATAATTCAATAATAACTTGCTTTACATAACTCATATTGCAAAGCCTGCCTTAAAAATTGCAGTAAGTTTTTCAACTGTGCACCTTGGAGACCAAACCGTCATTATATCAAGTTATTTAACCAAATAAAATTTTTTTTAAATAATCCTATGTTGTAATTCTAAAAATATGGAGGGGCTGAAATCTCACAGCTCTGAGATATCAAGACTTCGGTCTGAGTTAAGGATTTGTATATAGTTTTCGGCAAAATACTTTTATGAGGACATGGTTTTTAGTTTTGGGCAGCGATGTATATCAAACATAACTCTTTGTTAAAGTAAAATTATTTTTTATCTCTGTTTAAAAATTTATTACAAAACTAACACGAAACATCAATACGTTGCCGGAAAATTATAATCAAAATTCCAAAAATATTGTTAAATTAAATAAAATCAAACTATTTCACAATTCCAAAAATATTCCAAATATTAGAATAAAATCAAATATTTAAATTTTTTCTAAATTCCAATAATATTTCAAAACTTCTTAAAAATTCAAACTTTTTTCAAAATTCTAAAAATATTGCAAAAATTCTTACAAAATCAAAAATTGAAAATTTTTTCAAAATTCCAAAAATTATAATAAAATCAAAAATTAAAATTTTTTCAAAATTCTAAAAATATTCCAAAAATTCTTACAAAATCAAAAATTAAAACTTTTGCCGAAATTCTAAAACTATTGCAACAATTATTACAAAATCAAAAATACAAACATTTTCAAAATTCCAAAAATATTTCAAAAACTATAACAAATTCAAAAATTTCCATGTCCAATTTCATTTTAAATTACATATACGTCATAAAAACAGCTACATTTTTTTTCCAAAAAATTGGCTAAAAAAATAAATGAAATCATTTGTTGACACACTTGACATTATTTTTTCACAAACTTATAATGCCATAATTCTCTATAATAATAATAAAATATCATAATAACTAAGCAAAATGGTAATCTTTTGTTATTTATTTATGTTTTAGAACATCCGTCATGTGAAGTTAAATTTAAGTTAATTTTATTTATTTAAAATTAGACATGTTTCGATAAATTTTGATTTATCATCATCAGTATAACCACGATACAGGACAACTAAAATAAGTATAATTACTACGGCAAAAACAAAAAACTTTTGACTTACAAATGAATAGAAATAAATAAAATACAATAAAAAATATACAAACACAAAAACAAATGGAACAAAATAAAATGAAATAATATAAGTGGAGATTAGATGGACATAAATTGCCAAATTGTAAACATGTAATTAATTATTGTTTATAATCAACTTGTATATGGGGAAAAATTCGGACATTTGAGTCTTGGCTATATGTATTAAGTGTTGAAAGATGTTGCTATAAACGAATATTACCTAAAATGTAGATGGTGTGAGTAACAGGATGTTAGATTTCTATAGGTTTGTGGATGTGATTAGATCTACAAACAAGCTTGAGGTTTGGTGTCCAAACTGAAGATAACAAATGTGCCTTAGGAATTATATATGGAGTGCTGTGTGATACAGAATGTTTTCTTTGATCGTGAGTTTGTCATTCAACAAGGAATCACCGTTGCTTTTGTGTGCCTTGTATATTTCAAACTCCTCAAGTACATCCATTTGTTTACCTTTAGAACACTTGTGTATTAATTGGATGTCCTGGCCGAAATTTGAGAATGCATGGTTTTCATCTACTAAGTGTTGTGCATATATAGACGTTCCTGGATCTAGCAGATGGCAGGTGCTCCCTATATCTTTTGATAAGGGGCCTGCCAGTCTGGCCTATATAGAATTTTGTACATGTACTACATGATAATTTATAAATCCCAGTAGATTTCTCAGGGGGTGTTATCTTACGGTTAGACAATCTATTTTTAAAGTGTTTGTAGTTTTGTAGCTTAATTGCATGTTGTGTTTCCGTAATAGGTTGTTTACTGCAAATGGCATGAAAGTAGAATAAGAAGATGAGATGTATAATAACCTCTTTAGGCTCGTTATTGTTATTATGTGCATTGTTTAAACGTTTTCTGTGCTTCATGATTAGCGTGTCTATAAGACGAGGATTGTAACCATTAGCTTGGGCTATGTATTTTAGAATATTGAGCTCCTCGGTGTAATTACATTCATTCATTGGAATAGATAATAGCCTATTGACGAAACTATTGTAAGCAGCTATTTTGTGTTGATGGGGATGGTAGGAATCACTGTGGATGGTGGCATCACTGGTTGTTGGTTTCCTGTAGATTTTGTATTCCAATCGTTGCAGACATCTGGTAACCGAAACATCAAGAAATTGATAATGTAGTTGTTTTCATGGTCAACTGTGAATTTTATATTATTGACGCATGCGTTGATGACGTTATTCAAATTGGAGATTTTTCGAGTGGTACCATCAAATATAATGAAAGTATAATCAACATATCTGCAGTAATATTTGATATTGTCCTTGTATGGATTGACCGATTGGTTAAAGATGTATGTATTTTCGAAATGGTTGAGGTAAATGTCAGATAGTAAACCAGATAACGGTGATCCCATAGCCAGGCCATCATTTTGAGTATAGTACCCTTCATCATACTCGAAATAATTTTGGGATAACGTGCATACAAGAAGTTTCCTTATTTCGTCTATTTCGTCAACAAATTACATGCTAACCAAATAGACGAAATAAGGAAGCTTCTTGTATGCACGTTATCCCAAAATTATTTCGAGTATGATGAAGGGTACTGTACTTAAAATGATGGCCTGGCTATGGGATCACCGTTATCTGGTTTACTATCTGACATTTACCTCAACCATTTCGAAAATACATACATCTTTAACCAATCGGTCAATCCATACAAGGACAATATCAAATATTACTGCAGATATTTTGATGATACTTTCATCATATTTGATGGTATAGGAATATATAGTCGAGTTAGATGCTGGTACTCAACATAAATAAATCCTTCATTACTTGGTGAATTGCGCCATACCACTCGACAAATCTCCAATTTGAATAACGTCATCAACACATGCGTCAATAATATAAAATTCACAGTTGACCATGAAAACAACTACATTATCAATTTTCTTGATGTTTCGGTTACCAGATGTCCGCAACGATTGGAATACAAAATCTACAGGAAACCAACAACCAGTGATGCCACCATCCACAGTGATTCCTACCATCCCCATCAACACAAAATAGCTGCTTACAATAGTTTCGTCAATAGGCTATTATCTATTCCAATGAATGAATGTAATTACACCGAGGAGCTCAATATTCTAAAATACATAGCCCAAGCTAATGGTTACAATCCACGTCTTATAGACACGCTAATCATGAAGCACAGAAAACGTTTAAACAATGCACATAATAACAATAACGAGCCTAAAGAGGTTATTAAATACATCTCATCTTCTTATTCTACTTTCATGCCATTTGCAGTAAACAACCTATTACGGAAACACAACATGCAATTAAGCTACAAAACTACAAACACTTTAAAAAATAGATTGTCTAACCGTAAGATAACAC
>OY856186.1:194562399-194621603 GCA_963693315.1 Diogma glabrata | reverse complement strand
TCCATTCAGCAGGTAGTTCTTCTTGGTCCCAGATTGCAAGAATCAGATCGTATATACGTGAGACCAGAGCTGCTCCTCCATTTTTCAAAAGTTCTGCGAGAATACCATCGAAACCTGGTAATTTGCCATTTTTCAGTAAGGGACAAAATCTCTTCAGTTGATGGAGCAATTGCTCGAATATGATGAACTTCATTCGTCCTATTCAGTAGGTCTTGAAAGTGGGATTGCCACACTGCCAGCACATCACGTTCACTTGTTGTAAGTTGAGTGGAAATCTTGTTTGGAAATTTTTTGTTAGTTTCCGTGCATTGGCAAAACGCTCTTTTGAATTTCCGTTGGCTGCATGTTGGTCGATGTTTTCGATGCAGCTCTTCATGTGTTCGCGTTTCTTTTTACGTAGAAGTTTTGCTGATGCTTTCATGGCGCATAGATAATCAGCTTGGGAGCTTCGGGTGTTCCTTGTTAACCATTTTTCTCGCAGTTTTTGTTTATATTGTTATAATGGCCCTGATTCGGAGCCAGATGTTATATTTGCCACTTTGGGTGGCTTGGACCTTTATAATGAACGTTAAAATAATTTAAGATACACGGAATGACAGTTGCCTCCAGCACGAATCGCTAAATTTAGGAATCTCTTACCGTTATTAGAGGTTTACTCTAACATTTTATGCAAAAAAGATTATGAAAATAAAGAATGAATATAATACTAATTATAATAAACTAAAAGAACTAACTTGTATAAATTTGTTATAGAATGATGATCAGCCAGCGAAATCCAACTTCCCAACTTCTTACTAAATGCTTTGTCAGCCTTGTCTCCTACTTCAATGGTTTTCTCTAAATGTTTCCATTCCTCTGAAACTACTTTATACAGCTTAACTCCAATTTAATTAGAAATAACTTATGCGTAGATTTTTTTACATTTATTGCTTTTAGTAAGTTTAACTTAGTATACAGCTTAACTTCAATTTGATTGGAAATAATTTTTTTTCACTGTTCAGGTTTTAGGAGGCCCTGGTAACTCAACAATTTTCAAACTTATACTTTATTTTAATAAATTTAACAAAATGAGAAAATTATTTCTCTTCAAAATTTTTAAAAAAACAGATTTTAATTTTATTTCTGTTAGAAGTTACACATCGAATCAATATCAAAAAATGTGTTTTTTTCTGACACTTCATATTTTAAGCAAAAAAAAATGAATCAGCGTTGAGCAACAATATCGCTTCGTTAAAACAACATAAATAATGTGTTCTTTTATCTATTTGTTGTGATATTTGAATTTGAAGCTATTCGTTATAATTTGAAAATTTTTAAATTGTTATGATTGTAAAAATGAAATGGAATGATGGAATATATTTTGATTGAATGGAAAAAAGAATAGAAATTGGTTTTAATATTATTTATGAGAATTTTCGACGTTACAATATTCAACGGATTGGCGGCATTCATCGTCAAACCATTCGTTGTGTGATTTCGGTGGTCGTTCTCCGATTGTAGTTTGTGCTGCGGCTATAATGGTTGATTGAAGCGCTTGCCATTCTTTTTGTATATTTAATGGCATCTCAGAAGAGATGTCAGGCTCTTCTATGTTTTGTGTTATTATTTCCTGATATCTATTTATCGTTTCCGGATGTTTAAATGCTTCGACATTCCAGCGCACGATCCTTTTTTGCTTGTCTGTTAAATGTAGATGATAATTTGCACTTGTACTTAAAGATGACAAGCATATGATCGGTGTTCATATCAGCACCTCTGTATGATCGAACGTCAGTAGAGTTTCTCTTAGAGATCATGACGTGATCGATTTGATTTTCCGTTCTTCCGTCATTTGATTTCCACGTTGGCTTGTGAATTCTCTTGTGAGGGAAGAAAGTGCTGGAAATTACTAGATCATACATCATAGCCAGCTCGGCTGTGCGAAAACCGTTATTGTTGCTGGTATGATGCAAGCGGTTAGGGCCGATATGTGTTTTAAGTTCTGCAATCCTACCAATTTGAGCATTAAAGTCACCTACCACGATTTTTATATCGTGTCGCGGGATGTTATTGATGACTTCTTCGAGTTCTAGGAAGAACAGGTTTTTAATATCATCTGCTTTATCTTCAGTAAGTGCATGAACATTGACGATCGTTACATTGAGTGTTTGCGTGCGGATTCTCAGTGTGCATAACCGCATATTAATTGAGCAGAAGTCAATACCATGCTGATTCACGCGACGGTGTATAAGAAAGCCAACTCCAAATTCTCCTCCGTTTTGATGACCGCAATAATAAAGAGTGTATCCTTTCGCTGTTTCATGGATTCCCTTACCTGGCCATCTTAGTTCTTGTAATGCCACTATATCCAGTGTGTAGCTCTCGACTTGTTGTGTGAGTTTTAGGAGATCTCCTGGTCTTCTAAGGCTTAGCACGTTCTAGGGTCCCATTTTTAAATCGTAGTGCCAGGTACAGTTTCCAAGGTCGTTCCAATAATGAATCCGAGATATTCCGAGGCCTGTGTACAGAATTCATGACAATAATTTTTTTACGGAAATGGGGTGTAAGCCCCTTGCCCAACCCAAATTTTCGTGAATGGGTTCGTTCTGCATCTTAAGGTCACCAGAAACAACCTTTTTACACGTTTATGTAACGAGCCGCTTGATCCAAGACAGACGCCCACTCCAAGCCGTCCCTAACGTGGGGAACAGACGCTTGACTTAAACTTGTTTTATGGCGCCAATGACTAGCCATGGTGCAGAATCATTGAGTATAAGCAGTATGTACTCTGCCCCTCTCAACTACACCAACCTAATTCTGTTAGCGTTACCCTGGTAGCACGGCCGGCATGGACGTAGAATTTTAGATTTTCGCTACCCACAAATTTGAGTTACCACCACTACCCACAAATTTGAGTTACCACCATTAAGTTACAGAGGACGAGTGGCAATTACTTTAAACGAATTTTGATTTTAATAACTGCAAATCTGTTACTACTACCTTTTATTGATTCTCACAACCACATTGCTAGCAAACTTTTCTTTCAGTGTATATCTAGTGCATATTTTGTTTATATATTTATTTAATATTTATTAAAATTTATTTCAAAAGTGAAATTTTGCTGAAAATTAACTATTTTTTCAGTAATTTTATGTATTGAATGAATAAAAAATTTTTCACTAGGAAAAACTAAGCTTTCTTTTATAAGCTTTGGATATTAATAGTAAGAGTTTTGTGCTTTTTTGGAATCGCACGATAAGAACAATGCATTATCATAACTAAATGCAATGTATTCGCAACAAAAGAAATAAATTTCTGTGTTTAACAAAAAAACACTTTCGATTTTCACATATCTTAAGTTAATCCAAGATTAAGTTAAAACTGTAATGAACACTGGATCTGATAGTGAGCATCTAGCAGGAAGCAATCGGGGGACTGCATGCCTGGCAGAGTTATAATCCAACGAGCTTCAACCATGTGTTTCCTAACAGTTATATCCCCCAGTTCAATACAAATAACCAAATATGCTCGCAAAAGAGCCTCTGTGAACAAAATTAAATAAGCAAAACAAAGAGGCAGGGACTCTGACGATCTCAAAGACCGAAGAAACCGGGAGCATCACACCAACACCACTACTATTAGAATTGTTACATTTAAACGTTTAAATAAACGATTCACTCACCCAATGTTTGTTACAGATCCAACTCCCCAATCCAAAGAAAAAAATTATTCAATCAGTCATCTTGAATGAATCATTAATCATTATATATAACCAGACGATACAATAAGTATTAAATGTTGCGTATAATGACTGAACTACAGGTGAAAACTGAGTTGCAGGTGAAACTGCTTGTGGAATTCTGTTTTAGCCCTTGTTTGTCCTATATATTCCCACCTTTAGCATGCCTCACCCAAAATATTTAAACAAAAAAAAAATTCGTATACGTATTAATACTTCTTTTGGTTCATTGAATTTTTAGGTAGATTTCATATAAAAATCTACCTATTGTAATGTGCCTCATCTCGGAATTTTGGGAAAGTTTTGGTGCCAAACGACTATATTTGATAAGGATGGAGATGGAGAAACAAAAAAAAAAAAAAAAAATATATATATATATATATATATATATATATATATATATATATATATAAAAATATATATATATATATATATATAAAAATATATATATATATATATATATATATATATATATATATATATATATATATATATATATATATATATATATATATATATATATATATATATATATATATATATATATTTGAATATAATTGTAATGGGTATCGAGCCTATTTTTAAAGTAAAACACATTAATTATTTTAATTAATTTGTTTTTTGACGTTTTGGCAAAATTCCTTTGCCATTTTCAAAAAAGAAATATATTTAAAAAAACATACAAAAAAAAGTTAGATAACATTCGTCAAATGAAAAAAATATTATATGAAACAAAAAACACAAAAAAGAAACTAATTTGAATGTCAGAAAAATTAAAATTTTCTATAAATAGAATCATTTTGTTTGTTTAAACAATTAGGATTCTTCTTTATATAGATCATCTCCAAAATTTTCCTTTTTTGTAAATTTGATTCCCTAGCTAAGATCTTAATATTTTCATAATTTATTTTATGTTGCATGTTGCATAAATGATGTGATAGAGCACTATTTTTATCATCATCAACTAAATTAATATCTGGATTTATATGTTTTGCACCATTAGAATGTTGGTAAACACGTTTCTCAAGCCACTGTTTAGTTTGCCCAATATAAGAAGCTTCACATCCACAAAAAATTTTATATACTAATTCAGATTGCTTACCAATAGGAACTTTGTATTTTAATTTTGTGAAGAATAACTTATAAAAATTAATGTCACTTCTGCGGTCTGCCAACAATTTTAATATTATACGGTTTTAATAAATTTTGAATTTTTTCAAACAAACACTTAACGTAAGGAATAGAAATATATTTAAATGTGTTATTGTCTAAACTCTAAATGAACAGGAGAAGTTGATAAAACTTAAGGAACAGCTAGATTGGAAAGTTTAGCAATTGTGTTTTAATTTTTTTTTTTTTTTTTTTTTTTTTAAGGCGTTCATGCTCCATGTAGCAGCGTTGCCATGCTAATCAGCTTTGAATATTCACCACGGTCATTCGCAACAGCGACATAATTACCATGGCAGCCGATTTTTTTAAGCTCGTTTATTACGTCAGTCTCCCATTGTAGTCGTGGTCTTCCTCGCGGTCTACCACTCCCTGGGGTACTAACGTACATTTTTCTAATCATTCCAGACTGTGAATCGGCTCGTAGAGCATGCCCAAACCAAGCAATCCTATTAGAACGGATACAACCTATTATATCAGGACCCTCAAGAAGGTCTCTGATCTCAAAGTTATACCGGGTTCTATACTCTCCATCGTCTGTCTTAAGTGGACCAAAAATGTAGCGTAGGATCTTACGCTCAAATACAGATAAATGCGATTCGTCATTTTGTGTAAGGGTCCACGTTTGTGACCCATACATCACAACCGGTCTAATCAATGTCTTGTATAACTTGAGCTTGGTGTTAGTTGATACATACGGTGATCCAAGGAGAGGTTTGATTGAGTAGAAAGTTCGATTACCTGCAGCGATTCGAGCTTTAATATCTGTAAGTATGCTGTTGTTTGAGTCAAGCATTGATCCCAAATATTTAAAAGATTCAACTCCCTCAATTCGTTTATCGCCGCACATCAAATCTTTCTTCTCAGCCTCTCTTGAAACATTCATATGTTTGGTTTTATTGTAGTTAATTTGCAAACCAATTTTCATAGCACCACGCTCAAGCGACTTGAAAGTCTCACTCATAACAGCTTCACTTCGGCCGAGGATGACAACATCATCAGCGTAAGCAATCATCTGTACTGAGTTTATTGACAAGATATTGTTATTAGTCGGTAGTTCCTTTTGACGGCACACATATTCCAAGGCTAGATTAAAAAGTATAGGAGAGATAGCATCACCTTGTCTTGAACCGGAGTCGACTTTAAAAAACTGTGATATTTCGTTCTCTACTCGTACACAGCATTGAGAGTTCTGTACTGTCATTTTGCATAGTGATACCAGTTTACCAGGAATTCCCATTGACACCAGAGCAGACCATAGAGTCTCTCGTTCGAGAGAGTCGTAGACCTGCCTGAAATCAACGAAAAGTTAGTGCACAGGTATGTTGAACTCTCGACACTTTTCCAAAATCATCCTTATCGAGAAAAGTTCATCGGTGGTACCTCGGCCCCGCCGGAAAAGGATTGATTTTGGATAGCAAAATGTAGGAAAAGATCTTATATGCTGTGCAGAGGAGAGCGATTCCTCTGTAGTTTGCACATTGTAGGCGATTACCTTTTTTTATGGATTGGTATCAGCATAGCTGTGTTCCAGTCCTGTGGCATGGTATCAGTCCTCCAGATCATTTGAACAAGTTCAAACAATCTTAAGGATAGAGTTTCGCCACCATGTACAATCATTTCGGATGTTATATCGTCGATACCAGGTGCTTTATTGCATTTTAATTTTGACAGCGCCGCATCGAATTCCTCTCTGGTGGGTTCTTCTACATGTACCTTTGACGTACGAATAAGCTTTGCTCGTCGCCCGACTTGTTGCTGGTCACTTAAGTTGAGAAGATTCTCAAAATAAGCGGCCCAAGTATCTAAAATATTTTTAAGGTCTACTTGTAGCTCCCCATCTTCGTTTTGAATAGCAGTCGATTGATGTTCCTTATTGAAGCTTTCAATCTCCTCACACTGTCTCTTCCACCATTCTCTCTTCGTTCGTCTACATAGCTTTGTAACGGCTTGTCTTGCCAGTTTATAGTTCTCTTTCGTGGACCTGGTGTTGCGTCCTTGTAGACACTTCAGATAGCAATCTCTTTTATATTGAATAGCGTCAAGGCATGCTTGATCCATCCATGGCTTCTGGGAGTGGTTCTGTGGTCGTCCAAGTATTCCCTCAGCAGCACTTAAAACAGCATCTTTGAGCAAATACCATGACTTATCGACGTCTCCATTAATGGTTTCTGATTTCTCCAATGTTCCGGCAATATGGATTTGATATCTCTCTTCTGTTTCAGCATTCTTTAATGATGAGATGTTAAAACGTTTCCGTTGATTGAATTTTGAAATGCCTGGATTTGGGAAGTGGAACCTTATCGTTGCACATACAAGGAAGTGATCACTTCCAATGTATGCACCTCTAAAGGATCGCACATCCCGAACGCTCGAAAAGAAACGTGCTGTTACTAGAACGTGCTCAATTTGATTTCAAGTGTTTCCATTCGGTGAGACCCAAGTCTGCTTATGAATCGATCGATGCGGAAAGAATGTACTGGCAATTCTCAAACTATTTGATAATGCAAACTCAGTCATTCTCTCACCATTATCATTCGAATTCAAATGCAGGCTGTTGGGACCCACCACATTTCCATAAGAGATATCTCTTCCAACCTGTCCATTAAAGTCACCAAGAACCATAATGAAGTCGCGTGTGGGCGTTTGCTTCATAACCTCTTCCAGTGCTATGTAGAAATTATCCTTCTCGTCGACGGTCTTAGCTTCAGTAGGTGCATGCACGGCAATAAGAGAAATATTGTTATATGTACCACGTACACGTAAGTAGCAGATCCTCTCACTGACCGGGATGAATTTCATCACGGCTTCTTGTATGCGTGCACCAACAAGAAAGCCAGTACCAAATTCTCTTTGAGGCGGATGACCACTACAGTATAGAGAGTGACTATCCAAATCTTGTTTTCCGATTATCGGCTGTCTAATTTCTTGTAGAGCAATAATATCCATCCTATACCTCTCAGCCTCTGTTTCCAGACTTATAAGAGCACCAGGAGCGCTCAGGCTGCGCACGTTCCACGTTCCGATCCGGTAGTCTGGTCCTTTTTCACGCCCAGGTAAAATTCTGTGTTTTTGTCCGGGTCTGTTATTCTCTTTCTGATAACCAAATTTAACATATTAGTTTTTTTCCGGGGTTAGGGTGTTAACCTCAGGCCCAACCCAAATTGTCGTGAATGGGTCCGTTCTGCATATTAAGGTCACCAAAAACAACCTTTTTACACGTTTATATAGCGAGCCGCTTGATTCAAGACAGACGCCCGCTCCAAGCCGCCCCTGACATGGAGAACAGACGCTTGAGTCGCATTGGTTGTAAGGCGCCAATTCACCGTGATGTAGCGTCATTGACTAAGCAGTTTTTACTCTGCTTGTCTCCAATACACCAACCTAATTCTGTCAGCATTACCCAGGCAGCACGGCGTGGACGTCGAATTTCGGATTTCGCTACCCTAATTGTGTTTTAATAGTGTTATAAATTAAATAATACGGATAGCCATTTTTGTTAAGAGTCGATTTTAATAAATTAAAATTTTTTGAATGGAAAATTTTATCTGATAATATCATAATTTTCTCTGTTAAAATTTGGATAGTGTTTCTTTTGTAAGAGAAAGGAAGACAAGAATTAAAATTTAGGTAGCGTCCAGACCAAGTTTGCTTATGATACCAATCTGTTACTAAAGAGCCATCTGGATTTCGAATAACTAAAACATCTAAAAATGGTAACTGATTTTGATTTTCCAACTCTATTGTGAACTTTAGCCGATCATTAAATAAGTTAAATGCATTTAACAATTCATTTACATTATCTTTGTGAATAATTGTAAAAATATCATCTACATATCTTAGAAAAATAACAGGGGTAAAATTTAGAGAACTTAAAACTTTATCTTCAACAAATTCCATAACAAAATTAGTAATAATCGGACTTACAGGAGAACCCATTGGAGAACCAAAAATCTGTTTATAAATTTTTCCATTAAAACTAAATTCACAATTATTTAATACAAATTGAATACATTTTAAGAACTGATCTTTTTAATTTTAAATCCACTCATTGACTATATAATACTATAGATACACATTGACTATATAATACTATAGATACATCAGTTTAAATTTTTTTTGTTATGTGGTGTATCCGCAACAAGCGCTGCAAAATCAACACAAAAAGGGTTGAGTCACGGATTAACCTAACGTAAATCTGGTTATTATATTGGCTAGCTTAACGAAATAATTTTTTTCTATTAAACGAATCTTTCTTAAGTTTTTAACTAAAAGATTTCGTGTTTGACGTTTGAACTTTAACACTGTTGCTTTTAATATCTTAAAATAAAACAAACTAAACAAACTTTTGTTCGTAATGAATATAAATGACAACAATGTAGTTTGTAAATTTTTTATTACTGCAAAATACATGCGTAATCGAATCACATTTGTATGTGTGTTTTCATTTGGTAATTTATTTTTAGATTTAAGGAAAAATAATGAAAATATAAGTTTTCTGCTCCGCAATTAATAACAATTTCATTTTTTAAATAAAAAGCACTACATTAAAAATAATAATTGAAATGGGAAATTGGGAAACTCAGTTTTTGAGCTGGGACATGTAATCTATGTTTTGATGAAAATAAACCAAATTTTGTTAAATTACTTGGTGGTATTTTTAGGTTTTCCTTTGCATTTCTGGCAGTTTTGGCATTTGTGTTACGTAGGGTGACCATTTTTTTCTAAGCAAAATCAGTACAAAATTTTAAGAGTTAAAATATGTAGCATCCTTAGTCTTCTTAGTCTCACCTATGACTATTCTAAGCCAAAAGGTAATGTGTAAACGAAGTAGACAAATCTGTTTTCATTTTTTTAAATAGTTTTAAGGAAATTTTGTTGAGACCAACACCACTAGTTTGTGACATTTGTGACATTTTAAAAATAAAAGTATTTTTTCTATGATAACAAATGATATGCCTATTTCCAAGCAGGTTTAATCCCCTGCGAAAATGATTGTTTTTCCTCTAGCGTAAAGTTTTCTTTTCATTTTATCGCTAAATAACAAATTGCAGTTGCTATGGTATTTTCATATAATTTTACCAAGTTTTTAAAACACAATGTCATTTTGTCGATTTCTAATTTAATAATTTCTAATAATAATTATATATTTACTATCTTACTATATTATACTATATCGTTTTTAGATACTACTGTCGATTAAAGCATAGCTTTCGAGATACGTATTTAGGGAAACAAAAACTCAATTTAACAAGAATAATTAGTCCAGTCAATTTAGCATAAAAAAGCGGCCAACCTCGGAATGAGAGATAATAAGCTGAATTTTCGTATATACCTTAATTTTGAAGTTCTAAAAGTTGCCTCAAAAGTCTCATAAAATCTCGTGTCTGCGACGTAAGTTATTCAAGGTCAAAGGTAACAAAAAACAGTTTTTCGCGATTATCTCGGTTTCTATTGCTCCAATGACGTTAGCATACAATACACAAATGTATACTTTTGTATGCTAACGTCATTGGAGCAATGTTAGCATACAATACACAATTTGCGACCAATTATATTGAAACATTTTTTCATGCGCTCAGCCGTTTTTGCGATAGGAGGCGGGAAGCGCACAACGCTAAGCCTGTAATAAGTACTGTAATGAAAGGTCAACCGTGATTATCTGTGAATATTACCTTGAACTTTGAATAATTGTCGTTTATTCTCTTTTCCGATCTCGGCAACGACGGACGTAAAATTTTGAAAATTATGGCTTATTTAGGATTTTATTTGTGAGAAACTACTTGCAGAAGGTGATTTTGTTAATGTGATGCGTGGCTTGAAAACTGAAAAAAATGCAAGTATTGATTGAAATGATTGTCACATAGACTTCTTAAATATTTTAAACTTCTGTGAATGTGCATGTTGAGTGTCGAAAAGTGTAAATTAGTAAAAATTCCATAGCGGCATCGAAACGACACTTAGAAGAAGATCAACCTTTATCATCAACCAGGGAACCTCGTAAAAAAAGGAATGAAGGGTTGAATTTAAAAAACATGTGTTTATTTTGTGGTCAAAGAGCTGATGCAGCATTAGAGTCAAGGAAAAAAGAACCCCACTGCACCGCCCTCTATCGCAAAAACGGCTGAGCGCATGAGAAAATGTTCCTAGTAAAATTTGATGCAAATTTTATGCTCTACGATTTGTGTATTGCATCTTAACGTCATTGGAGCAATAGAAACCAAGATAATCGCGAAAAACTGTTTTTGTTACCTTTGACCTTGAATAACTTACGACGCAGACACGATGATTTTATGATACTTTTGAGGCAACTTTAAGAACGTCAAAATGAAGGTTTAAACGAAAATTCAGCTTATTATCTCTCATTCCGAGGTTGATCGCTAAAATGACTAGACTATAAGGCGTTTATTATTTTATTATTATTTAAATATCTTGCTGCCGTTTAGAACTTTTAAATTAAAATGTATTTACTATCATTGAAAAAACTGTATTTCCTACGCGAGAAACATTTTACGTTCGTGAAATTGCGCCACTCGACGCTAACACGTCTCGTGAATAAATTTTCACTCACGAAAAAGCAGCGTTTTCATCTCTTGTAGCAAAATGTACTATTTTTGAAATAATTTTTATTATAAGTTTATACCAAACGATGACACTGTTTTATTTCCATATTTAAATTGAAGTTT
Source organism: Diogma glabrata (assembly GCA_963693315.1). Taxonomy (NCBI): domain Eukaryota; kingdom Metazoa; phylum Arthropoda; class Insecta; order Diptera; family Cylindrotomidae; genus Diogma; species Diogma glabrata. The sequence continues at coordinate 194,610,032 of OY856186.1, read as the reverse complement.
AAAGTAAAATTCAACAATTTTCTTAAAAATCAGTACTTTCAGTACATAACCTTAAAAATCAGTAAAAATCAGTACCGCATATGTCTTTCAGTACAGAAGCTAGAAAATCAGTACTGTACTGATAAAATCAGTACGAATGGTCACTCTAGTGTTACGCGATTAGAGTAGTTCTTCTTACGGGGTCAATGACAATTAAAATAAATCAAGAACCACAGAAAGGAGAGATAGAAATTTAAAAAAAACCTTTTACTTCGGTCTGAAAGACCTAATTATTACATTCATGAGTTAAAAGTGAAATTCTTACTCCCACTTTTTTTGGCATTTCTCGACGTTTTAGGACCTACTGATTCTAAAAAAGCAAAAAAAAAAATGTATTTCTGTCTGCAATCTAGAAAACGACTGAAGGGATTATAAAAATTTGGTTTCTAAAAATAGGTACACTCAATGGTAAGAGCCAAAAAGACGATGTGTTCGATAACTGTACCGGAAGTGCGTCAAAAAAATCACCTAGTATGTCAAAACAAGGAAATATGCATTTTTTTGCTTAAAAAAAGGTTCATTTTAAGTGATAATGAGTAGGAACAAAGAATGCGGAGAAATCTTGATGGTCGGGATTGGTATGTGATACCAAAAACTAGATTATTGCATTATAAGTTTGTCAAAAAAAATGTTGTCAAGTGTGTCAAAAGAAAGATTTTTATTTATTTTTTTACCCAATTCTACCCAATTTTTGGAATATTTTTAGAATTTTGAAAAATTTTAAATTTTTGATTTTATTATAATTATGGAAAAAGTTTCAATTTTTGATATTGTTATAATTTTTGCAATATTTTTAGAGTTTTGGAAAAAGTTTGAATTTTTAAATGTTTAAGAATTTTTGGAATATTATCGGAGTTTAGGAAAAGTTTAAATATTTGATTTTATTCTAATTTTTGGAATATTTTTAGAATTTTGAAAAAAGTTTCAATTTTTGATTTTGTAAGAATTTTTGGAATATTTTTAGAATTGTGAAAAATTTTAAATTTTTGATTTTATTATAATTTTCATAATTTTGGAAAAAGTTTCAATTTTTGATATTGTTATAATTTTTGCAATATATTTAGAATTTTGGAAACAGTTTGAATGTTTAAGAATTTTTGGAATATTATTAGAATTTAGAAAAAGTTTAAATATTTGATTTTATTCTAATTTTTAGAATATTTTTAGAATTTTGAAAAAAAAATTTTAGAATTTTATATATATTTTTAGAATTTTGACAAAAGTCAATTTTTGATTTTGTAAGAACTTTTGGAATATTTTTAGAATTTTGAAAAGTTTAAAATTTTTGATTTTATTCTAATTTTTATAATTTTGGAAAAAGTTACAATTTTTGATTTTGTTATAATTTATGCAATATTTTTAGAGTTTTTGAAAAAAGTTTTAATCTTTGATTTTGTAATAACTTTTGAAATATTTTTAGAATTTTGTTTGTAAAAAGTTTGAATTTTTCATTTTATGTAATTTTTTCAATATTATTGGAATTTTGAAAGAAATATGAATTTGTGATTTTGAAATATTTTCTCGAAACGCTAAATGGAGAGGTTTTGAGTAGTTTGCTGATTGTATAATATTCTCACTAAATTATATTAATTTATGATTTATTATAATTTTCCGACAACGTATTGATGTTTCGTGTTAGTTTTGTAATACATATCTAAACAGAGATAAAAAATACATGTACTTTAACAAAAAGTTATGTTTGATACACATCGCTGCCCAAAACTAAAAACCATGTCCTCATAAAAGTTTTTTGTCGAAAACTATATCAAAATCCTTAACCCAGACCGAAGTATTGATATCTCAGAGCTGTGAGATTTCAGCCCCTTCATATTTTACATATTTTGAATTAACATATTTGTTTAGCACTTGTTTTATACGCACGTTAATATAAATTTTAAAAAATAAAAGATTTAATTTTATTTCTATGATCACTCACGTGAGTGATCATTGAAATAAAATTAAAACTTTTATTTTTTTAAATTTATATTCACGTGCGTATAAAACAAGTGCTTAACAAATATTATATTCAACGAATTACGCCAAGAGCCTACGGCAAAAAGTTCAAACTATATATTTTAAATTCCTTGTAATATTGTTATTCGATCACCTTTTTTAGCGTCTTTAAATGATTTATTTATGTTTCGGATTGTAACCCTTAATAGTATAACTAAAACAGACTTCAAAACTGTTTCACGATGATCACAACCATTCCATTTCTGAATTTTTTTCTTTATGGCTGGAAACAGAATGCCGTTGATTAAATTTTTTGCTGGTTTATTTGTTTGAAATAAATGTGTGAATTCGTTATATTTCACGTCTAAATGATGTTCAAATTCAGCGGTGGTTATTTTCAAACTACCGAAATCAGTTTTCACTGTCGATGAAATGTCACTGCAAACATCTTTTGCAGGTGAAGGAGCTAAAAATGTTGATTCATATTTTTTTTCATATAGCAAGGCATATCTCTCAGAATGCTTTGGATTTTTTTTCAATCATAAAATTTGTACTGTTTTTACAATTCATTCTTTGTGATATTGTTTTAGATATGTATCCGAAAAAATATAATTTGGCTGTTAAATTAAACTTTTCATTTGGATTCAATAAATCAAAATTTTCGTCAAAATCAATGTCAAAATCATCACAAATCTCAGAAGCGTTGAACTGCTGTTCAATGTTGTCCGAATAATGTACAACAGAATTATTTGATGATTGTTGAATTATCTGAGGTTTAAACGAAAGTAGGGTAGATGATTTTGAATTCTCGTAACTAGAAAATTCTGAAGGATACAAGTTTTGAAACATGATCTGTTTTAAATTCAAGTATGTTCTATCTACTGATGGATTCCTCTCGTAACTGCCTTTGAATGACCTAATCATTGAAATTTGATTTTCTAATGGATCTTGAGATAAGCGTGACGTCATTAAAAATTGTGGTTCGCCTTTTATATCTTCCATTATCATTATTATTGAATTTATGGTCTGAAGAAGACCATTAAAACAGAACGGCACTTTCATTCTTCCTGTATGCTTCCATGATAATATCCAGTTTTTAGACTCCTCCAAATTTCTTATAATTGTCAAATCTTTGGAAATTCCAGCTCTAAATGGGTTTTTTTGAAAATTTCGACACACTATTTAAATTGTCGAACAGGATATTTATTTTAGATATAAATTCGGCAGTGTCTAATGCACATTTTTTTTCCTCTGCATCTTGGAAAACTTTTAATCTATGACTAAAAACATGTGTAGCTAAAGAGACATTCATTTTTTGGAACAACACGGGATCAATGTGACTTTTGGTTAATTTATGCATAGCTCGAATATTGCCATTATCACAATTATATAGTTTTCTAATAATTCCCCACGAAATAGTTTTTTCACCGCTATTTATTTGAATATCGTTACTATATAAGATGTTACGAACGCTTTTAATTAGGTGTACTGGATCAAACATATTGTAAATTTTTTTTCCATCAATTATTGTGTACGGAGTTTCAATTGAGGTTTTTTTAGACAAGTTCTATTGCTAGCACCTTGATCACAAGTTGTACAAATAATATCGTATCCTGTTTTATTTATTTTTTGCACTGCTTCATTGATTATTATGCTCAAATCGATACCAGAACGTTTCCAGCAAGATAACCAACTGACAACTTCCAACTTGAATTGAGCCCTTGTATCATAAATATCGTAACACTGGAAGCGAGACGATCATTACGGCCCAGTGGCCCGATATTGGTGAATCATCTCTAATGTTATTGTCCAATTCATTTTTAATGCTCATTTCATCCAATAAAAATACGCACCGGCGATCTCTTTTATTCAGATCCTTCTATTTTGATTCCAGAACTTTAAGAACCATGTCGGATATGCCCGTTCTAAATCTTATACCCGAATGCCAGCGCTGTATGGTGCTAACTGCTGGTAGATTAAACCCAGTCTGTTGCATATGTTAATAAAGTGCCGATGATTTATAGTAAAATTTTAATGCTAGATTTCTTTCGGGATCAGTCCAATGTTGATTTTTTTATGCATAAATTGTGATTTAAAAAAAGTTTTAACATCTGCACTTTTATCTTTCAGCAAATCATCCAACATCTTCTCTTCATCAGATTTGTTACTAAGCTTCCTGCTCTTAGGAGTTGTAAAAAAGTATCTTAAAAATGTTTCAAACGAATACATATTTATTAGCACATTCAGAACAGGTTCACAGGAGATGAAAAACGTGTTCTAGACAGAGTTGTGAAAACTTGACCATTTTTGATTTTCCTGAAACTTGACATATATATAAGTAGTATGGACAAAATAAAAATACAACTTATTATACAATTTTTTTAAAGTGCATAGTTTGAGCATAGGGGGCGCCCCAACATGCATGAAAAATGAAAGTTCTGCCAATCCGATGTATCTTTGAAATTAAATTGCTCAAGAACGGCTATACCGATTTCATCAAACTTTTTTTTGTTTGATAGATGATTAATTAGGCGTTTGAAAAAAATTAACTTGTTGTTTTTATAATTAAATTTTAAATTGAAAATATTAAAAAAACTTTTTTAAAGATGGCGATTTTAAAGATGGGTCGAAGATGAATTCAAATTTAATTAATTATTTTTCTGAAAATAGTTATAACTTTACTCTAAAATATGTCAAATTTACAAAGAGGCGTTAATTCGTGTTCTTGAGATATTTAATTTTAAAGATTTTTAGTCCGTCTAAAATTTTAATTGTTCATTATTTTTTCGAACAATATTTATCATCAAAAAATTTTAACCACTGAAGTTCGAGAAAATAATGAACAATTAGAATTTTAATCGGACTAAAAATCTTTAAAATTAAATATATCAAGAATACGAATTAATACATCTTTGTAAATTTGATATATTTTAAAGTAAGGTTAATAAAACTATATATAAAAAAAAAAGTTAAAATTTAATTCATTTTAAAATTTTTTGTTAAAATTTGTTGTTTTGTTGTTAGAAAAAATGAAGAAAAATTCGAATTTCTGTCGTACTAAAAATCTTTAAAATTAAATATCTCAAGAACAAGAATTAACGCCTCTTTGTAAATTTGATATATTTTAGAATAAAGATAGAACTATTTTCAGGAAAAAAATTAATTAAATTCCAATTGCTCTTCGACCCTTCGAATTTTTATTTAAAAATTAATTACAAAAAATATTAATCAATTTTTTTTCAAACGGCTAACTAATCACCTATCAAATAAAAGAAAGTTTGCTAAAATCGGTATAGTCGTTCTTGAGCAATTTAATTTCAAAGTTACATCAGATTGGCAGAATTTTCATTTTTCATGCATGTTGGGGTGCCCCCTATGCTCAAACTATGCACTTTAAAAAAATTGTATAATAAGTTGTATTTTTATTTTGTCCATACTACTAATATGCCATGTTTCGGGAAAATCAAAAATGGTCAAGTCCAAATCTCGACTTTTTCACCTGCGTGGTTTACGTTTTTCATCAGGAGTGTATTTATTATATTAGGCTTACTTACCTTGGAATCTTAACACAATTTGCGTTCGACGATGATGCGGTATTCTTAAGAATATGGAAAGATGGAAACTGTTTCACAAATTTCTGCATTTACAGGATTTGTTGGGGCTGGTAAAATAAATGGGCTTCGCATATATGTTTTAGGATTTGCAGATCTAGTCACTTGCAATTCTTCTTCACTATTTTCATCAATATTGGTTATGTTATAACTTTCTTCACCCTCAATTTCATTTGTGGATAAACCAGATTTTTGAAAAGAACGCTTTCTAGCAATTGGTTTCTGAGTTACCGGTGTATGTTCTAATAAAATTTTATCACATAACTCATCTAACTTAATTTCAGAACAACTACATATTTGTGAAGAATATGTTTTGGGAATTGCTCCAATCAGTAATAAGCAGTTCAATTATGTAAAAATCCAGTGGTATTTATTTCCATGCTACTTACCCTTTTTCAAACAAGTGCGGCCAACACGATGTATCAAATCTTTTTCGAAGAAATGTTCATTTCAATTCACAATTCAATTCACACATTGCCTATATTTTCATTCTTGGGGAATTCAAAAAATGATAAAAATGAACCTGGAGCATATCGGCTATTACAATTCTTAAAACCACAACAAAATCTTGACATGATTTACAGAAAGTTTATTTAAATCGAAAAAAAAAACTTTTAAATCGCAAAACAAATTTCAATCACAATAGATTTTAAGCAAGTAAATTTAAATTTAAAACCAACTACCGTTTTTGAAATTTGTATATGAACGAGATAGTTTGTGTTTGTATTGAATTTTAGCCGTATATAAAAACTTACACTAAAATATTACAATTTGACGAAAGAAAAACAATTGTATTAGACATATGCGAGACTCAAACCATACTAAATCCTTTAATTTCTCCATACAAAATTTAAATAACTAAATTATGAATGAAAAACATAAAAAACTAACCTTGAAATACACTTTAATATAATCTAATCTTATTTCTAGCGTTTTTTTAAGACTTAATCGTAACTTCGAATAGCCAAAAAGATTGTAAATTCATATGCTTTCAATTTGATACAAGTAACGCCACCTGATTTATACACCACATAATAAATATGAGGTATCTATAGTATTATATAGTCAATGTTTAAACTAAAAATGAAAATATTTTTCATAAACCAAAGTAAATGTCTTACAATATTTGTCGTCGGATGGCGGTAATTGCAGTTTACAATTAAAAGCAATTTTTTGTCTTTAAACTAAAATAAAAATATTTTACTTAAACCAAAGTAAATGTCTTACAATATTTGTCAGATGGCGGTAATTGCATTTTAAAAACTACAAAAGATGCAATCTTGTAAGCCTAAAGTAGACAATTTTTTAATTATATTGTCCGATGTTTTAACTAAAAAGTTTCTATAAGTAAAACATCCTTGTCATACATGGTTGCATCTTTTTCCAAAGTGTCATCAAAATTCATTCACGAACGAATGTTTTATGCTCCTAACAAACATAAAAACATTGTTAAAAAAACCACCTGTTGTATGGTGGACCCCCAAACCCTTTATCCAATGTACTCCAAAAGCTGATAAAATCTTTCTCATGTTACTTGAAAGTTTTTACCAACATTTCATAAAAATCGATCGGTAATTGTAGGCTACAGTAGGGATAAACACCTGGAAAAAAAACTTTTTAACCGGAAGTGACAAACCGGAAGCTGGTATGCAAAAATATTGGAAACTGTACTAAAACCTTATATACTAAGTTTCAGTAAGATCATCGTCCGGGATTAGAAGCAATTCAAGATTTAAACTTAGAGGTGTTCGGAAGACCCCTCGCCATTTTGTCCAAATTTGAAACGAATCCAGATCTTCCATTTTCAAGTGAACCTGTATCATTTGCCAAAGTTTCATCAAGATCCTATGCAAAAAGTCCAAACACCCACCCACCCACATCAGATAAATAGAAAGATTAGGTCCTCTGCATCCTAATTATTAAAAAAAAATTTACGGAAATGAGGGGAGCAAAAGTTACAAAGGATCAAACTTTCAATTTTACCTTGGTCCCCCCTTTGATTTTTTAGAAGTAACATGATTTGATTTTTTTTTTTTTGGACTCAATTCTGCGACCTTGCACAACTTTGATCAAAGATAGCACCGACAACCCCCCCCCCCGTGCCCCCCCCCCTGCGCCCCCCCGGGTCACCCCAACGCCCCAAAAGTTCCCAATAAAAGAAAGCGGACGGCGCAGGGGACGCGGAGGCGACGCGGAGTGGGAACGGGGGAGGGGGGGGGGAGCGGTGCTATTTTGATCGAAGTTGTGCAAGGTCGCAGGAGCGAGTCAAAAAAAAAAATCAAAAATCAAATCAAGTTACTTCTAAAAAATCAAAGGGGGGACCAAGGTAAAATTGAAAGTTTGATCCCTTATAACTTTTGACCACCTCATTTCCGCAAATTTTTTTTTTCATAATTAGGAAAAAAAAAATATAAAAATAAAAATAAATAAATAAAATAAAATTTTTCATTAAACTTTAATCATGAAGATTTTTTTTAAATTTTAAAATTTTAGTGTGTGATAAAATATAAATAAATTTATTTAGCGTATGGTTTTTTTTTTGTGACACATTAAAAATTAAACTTAAAAATAGGTAGACTCTTCTATGAAATCTACCTAAAACAAAACATGGATACACATTAAATGAACTTACAATCAATTTGATTGCGCGTCTTTTAAGTAAAAATTAAAAAGTAAAATATTTGAACATTGGGCAGTACATTTGAACATTAGATGTTTACATCGAGCGAGTCTATCCATGCCACTACATCTGGAGTTGCCAAATGGATGTCTGAGATGTTTCCATTGTAACGTCGAATTGGACACACAGTTGCAATGTGTTTTATAGTTTGTTGTGGAGCGCCGCAGTCACACTCAGGGGACTCTGAAATGCCCCACTTGTAGAAAGAATCAGCACAACGTCCATGGTTTGTTCTTATTCGGTTTAGTGTAGTCCAGGTATGATGTGGCAAATCGAAACCAGGTTGGGTAGAAGTCGGGTTAGTAATAGAAAGGCCAGTTGTGTTGTAATGTTGCCAGGAGGTATCCCAGGCATCCAAGATATTAAAATCAGTCGCCAGCAGGTTGCTGGCAGTTTTATGTGGAGGCTTTCTTGACTTCAATCGACAACGAGTGTGGTCACCGTAATATTCGTGCAAGGGTAACGTGATGTTGTTGGTTACCTTTTTATGTTCACGTATGAGAGCATGCGAGCGTCTGAGTGCAGGTGGAGCGATATTGCTTAACACAGGGAGCCAAGGTAAAGGGGTGGATCTGATAGTACCACTTATAGTACGCATCGTGGCATGCAGCTGACAGTCAACTTTTTGAGTATGTGTGCTATTCAACCAGACTGGTGCGCCATACTCAGCCACTGAGTAAACCAGACTTAGAGCAGTTGTTCGGAGGGTAGCTGGAGTAGCACCCCATGTAGAGCCTGCCAGTTTGTGCAATATATTGTTTCTCGCTTTAAGTTTTTGTGACGTATTTTCTAGGTGGAGTTTAAAAGAAAGAGTTCTATCGAGAGTAATGCCCAGGTACTTTGGCTGTTGATTGTATTTAATGACAGTGCCGTTAAATAACACTGATAGTTCGTGTTTTGCCAGTTTGTTGTTTAAGTGGAAACAGGAGCTCTCGGTTTTACTTAGATTGGGAAATAAGCTCCGCGTTCGAAAATAGTCATTCATTATCGCTAGGTCAGTTGAGAGTAAATCCTCCAAAACACCCATGTCTTTGTTTTGAGTGGCCAGGGTCCAATCATCAGCGTAACCAAATTTCTTTGATGTTGTGTCAGGAATGTCATGAATGTACAGATTAAAAAGTAATGGCGCCAGGACGGAACCCTGTGGTAAACCGTTGTTAAGCATTTTAGACCTACTACAGGAATTATTTAGATGAACTTTGAATACACGATTACTCAGCATGTTGTTAATTAAACGCGAGATGGTGCTACAAGGTATTGCATTGAACAGCTTATATATAATCCCAATTCGCCAGACCGTGTCATATGCTGCAGTAAGATCGATGAATACTGCGCCTGTTTTTAGTTGTTTTTGATACCCAGCTTCGATATAGGATGTTAGAGCGAGCAGTTGGTCAGTGCAACTGCGATTGGGACGAAAACCAGCTTGTTCGACTGGGATCTGGTCATTCAATATCGGTGCGATACGATTGTATATGAGCCGTTCTAGCAATTTATAGCAGGTGCTCAAAAGGGCAATCGGGCGATAGCTTCCTGGTTCATTGGATGGTTTACCTGGCTTAAGTATCGCTATCACTTTCGTAGTCTTAAAATGTTTTGGTAGATTGCCGGTTTCTAGGACATTCGAGAAAAATTTAGTTAGCCACTGTTTTACATTTTTTCCAGCATTTTTAAGAAATTCTGGAAAAATGCCATCGTAGCCAGCTGCTTTTCCGTTTTTTGTTTGGGACAGAGCTGATTCTAGTTCTTCGCTACTAAAAGAGTTCGAATACTTCGATGGAGACGAGCAATTGCGCTTCATTTCTCTTAATTTGCGTTTAATTGTTCTCTTATGAAGGCGATTAATAGAAGAACGAGACATATTTACTATGTGATTTGCGATGTCCTCTGGATTTATTTCATTGTTAGCACGAGTAATTGAGTTTGAGCCACCCAGTTTCCGAAGGAGACTCCATGCTTCCCTGCTTGAATGGGAAAAATCAATGTTTTCAACAGCGTTAATCCACCTTTGTTTTCTCGCGGCGTCCAGTGAGTATATTAAGTCATCAGCCACGTCTGCATCACCACTACTAAGGTACTCCTCATATAATATATCGCTCTCTTTACTCCAGCCAGGAATGTATTCTTCACGAAAGCCTCTTGGGATGCATTTCTTTGCAGTTGAGATGATGGCTCCAACAAATCTATCGTAATTTTTAGGAATGGGTTGGATCCAGCGAATCACTGCATCCAACTTCAATCTATATTTATCCCAGTCAGCTTTGTTAAAATTCCATCTAGGTTGAGGAGTAGAGCTAACGAGTGGAATTTGGATTCCCACCTCCAGAATTACTGGACGATGTTGAGAGCGTGGAAAACCTTGTAAAACAGCCCTAGATATTGGAATAGGGTTACGTTGTTCGTTTTTTGTGGAAAAACAGAGGTCGGGATTGTAATCGCTTCGCCATCTTGCAGATCTAAAGGTTTTCAAGTCTTTCGCATATACCAGGAACAAGTTGTTATCATCCGCCCAGTCGGTCAGTTGCACGCCATTGGTATTATTATTTGAGTAGGACCACTGAGTGTGATGGCAATTGAAGTCACCAGCATATATTGTTGGGTGATGAAATAATGGTAGAGTAGCAGCTGGCCATCCTGTATTTGGAGGCTTGTATACGTTTACAATTTTCGTGTCCGATATATCAACAACAATAAGATGTATATCGTTGTCCGTCTGTGTAAGTACGTGCGTGCAGTTCAGGATTTCTGACTTAACATACGTGGCAGATCCATATGATTGAGGGTAAATAGCACTAATTAATTTGTAACCAACAATGTTTCCTCTAGAGGTAAGTTGCGCTTCATCTGCTGCATGCGTTTCTTGCAGAATTATAACGTCGATGTCGTAATCTTTTAATAATCTTTGTAAATGTTCAGTTTTTGACCTGCTTATGCCTTCAATGTTCAATTGCAAAATACGGACTGAAGGTCCAATATTTTTTGTCTTATGGTGCTGAAAAGTACCGTTGTTTTTGTGATTTTGATTCTGGTTCATATTTTATTTTTTTTTTTGTATCACAGCCAAGAGTTCGAAATGAAATGTTTGGCTACCAAGTTGAAATAGACTATTTGCGTAACCCAGGGTGCAGCACGAGGAGCTTATCTATTTCACACACCCCATATAAATAAATAATAAAGAAAAATAAAAAAAAAAAGAAAAAAAAAAAACTAAAAAAAAAAACCAAAGGGAGACCAAGGTAAAATTGAAAGTTTGATCCTTTATAACTTTTGATCCCCTCATTTCCGTAAATTTTTTTTTTCATAATTAGGATGCAGAGGACCTAATCTTTCTATTTATCTGAAAAAAAAAACGCAAATCTATTTGGGGGGATAAACTAGGATTGTACCAAAAGTCATTAATATTGGACCGATAAGCCTATTTTTCCTAGGGAATAATTTTATTGTTTACTTAAAGGTATCTTCCTTATTATTGGAAAGCGAAACAAGAAGGGCGGCAATGTTTTATGGATTATTTTGATACTCAAACAGGAAAACAAATATATGGTTCACCAATTGGAGGAATTGGCAGTGGAACAATCGGACGCGGATTTGCTGGCGAATTTTGCAGATATCAACTAAAACCTGGCTTATACGAATATAATACAGTTTATGCAAATCAATTTATTGTTACAATTAAAGATGAAAATGATGTGACAATATTTCAAAGTTTGTTATCAACGTATACGTAAGTGTAATAAATCGTATAATTTTTAATGTTATCTAATCTATTTTTATTTTGTATGAAAGACGTCCAAAATTTCCCCTTGAGTCGTGGGAATCTAATTTAAATCCATCAAAATGTCAGTACACCGCATTATACCCGCGATCATGGTCTGAGATTGATTTATCTCAATATGGAATTAAGTTAGTTGGGCGTCAAGTGTCACCAGTGATTCCGCATGATTACAAAGATTCTTCATTACCATGCGCAGTTTTTATTTGGACAATCGAAAATATTGGTGATAAAGATCGAAAAGTTTCAATTGCATTTACCTTTAAAAATGGAACTGGAAATAAAAAACAAGATTCTGAGGGTAATCCAGATACATCATTATTTTCACAAAATCAAGCAATGGGTGTAACGTTATCACAAACAATATCTGGTATGTCTTGCGCTTATTCATTAGGATGCAAGGTGTCATCTGAGATTAATATTACAAGATGTGGTAAATTTGATCCGGCTGGAAACGGGGAAAAAATTTGGAATGATTTGAAGGAAAATGGCCATTTAACAGATAAAAGTAATGAAGAAGCTTTTAAAACCAAAGATATAGCGGTAGCAGTTTGTTCACAGGTTCTGGTTAAACCGCAAACTTCAAGAGATTTGGAATTTGCGTTAGCTTGGGATATGCCCAAAATACAGTTTCGTAGAAAAATGAAAGATTATACGAAATATTATACAAAATATTTTGTAGATAATGGTGATGTTGGAGCACAAATTTGTGCCCATGCTCTAAATAGTTATGTTAAATGGGAACAACAAATTGATGATTGGCAGAGACCGATTCTGAATGATAGTGATTTACCAGACTGGTACAAAAGTGCTATATTTAATGAGTTGTATTTTATTGCGGATGGTGGGTCAATCTGGTTAGTTGCAGATTCCAGTTTTGATAAGGAACTATCGTACGGTGATCCCAGGTTGTTTTTTGTTGTATGCAATATTTTCCTTTGTTTAAATGAATAATTTGTTTTTTATAGATTAGCATATGGCCGTTTTGCTTATTTGGAAGGTCATGAATATAGAATGTACAATACGTACGACGTGCATTTCTATGCATCGCATGCTCTAGTGAATTTATGGCCTAATATTCAAATTAGTTTGCAATATGATTTTCGCGATAGTGTGCACAATGAGTTGAGTGAACCACGAAAACATATAATTGAAGGTATAGTTTCACCAAGAAAAGTAAGAGATAGTATACCACACGATTTGGGTGATCCAGGTAAAAAATAACTACTTTTGTACAAGGTTATTACGCCCGGAATGCGACGTTCATCAGCTCGTTTTCCTTTGGCCTGAGGGATAAATGTTGCTTGATGGGCGTAATTACAGTAACGCCAGTAGTGCGTATAAGATTTAATGCTTTACTCTATAAGCTAATAACTGAGAAACAATTAAATTGTTTTCCACCAAAGACAGATGTTTCATAGTATGTCATAAAAATAAATAGTTTGAAGTTAGAAATAATAATTTTTTCTACTATAGCATATAAAAGTCTATTTTCATGCAAACTAAATTCCCTGTGAAAACAAGTTTCTTTCCACTAGTGTAAAATCGTTTTCGCTAAATAACATAAATTGTAGTTGCTGTGGTATTTTCAACGTAATTTTACAAAGTTTTTAAATCAAAGCAATCAAAAAAAAATAGAGTATGAATTTTGAATGTTACTAAATATCGTTTATATATGTACTACTAGAGATACGCTTTTCGCGACATTTTCTGTTTCTCGGGAAAAATTGAGAAGGGAAATCTGTTTCTCGAGAATTCTCAAGAATTCTCGAGATAACTCTTTATTAATTTTCTTTAATTAATAAATAATTTTCTAACCCAATAACTCCTAATAAACCCTATTCTCTAATTATAACCGCCAAATTATCAATAGCTATCTGGGATTTTTTAAAGTTACTAGAATTGAGAGATGTTTCTGTTTAAATCAGCGGACGCTTTGTTAAAGTTTCTTGACAGTCAAATCATTTTCTGTATGGGAAACCAGTCCTGTAAAAATGCTCTATCAAAGTAAACAAACTATTCTTACGAAATTTGAAATCAAATAGAGGAAACAGTTTTTTTCTCGGTTTTTCTTTTTACAGAGTGTTGCGATACACAATTTCTATTGGGAGTGTAATTAAAACAACTATACTATTTGAATAAACTTTGGTGCTCACTTAGGTCTCCCATATAAAACTAATCGATTAAATTAAGTCTTCAAGTGAAATTCGGCCATAAAAATTACGTTCCTTTATAGACATTATACGAAAAAAATCTAATAATTCGTCAGCGATTCATCATTTTTATCATATGGATAACGGAGTCCTCACTTTCAATATTTACAATATTTATCATATAAAACAAATATAGTGTTCGTTATCTAATTTAAAATTTTAGTTTATAAGATAAAACATGCTCAATCTAATTTAATGATATTCTGACAATTATGCTGAATGCAAGAAAAGCTTAGTGAGTTTTTCAAATTCTCGAGAAATAAAACAAAATTTCTTGAGAAATGAGAAATAAAAATCCATAGGGAATTCTTGAGAAATCGAGAAAAAGAATTCTCGAGAATAATCTCTATGTACTACCGTAGGAAAAACTGCATTTTCTACGCGAGATGAAAACGTTTTACGTTCGTCGGCTCGACGCTGGCGCATCTCGTGAAGAAATTTTTACTGACAAAAAAACAGTGTAGCAAAATATACTAATTTTTTAAGGGCCTTGCTAGCAGGAGTTATCAATTCATAACGGCCTCTCATAACACCGTTTTTACGGATGAGTTTATATATCCCGTAAAACAATTTTGAAAAAAGTGAGTGCAATGCGCATTAATTGTGCATGTTAAAAAATCCTCGTGCACAAAATTGAGCATAATACATGTCATGCACATGATTTGTATTGTGCACCATACCGTGCATATGTCGTAAAACACCTTAGCACATATGTGCACACAAACGTTAGTCGCATGTTTCACGAATAATAAAAAACAAAGCGATACGAAATTTATTAAATGATAAGAATAACAAACAAAGAAGAAAAAAAATGGTGAGTGAAAAAGTAGTTCAACATTTTCTAATATGACTGGTTTCATTTAACATTTTTGAGATAATAAACTTTCATAATAATAAATTGAAGAATTTTATTTTATTTTCATCTGAAATTATGGGCGAAAGAAATTTTTTGCCGAAGTTTAACAAAAGCATTTACAAAACAAACGGGCACTTTGAATAATTATTATGTTTGTTTAATATTTTTTGATTGCCTTTTTTCATGTCGGTTTAGTATATATGTAAGCCAATTATTTCAATTTTTTAATTCTGATTTTTTTTCATTTAAATTGTATCGTTAAAAAAATGGCGAAAAATGAACGCCTCATTTACAAATACAATCACACACATAAATTTTCATTTTAGAACTTAAAATACGACCACGATCTTCGTTTGTCGTTATGACGTTACCAAAAATGTTTGTCTAGAAAAAATTCATAACGTATTAGATCCTACAGTCACAAACGTCATACATCAAATATTTATGTATTTATGCTTGAAAGTTCTATGCACATTAGACATGACCTAACTTATGAAGTTGTTATTTTCATCCCTCCCGCCGACTAATTATGTTCCTTTTGACTCGAAAATGAAGTGTATGCAGTTTTACTGAAATCGGAAAATAATTACCCACCGCGCAGTGGCGTCGAAGATAAGAAAATTAGCAGAATAATAGGATTTTTTATGTTTATAATCATATAATCATATAATATATATCTTAAAATATAATGTAATCTCATAATTTTGATTTTTTATTAAAAGCTAATTACTTTACGATTCCAATGAGCCTAAGCATGTAGAAATCGATCTTAGGAAAGAGTTTTTATCGAATTTCTTCTTCTTAAACCCAAAAAAAAAATTTCTGCGAAAATTCAGAGAAAATAAATTTTTATGTTAGATTTAGACTTTGTTTGAGTAACACAAATTTTTATTTTTGGATATATTGCTAGCAGAATTAACTGGACATGGTAAAGTAGATCGTTTGCCAACCATAGTCACATTTGGTAATATTGAGAAGTTATTAACGGTTCCATAATGCGAAGAAGGGAGCGGCTTATCGATTGCGAATGCGATATATGAATGCCTTGAAGAATGGAATCTTACTGATAAAGTCGAAGCCATGTGTTACGACACGACATCAAGTAACGCTGGACCAGAAAAAGGAGGAAAAAAAGATTGACCACAACTTAATTCGATTCCCGTGTCGTCATCACATACAGGAGATTAAACTACGGGCTGTTTATGATCTCAAATTTGGAAAGTCCACAGCACCCGAAGTTTATTTGTTCATCAAATTTCAGAAGGCATGGGACGATGATAAAATTAATCCAACAATGTTCAAAAGTGGAATATCGGACAAAAAACTGGGAAACAAAATTCCAACGCACTCGTGAGAAGCTCTAGTAATTTTTTGTCATGAAGAATTGGAAAAATCACACCCACGCAGCGAATATAAAGAATTTTCGGAATTTACATTGATTTTTCTTAGCGAAACCATTGAGAATTACAAATTCAAACGCCCAGGTCCGACAAGTCACGCCGTTTGCATTTTTCGAGACGTTTGCATTTTTCTGATTATGTTGTATGTAAAAATTTGGTTCAAATGCATAGATGGAACAGCAGCCGCAAATCAGGATTTGAATTTCATCAAAATTGACCAAAGAGTTTCAGAAGGAATGTTGAGCCAAATTTATTATCATCTTCACTATTTAACGGAAGCAAATATCGGCTTGGCTTTTTTCGACCCAGAGATTTCGTTTGGTGAAAAACGAAAAATGGTTCAAAACCTTGAGGTCCCAGCACGAGACATCCCCATTGCACTCCAAACTCGCAAAAAAGATTTTGACGCAGTCAAACATATGCAACTTTTTGCTAATAAGAACATTAGTGATTTTGTCACAGAAAAAACTCAGTTTTTTTAATCGATTTAGAATTTGTATTGATTTTCTGCTACATGACCCATCGGAATCAGGATTTCGTCAAAGCCACGTTGTTTTGCCAAAGTTTGCGTGTTGTTAATGATACTGCCGAACTCAGTGTTAAGTTGATGACACGGAATACAACAACGTTCTAGCTAAAGACGAGGAAGGTATACAATACACCATTCAGGTGGTCGAAAACTACAGATGCAAATACCCATCATACTATAAATCTAATTTAATTTATTGATTTGTTTTGGGAAAATGTTGCTTTTGAATGAAAAATTATTATAAATTTAACCATAAAAATTAATTTTTTTCTTTGAAACAAGATTATTATGAATTAGTGAATTTTCGTATATGTAAGAAGAAAAATTAAGATAAATCGCTTTTCTAAGATCGATTTCTACATACTTAGGCTCGTTAGAATCGTTAATTAATTAGCTTTTAATAAAAAAATCAAAATAATGAGATATATTATGTTTTAAGATGATTATATCTGATAAAAATAAAAAATCCTATTATTCTGCTAATTTTCTTATCTTCGACGCCACTGCGCGGTGGGTAATTATTTTCCGATTTCAATAAAACTGGATATAGTTCATATTCGAGTCAAATGGAACATAATTAGCCGGTGGGAGCGAAGAAAAAGATGGTTTGAAAATTGTTCATACATATCTGGTCATGCACATGTACTGATGTTTACATAATTTAAAAATGTTAAACTAAAATAGGTATGACGCTAGCACTCAAATACTTTTAAGCTTTAACTTAATTTGAAATATACACTAGAGTATTTAAAAACTCTTAAAAAATAGTAAAATAAGAATGTGCACGAAGTGTGCATAGACTTGTGCACCATGCACAGAATGTTTGTCGGGTATCGCGTATCCTAGAAGTTATAATAACATAATATCAAAGTGAAGCATGAAATCTTTTTCGACCTTAAATTATTTTTTCTCTCAACTTTTTTAAATTTCAGATGAAGAACCATTTCTACTAATAAACGCATATCCACTTCATGATGTTTCTGAATGGAAAGATTTAAATACAAAATTTGTCCTTCAAGTTTATCGAGATTATTGCCGTTTGACTGAATTAGCAACAGCTAATGCTGAAAACGATGGTAAATATGAAATGGATTTTCAGGATAATAAACAAAAATTAACCAAGAAAAATAAAAAATCAGCTTCTTTGTATATCAACGAATCGAATGGAAAAGTTTACTTGATGGATGCAATGGCTTATGTCAAAGCTATGTATCCTGCATGTAAAATTGTAATGGAAAAATCATTACAATGGGATAAAGATAATGATGGATTAATAGAAAATGAAAAAACCGCAGATCAAACTTTTGATATGTGGGTGATGGACGGACCATCCGCCTACTGTGGTGGATTATGGCTGGCAAGTGTGTATTGCATGTCATTAATGGCTAATTTACTCGATCAACCAACTGAGTGTGTGAAATGGCAAGAAATTTTAGAGAGAGGAAAGAAATCATTTGAAGAAAAGTTATGGACTGGAAGTTATTATAAATTTGACACAGGAAGTAGCTATAAGGAATCTATAATGGCTGATCAGTTATGTGGACATTGGTATTTAAGGTGCTGTGGTTTTGATTATGAGGTAAGATCTTCTTAATTTACTTTTTAGGGGTAATTTTAATTGAATATTCGTATTTGACCCCAATTGTTGGGCAATCTGAACAGGGCCTGAAACCAAATAACTTACTATGATTTGCGCTATTATATATGACGAACTTGATTCGGGCTTGATCCGACTAATCTGGTCGAACTAGATTAAACGAATCGGGGTAAACCTGATCAGGACCCTGTTTGAGCCTTAACAACTTTCTGCTCGGCTTCTCTACGATCAGTTATAGCGTCGTTACTAATAAACTATGTAAAACAAATTCTGAAGTGACAGTTATTTGAAAGTGAACTTAATTTAAGTAACATTGCAATTTTTGTTTAATTTTTCATAGCACAGTTTTTTAATAAAACGTGTCAAAAACATGTGTTTTTAACCTTAGTAACCAACTGAATGGACGAAATCTTTTGAAAAATTCACAATGCTAAGAAAATTGATAAGCTAGGGCACTATTGATTAATTTTGAAGAACTATAATTTTTTTAATTTTGTATTTTCAGATCGTTCCAAAAGTAAATGTCCGAAAAGCATTAAAAACAATTTTCGACAACAACGTAATGCGTTTTGGTGGTGGAAATTTTGGAGCTGTCAATGGTTACATTCCAAATGTAGATCCTACAAAAGAAGGTCAGATTGATTGTACAACATTTCAAAGTGAAGAAGCGTGGACTGGTGTTGTGTACGCCTTGGCATCACTTATGATACACGAGGGAATGCTTACAGAAGCATTTCAAACAGCTGGAGGAATGTATCAATCACTCTCTAAAAAACTTGGCATGAATTTCGAAACACCTGAAGCTATTTATGCTGAAAAAGTTTATCGTTCTATTGGTTATATGAGACCTTTAAGCATTTGGTCTATGCAAACAGCGTGGGAGAGAAAGAAGAAAATTCGTAATTAAGTTTTCATTTTGCTTTTAAGTTTTATTCTAGAATTTCTATAATCTTCTACGACAAAATTAACACAAAATATTAATTTTAGTTTAATATTAATATTAACTAAAAGAACTGTCTTATAAATAAAAAATTCTAATTTGGCTGTTGCAAAAAATTAGTTAGTTATAAAATTTCATTAGTCACTAGTGGTGAAAAATTTCATTAGCCATTAGTGGTGAAAAATTACTAAAACCAACCATGGTTGACCGTTACATTCGAAATTTTAATTATTTTGATTTCGATTGTAAAATTTAAATTATTTTGATTTCGATTGAGAGAAAATATATTTTTAAAAATTAAATCTTTTTTGAGATACCAAATAAACTTTTAAGGCTAAATGGAAATTTTTTTAAAAACTTTTCGAATGAATCTAGAGCACTGCAGATTGTTAAAATGTGTAATAGTAATAATAATAATACGATTAAAATTTAAAAAAACATCAATTTTAAGTTGCATTAAATTTATCGCATAATAAAATATTTATATTTTAAAAATGTTAAATGTTATCTGCTTTCAACTATATCGCAATTTTATTCTGTTATAGAAATGTAAACAAATTATACTATATTTTTTTTAAAGATTTTTGGAAACATATACAAATTAAAATTTTATTTTTTTATATTAAATGCTCAAAACCCCCGGTATAGAAGCCTTCTTCATTTTTTAGCACAGTAAAAATCGTGAACTTGTAGCGCCATTTTGAAATTAAAACTCGATAAAAAAAAAATTCAAAAAATCGCCCATAACACCATCTGGAAAAATAAAACTCCATATAAAAAAAATTCAAATATATTTAATCAAAAACACTAATCCAATTTTTTGCATATCGCAATGTTTATTGTTTATTGCAAATAGCGTGAATCAGTAGGGCTATGATAACGGAGGTTTTGTAAATGCTACATAATTTCATTATTCAATGTCATATAAATCATACTCAATACTAAGGTGTGATGCATTTAACATATTGTTACGATTACAGAAAAATCCAGACGATTACAGTGACTTCCAGAAAAATCAAATTACAACAAAACACAACAACCAATTAATGAAATGAATAGTGTTGTTGTTGTACTTCGTGGAATTTGGGTCAACAATAAATAAAATTGAATGATTCAATGAATCAAATCAGCATAACGTAAAGTTATCAAATATTCTACTATTTTCTCAAGGTTTCTAAAAAGTGACTTTGAATTTTCTAGAACTTAAGCAGAATGGTGTATAAGCGATTACCTCTTGTAAATTAGAAATTAGTGTTATTTTAAACCTGCGATAGTGAAGTTAAAATTATAAAAGTGATTTTTAAATTAGTTTTTATGAATAAAGATTAAAGTGTTATTGAGTAGAAATAATTTGTGTATTATTTTGAACGTTGTGTTACTGGAAATTTCTACAATAAACCGTTAGAGTTTCTGAAGCTGTTGAAAGAATATTCTAGTTGGTGGGTACGAATTTGTTTTGGAGTAGCACAACTCGCACCACTTTAACACAATACAGCACTCAATTAAGTTTTTTTTCCAAAATGGCGGGGTTCACTTCTATTTGAAGATATGATGTTAGCGTTATAAAATTTTTCTGTTAGGAATACGAAATTTTTGTCTGAGTAGCACAACCAGCACAACTCAAGCACAATACAGTACAACCTTTGTTTTTTATTTTTTTCAAAGTGGCGAGGCTATCTTCTGCTCGAAAAATCGGTTTAGTCTGCCAACTTTTATTCATTGCTTATATGCAATTCTTTCTGAGTAGCACAACCAGCACAACTAGAGTACAATACATAACAACCTTTGTTTTTCATTTTTTTCAAAATGGTGGGGCTAACTTCTTTTTTTTTTTTTTTTTATTAGTTAGTTAGACATGTTTAGCACACTAAATATGAAATATTCAATATTTAGACTCTTTGAATATCCGAAGATACCATGTCAACTATAAAGGAATGGAAGGAATGGGGATATAGGGATAACTATACTAATTTTTTTAAATGATGATGGACATTTTCTTTAAATGCCTGAGGAGAAAATTCATCGGGAAATACAGAGGAGGGCAATGAGTTCCATAATTTGGCCACTCTATTGAAATAGTCGTTTTGGAAGGACACAGTTCTACAACGAGGTATTTGTACAACAAATGGATGGGATAACTCGGCAGTTCTTGTTTGTCGATTATACTGCGCACACGATGGAAGAATATTTTGAATTTCCTTAGAGGAGAATTCGCTAAAGTTATATTTATAGTATATTGACAATTCAGCCACATTTCTTCTGTGCTGGAGTGAATCAAGCTGGTCCGTTAGTTCGGTATTACCAATCAACCGTATTGCTTTTCTCTGTACAGAGTCTAAACAATTTATTGTTGACTGACAAGCACCTCCCCAAACATGACAGCAGTACTCCATACATGGACGAATAAAGGACTTGAAGATTAGCAAAATTTGCTCGGGATTAAAATACTTTTTACATCGACTCAAGAATCCTAATTTTTGCATTGCAGATTTAGCGAGGTTGAACACATGTTTATTCCATTTCAGGTTATTTTGAATATCCACTCCAAGAAGTCTAACTGATTCAACCTCACGCAATTCCTCTTGGTTTATTTTAATAGGAAAATTTTTATGTTGCTCCATTCGTGAAAGACGGCATAATTTGGTTTTGGTTGGATTAAATGAAACGAGATTACGATCACCCCATTCCATTATACGCTCCAGATCTTTGTTGATGGAATCAATTAGCAACTCTCTATCAGTGGTAACTGCAGTATGAGATCGAAATTTAGGAGATGCATGTGATGCATGCAATGTGCTGTCATCAGCAGAACTATGGATTGGGTGCACTGTGGAAATAAGTAAGTCATTAATGTATAGAAGAAACAAGGTTGGTGAGAGTGCCGAACCTTGGGGAACCCCAGCATTGGTTGTGAAAATATTGGATGTGATACCATCTAAATTAACATGAAATTGGCGACCTGTAAGAAAACTATGAATCCATGAGACAGTAAGATGGTCTATGCCATAAGATTTTAATTTAGCCATAAGATTTTTATGCCACACTTTATCAAATGCTTTAGAAATGTCAAGTGAAATACTGAATGTTTCACCGTGGTTTTCCAGCGATTTGTTCCAGAGATGGGATACGTAGGCTAACAGATCACCTGTTGCATGACTTCTACGAAAACCATACTGCTTATCATCAATAATTTGCGACATTTCCAAATAATCTATCAAATTGTAGTTAACATATTTTTCAAATATTTTAGCTAAAACCGACAGAATTGCAATTGGTCTATAATTGTTAGGGTCTATCTTACTGCCTTTCTTTGATATGGGTTGAACGCTGGCCAGCTTCCAAGAATCGGGAAATATTCCGGTTTTATAAGATAAATAGAAAATTTTTGTTAAAATTGGAGCTAGTTGCCTAGCAAAGTTTTTAAGAATGAGGGGTGGAATACCGTCTGGGCCAGCAGATTTGTTGATATTGATAGAAAGAAGCATTTTCCGTACAATATTGCAACGAAAAATAATTGGTTTCATTTTCGTTACAACTGGGGGAATGAGTGTAGGAGAATGGGGGGGTTCAACTATGTTTGAGTTTTCTGCGAAAATACGACCCAAAAGATCCGCTTTCTCTTTCGAGTCGCTCACGGGAATGTCATTCAGAACTAAGGTTGGAATAGAGGATCGAGTAAAATTGCTCTGGACTGATTTAACTGCCTGAAAGAAACTACGTGAGCCAGATGGGTGCTCGGCGAATTTCTTTGCTTTCTTCTGGATAAACGCGTCTTTGTCCAAGTCTATTTTGAATTTACTAATATTTCTGGCTTTCTTATAGGCGCTATGGGTTTCAGGTGTTTTATTAGCGTTATACGTCTTGAATGCTTTGCGTTTATTCCTCACTGCCTCATCAACATCCCGTGTGAACCAAGGCTCAGTTTTAGGAGTGATTAATCGATTTGGAATAAACCGCCGCATTCCTTCTTTTATGATTTCAGAAATTCTTATTACCGATGTGCTAGGATCTTGATCAACACAACAAATAGTTTTCCAAGGTGTTTCGTCATAAAAGTTTCTCAGTCCCTCCCAGTCAGCGCGTTTATAGTTCCAAACCCGGCGAGGATTTGCTTTAATTTGTGTCGGTGATGTAAATTGCACTATTGCTGATATTAGTAAATGGTCTGATGTTCCGAGGGGTTGTTCAACTTTTGTCTTCGTAGTATCTGGTACGTTTGTCAAAAACAGATCCAGCAAATTATTGTTATGATGTGAATTGTCTGCGATTCTAGTGGGACACTCTATCATTTGCGTCAAACCGTGATAATCTGCAAGTATCAGTTCGGCTTGTCTTCCTACGTCGTCAGTGCGCGATGAATACTTAAGCCATTCTTTATTATGAATATTAAAGTCTCCAAGAATGGCCAGTCTTGCTTTGGGGTAGTCCGTGGTAATCTTGTCTAGATTAGCCGATATTTGATCGAAAAAGGGACATCGTGGGGGAGAATTTGGGGATCTATATAATCCTATTATAAACATAGTTTCATCAACACCTGAGATCTTCAGTGCTATAGAATTATGGTGCTTAGAGTTCAACTCGTAGGCCCTAATTCTCATACATGAAAGTGAATCTCGAACAAATACACAGACACCATGCTTGTTATAAAAGGAATGTTCCAATTCGTAACTAGGTACGAATTGGAACATTCCTTTTATAACAAGCAGATTACAAGATTACCTGCTTAATCTTCTGCTCAATCTTCTGCTCGAATGCTTTCTGCTCGAAAATATCGTTTTAGCGTGCCAATTTTTATTCATTGTTGATGTGGGATTCTTTTTGAGTGGCACATCCAGCACAACTGTAGCACAATACAGCACAACCTTTCTTCTTTGATTTTTACAAAATGGCGGGGCTAACTTTCATTCGAAAAATGGTTTTAGCGTGGTTTAAATTATTCTGTTGGTGATACGATATTTTTTCAGTAGCACAACCAGCACAACTATAACACAATACAGCACTTCTTTTGTTTTTGATTTCTTCCAAAATGGCGGGGCTAACTTCTATTCGAAAAAAATGATGCTAATTTTGTAAAAAAATTCTGTTAGGGTTACGAAATTTTTGTCTAAGTAGCACAACCAGCAAAACTCGACCACAATACAGCACAACCTTTGGTTTTCATTTTTTTCAAAATGGCGGGGCTAGCTTCTGCTCGAAAAGTCATTTTAGCGTGCCAACTTTTTTTCATTGATAATATGGAACTATTTCTGAGTAGCACAACCAGCACAACCCTAGCACAATACAGAACAACCTTTGCTTTTAATTTTTTTCAAAATGGCGGGGCTAACTTCAACTCGAAAAATCGTTTTAGCGTGTTTAAATTATTCTGCTGGTGGTACAAATTTGTTCTTGAATAGCACAACTAGCACAACTCTAACACCGTACAGCAGACCCTTTGTTTTTGTTTTTTCCAAAATGGCGGGGCTAACTTTTACTCGAAAAAATGATTTTAGTGTTATAAAATTTTTCCACTAGGGATATGAAATTTTTTTCTAAATAGCACAACCAGCACAACTCGAGGACAATACAGGACAACCTTTGTTTTTCAGATTTTTGAAAATGGCGGGGCTAACTTCTGCTCGAAAAATTGTTTCAGCGTGCCAACTTTTTTCCATTAGTGATATGGCATTCTTTCTGAGTAGCACATCCATCACAAATTTAGCACAATACAGCACAATCTTTGTTTTTAATTTTCTTAAAAATGGCGGGGCTAAGTTAGGTGACATTTACTTTTTCTAATTAATTTGAATCGTTTCTCACATTTAATTTTCTTCCGTAAAAAATAATATAAAAATTCATTTTCTTGTGATAACAAGAAAATACATAATACTTTTATGCTGATTCAAATTTTCTGGCCTGCAAAATTTTCCATTGTCCAAGTGCAGGGAGTCAGTTTTTAGTTTTGGTTGGAAGAAGTGGTTTTTCTTTTGTGTTTGTGATGTGGAGTTGAGTTGTGGGGTCGATGAGTGATGTGAGGTTGAGCTAGTGATAGCCGATCAGGCAGTTTAGATTTGAGTTTTGTGTTTTTCTTTGTTTGGTTATCTAGTTTTCCGAGTTAAAAATTATTATGTGGATTTTTGGTTGTTGGTACGGTTTTCCTGTTTGTTTTGTTGGCGTTGTACTGTAATTATTGTTGTCATACGATTGAAATTGGATTGTTGCATAGTTCAAAATAAAAAAAATATATAATAAATAAATAAATAAATAAAAAGAAATATTTTGTGCTTTTTAAATTATATGAATTAGTTTATAAATTCATTTGAAACTATATACTATTGAAATAAAAGTTATATTGTTGTTTATAAGTAAATAGATTCAAAAATGTTTGGAATCGATCAGTATATTTGCAAAGTAATGAACACCAGTGAATCAAGTGAATAAAATAACAAATTTTAGTTTATATTGTAATTGCACAATTTGGATTTTAATTATATAATAAGAAATCCTATTAAAAAAGCTGGTGGAAATAAGATAAACTATATTATTTATAATTAAACGAAATTTGTGAAGAAAACTAAAAATAAGTCAATAAATCAATCAATTAAATTACCAATTGTGTTGTGACTTGTTAATGCTGTTTTGGAGTAGAATATATAATTTGATGGTAACCCAAAAGTAACGAAGAATGATTTCGAATATCCAGCAGTCAAGATAATTATAGATTCGAGGACTGGTATAACAACGCCATTAACCATGCTATAAGGATGGCTGGTTAAATGGACGAATGGATTGTAGTAATGTAAGTTTTGTCTATGTTTTATTTATGTACATATTTACTTTTATTTACGGCAAATCGATAGTCGATAAGTTATAGCTATGTATTAGCTTAACGTACGTCACGGAGGAGTACAAAACATACATGTAGTAGAAATAGAAATCTTTATTGTCTGGTTTGTGATTCTTGACGGGAATTCAAGATCTAGACACGCCCTGACACTTCACTTACTCCCATCCTCTGGGTTCTAGTCGGCCCTAGATACCCGTCGTCAGAGTCAATGTCTAGATAATACATTTTTGTTAAACGCTGACTTCTAGGCAACTAGAAGCAGCATTTTACAATAAAAGTGACGTCTAAAGTTGACTTATAAATCCATATTGTTCTTTTGGATGTTCGGTCCGGTTTGACGTAATATTCGAATTTCGAAAGCAGCCAAATTGGCTCTTAGAAACAAACATAGATTATTTAATATTTAGATTCATAAAAAGAACTCTGTTAATCGATTTAAAGGCCAATAAAATCAAACCAGATAATTGAAAACGAAAAAGCAGAGATTGACAGAGTGAAAGCGGCAAAACTTTCGAGTATGTCAATTTCTGATAAAAGTTTTTACAGTGCCAATAATTCTTTAAATTGTGGTACTAAATCTCCTATCCCTCCTGTTATTGATGGTGACTCAATCATTACTGACCCTGCAAGGAAAGCTTCATTGTTCGCGGAACATTTTGATTCAAATTCAACAGTTTTAGAAACTCCTAAAGAAATACCCCAAATCCAGTCTTCAGGAGTTAATATGAATGAATTACATTTCAAACCCAAAATTGTCGAAAAACTTTTAAGGGGGTTAAACAACAACAAAGCCTGTGGTCTGGCCAACATTCCTCCTGTTATTCTAAAAACATTTTCAAAAGAACTTGCACCAACTCTCACCAAAATATTCTATAAATCCTATAAATCTGGTATTTTTCCATCCTGCTGGAAGTTGGCCAATGTCCAGCCTGTCCCAAAAAAGGAACGAAATGTGATATTTCAAATTATAGACCAATAGCCTTACTCCCAGTCATGTCTAAAATATACGAGCACTATCTTTATTCACGAACATATCAAAATTTTTGGAAGACAACCATTTGATATCTGATAGCCAATACGGTTTTAGAAACAAAAGATCAACAACCGATCTATTGAACTATGTGGCACATCTTTAGAATAGCATACTTGAGAAAGGTGGTGAAACGTACGTGATCGCATTAGATATCTCAAACGCATTTGATCGAATCTGGCATGCCAACTTGATCAACAAGCTCGTTGCGTACGGTTTTCATCCCACAGTCGTGAAGTTGATTCAAAATTTTCTGTCTAACCGATACATCTCGGTATCTATAGATGGCTTTTCTTCTGAGTCTAAATTAGTAACCGCTGGTGTACCCAAAGGCTCAGTTTTGTCTCCCAATTTATTTTTAATTTATATCAACGAACTGTTGCAAATCACCAGTAACCCAATAAATAGTTTTGCAGATGATAGTACACTGCACAAGTCATTCGTCCCCTATCTTCAAAGGGTAAAATGCATGAACGAATAAATCCCACCCAGAGAGACGCTGCCATAAATGTAAACGACGACCTAAAAAAAGTAGCCGATTGGGGTGACAAAAATTTGGTCAATTTTAATTCCACCAAAACACAGCTTTTGATTGTTTCCAGATCAAAGACCGAGTTTCCAAACGATATTTCAATTAATATGTGTGACGACCAAATTGACGAATGTGAAAGCATTCGTTTATTGGGAGTCACAATATCCAATGACTTTCTCTGGAACGATCATATAATGGCCATGGCAAAGAGCGCGTAAAGAAAACTCGGCTTCCTCAATAGATGTAAAAAATATTTTACTTCGCATCAATTACTCCACATTTATAAGTCCTATATTCGTCCCTGTATGGAGTATTGTTGTCAAGTTTGGGGCACTGCATCTGTTACTATCCTAGCTCTTTTAGACTCTGTTCAAAAGCGTGCTATACGAATCGTTGGCGATCCGAATTTAACACTAGATCTTGATTCCCTACAACATCGTCGCACTGTTGCTGATCTCGTTGTTTTTTATAAATATCGTCACCAGCAGTGCTCGGATGAAATCGGGTCCATAATGCCTCCGACATATGTTTTCCCCGTTTTACTCGTCAATCGGTTTGTGCGGGCGGTCGGACTGTCGAGATTACTCACTGTCATAGTAATAAAATGCAAATGGATTTCCCTGTGCGTACATCGTACACATGGAATGCTTTGCCCGAATCAATAGTCTCGAGTGCCTTCAATCCACAAAGATTTAAAAAAAGCGTCCACCTATACCTCAAGACGCATGTTGATGTGGGACCTAAGTCTTAAAAGGTATCTATGTGTTGTTGTGATGCATTTTGTAATTCCTACTACACAACACTTAAAAAAAAAAACGAAGTGAAGGTAGTAGCAAGCAATTTTGACGTTTAATAACTTGATTTTTTTATCATTTACCTGTACCGCTCATTATATTATAAGTCTAAGTTTTTTAAATTGGATTTAAATTTCTTATTAAAATTCTTAGCTAGATTTTAATTTGTTTATATAGTTAATAAATACATTCGTTATACATAAATAAATATATTCATTGAATTTTGTTCATTTGGCACAAAAACTATTGTGTATCAGCTAGAGCATTCAGTTATTCGACATTTTAAGTTATTCGAATATCGAATAACTTTTTCTTTAAGTATCCGAATATTCAGTTAGTATTCGAACAGTAAAAGAAGTACTAAGAACTATTGATAAACTCAAACAGGTTTAACATGTTATGCATTTTACTTTATTTATTTTCTTGAAATATGCATTTAGAAAAGAGAAGTGCATTTAGATGTTTAAATTTTAAGCTACTTCTTATTTCAGATATCCTGCCATAGAGAAACCCCTTTCAGTTTTTGTTGAAGTGGGGCTGATAGTCAATAGAACATTATTCAAATTGTCTAATTTATCTGTTCTTTTTTTGAACGAATTTAAATAACAAAAATGTTTTTTTAAACTATTAACCGCGATTTTCATTAACACTGTTACTGTATCTCGTGTCGTGGAATCAGTAATTGAGCTAATCGCTAGTTGCAGCTTTTGTTGCAATATATTTTTACTTTGATTGTTGACTGGAAGTGCGTCGTTTATATTACAAGATACCTGCAACTGGTTATCACTGTTCTCATCGCTAGGTTCTGGTACATATTTGAAGGCTGTGGGAGCGGGAAAGTTTTCACAGCAGTTTTCTTTGCGTAATCAAAATATTCGTTCGATTGTGGTTTAACTCCAGTGTCAAGATATAGAAATAAGGTTATTAAGGTTATTTTGTTTCTTTTCTGATCCATTCCTTTCCTAATTTTGTTAAGTAAGATTTTACTTTAATCACGGTTCAGTTCCGTTAGAAAAGTAAATAAGAATTTGGATATGCCTGTCATAAGTGTTGAACTTTTCTTGCTAAGTTCTGTGACTGCAATACTAAGCGGAGTTTATACGTCAAGCATTTTTGTAATACAATTATTTCCCTTAAAATATTGAAATTTCTTAGTTTCGAAGTTTTAAAAAGGAATGAAAGGATGGAAAACCATTATATTTTGGGAGATAAAAAATATTCGAATATTCGCGAATAAATATTCGAATAACGAATACTTAAAATATACCCAAATTAATCGGATATTCGAATACTCGAATATTCGGATTTGAATGCTCTAGATCAGTGATGGCGAACCCGTGACCCGTGGGTCATGGACTGACCCGTGAGACGTTTTTAAACACCCGCGAGAATATTCAGAAAATTTATCTAAAATTTGAGTTTTAAATATTTCCATAACAAATCCTAAATAAATCTAATTCTACAACTAATTTGGTAAAATATGAAATTATTTTTAATTGGAAATAGAATCTCAAAATATATGTAAACTAAATATACAATCAATGCCTATGTTTATGTGTACAATCTACATGGCCGATAAAGAGGAATGCATATATAAAAAATTGGTTTTTGTGAGGAAATTTTTTTAATTTACATTGTTTAAGTCTTGAAAATACAAACCCAATTTTTATATATTTCTCTTCATCGCCGAGGTGTCAGGTACAGCACATACATATTACATAAGCATTGATAATAGTTATTTTGTTTGTTTTGTTCTAATTTTTTTCCGATATTTTTTAAAACCAAACAATATGCATTAATTTCTACGAAATTTAGCAATTTCCGATAATTTTTAGTCCTATGGGATTGGTTTATTATTCGCAACAATATCGCTGTTAAAACTCCAGATTTGGAGTTATTGAAAAAAATTATAAAACACATTAGCGTTGACATTTTTTGGTAGAGTTCTAGTCGGCTAGATCTAGTCGGCTAGCCCTGATAAGAATGATAAACTTTTTTAAAGTTTAAAAATTTTCTCATCGGTTCGAAACTAGATCGCTCTAAAATTGTATGGATTGCAAAAAGTTTCATAATTTGCACCATAATTTTTTAGATTCAGTTCTTATATTATTCTTGATGGGAGATTTTCCATCGGTGTGATGTTATATCACAAATAATTTACTGAATTAATTGTTGATGATGTGTCAATAGACACAAGTGAAGACTAATCATCTTCTTCTCACCGATACAAGTTTGTTATTCAATACTAGAATGTCTAGAGCAGTGGTTCCCAAACTATTTTGGTCGTGGAACCCCCAAATTTATTGCCAATGATCGCGGAACCCTGAATATTTTTTAAGCAACGATTTTTCAAAATTTAATATCTGATATTAAATGCAATAAGTTTATTTTGGTATTTCAGATTTTTTAAATCAGATAAACTTAAATTCATCATAGAAATAATTAATAAATAAACAAAAAATTTACTAAAATAAATTAAAAAACATTAATGTGAAGAATGCACGCCAAGCTTTTTTGATTCCATGATTTTTTTAAAATTGGGCGTGATGTTTGATAGCTGAAATCGCATATCTGGGGCGGCATCAAGTTTGTTACGATATTTGGTTTTTGTCAAAACATATTTGAAAACCCAGCTTTACACAAATAAGTGGTCGCAAACAGCAATACAATTCGAGTAGCCTGTTTTGATAAATTTGGAGATTCCTCGAATACATCTGACCAAAAAATTGTTAGTGAAACTGTTCTAAATTTGGCTTCTAATTGTGTATCCGAACTCAATTCAATCAATTTTTGATAATCCATGGAATGAATTCCTTTTGGTTTTTTTTTTATTTTGAAAGAATTTTGTACCCAGCAATTATCTTGATTATCTAGGTTTGGAAAATAATCACTGAGTGATTGCTGTAAACTGGACAGATGTGTTTTTACACCATCACGGATTTTCATATTTAAATCCACTTAAGATTCTTTGAGTAAATCACTAAGCGTCTGGAAACACTCGATGTTGGTTTGCTCCACATCTGAAATCCAATACGTATATTGTATTTTCCTTGAAAAGGCAACTAATTTATCTTTTGTTTGCAATATGTTGACAATTGTTTTCCTATCAGAACCAAACATAATTCGTTCAATTTTCTATATATTAGCAATGTATGCAAGTTTAGATAGTCCAGTCATATTATTTAATCTGTCTGATAATTCAAATTTATGACCAATAAAATGCGCCTACAGTTCCTTTCGCAATTCAAATATTCGCATAAGAAATTTGCTACGCGATAACCATCTATCTTCCGTATGAAGAAGTAAAATGCTGCGAAGGCTACCCATATCTTCGCACATGGCTTTAAAAATACGTTATTGCAATGGTTTACTTTTAATAAAATTAATAATCTTCACTGCTTCATCTAGAACAGATCTAACTGTCACTGAAATCCTTTTTGTTACTAATGGATATTTGTGAAGAATGCAATGAGTTCTATTACACTTTCAAAATTTTTAATCCGCATTGCTTTCGTCATTTACAAAACGAAATGACTTCGTCATTTACAAATCATTCACAATCACAGTGAATTAATTGGTTCACTGAAAAAAACATGTCCTATTTCCAATCGAAATGCAATTGTCTCAACCTCACCGTGCGGTCACATATGGCGAATCAAACTACGAAATTTCTTCAACAACTCTACAATTATAAATCGATGAAGTTGAGACAATCACACGAAATATTTATGTGAAAATAAAATATAGTTCAATTAATCTCAAATACTTAAACTTTAAAATGAAAAATTCATGATATAAGGCCAAAGAAAATTTTTTTCAGGGAAATAGTTATTATCTTTATTCAACTACTGTTATATTGGATATAACACTTTATATTTTAAATAAACCTCATGCTGTTGTTAGGAAAATGTTATCGTGCAGTTGTCCCAATCACAGTGAAATTGTTTGAAAATAATTTTTATCCACGACTACTAAAGAATATATACTTTCCATGCGTATATCTTTCATTGTAATTGTATTCATTCCTTTTCTATATATCAAATTCTTTTTTATTTCTTTTGTTACGCTTTATTTATTCAAAATTCCCCTAACTAATTAAAAACTTGATTTGTTGGTATAGTAATATAAACCAGTTAAAACAAAAACAATACATATATAAAATCTAAAATAAACAAACATGTTTGGTTTTGTTTTTCATTTCATTCAATATGGCGATACAAACTTAAACAGGAAAACATGAATGAAATTATTTGAATTTCTTGTAGTCGTGGATAAAATAGTATCTTGTATTCGCTTAGGATGAAGGCAATTCTTCACTCGGATGATTCCCTCTACTCGCTACGCTCGTTCCGGGAAACTTCATCCTCGTGAAGAATTGCCTTCATTCTAGCTCATACAAGAATATACTATTCTTTGCATGAATAATCAACCGCCAACTTCGAGATGAGGTTGTCATGAACTTCAATTTTTTTTTCAGTGTAAATCAAAACATTATGAATAAATATTACACTTGAAAGTTTTGATAACGGAAATCAAAAAACACAGCTCAAATTAACTTGTTTTACAAAACCGACAATTAAAGCAATTAAAGAAGAATCTGTTGAAGGCAGCAACCGTTGATAGAATTTTTATAAATGCCATTACCAAATTTCAAATGGAGCACGGCTCTCTATTTTCATGGATGGATGAATATACATGTTTAAAAATCGTCGGTATTTAAACATCAATGTACATTATTCTGACATGTTTTGGAATTTGGGTATGGTCCGGATATTTGATTCACAACCAGCAGAAAAAACCGTTAGTATGGTTAAAAATAAATTTTTTACAATTTGATTTGTGTATGAAAAGACACACAGTTGTCAGTACCACAGATGGAGTAACAGTCATGAAGAAATATGGAAAGTTAAGCGGTAAGAAGCATAAACTTTGCTAGGCACTTGGACTGCATTTAGCGGTATGTGGTGTGCTTTATAAAAAGATCGAGTAATGATTTATCTGTGTCAGATGACGTGGCACGCGAGAAAATTTGGATAGGGAATAGTACTTTGTGTATCGAGGTGCACAAAGTTGATTTTTTCCGCACGCGTCGTAATTTCGGCTTCGCCTCGTTGGACAAATATACGACAAGTGCGGAAAAAATCAATTTGTGCAACGAGTTGCACATAACGTTTTTTGCGATTCCGAATCACAATTAAACAAAATTATTCTGCAACCAAATTTTTTGCAATCTACATTCATATTAAGATATAAGTAATATCAAGTAGTATCAATATCTATTATCAACTTAGCATTGAGAAGATTTTCTATATATTCTTATTTTTCACTTCTACAAAACAAAGGAAAAAGTTAAAACAGTGCGGAATAAAAAAATCAAAGAAACAGTGGAAAAATAAAATAGATAGATTTTTAGATGAAATCTACCTAACAGTGCGGAAAAATCTCACTTTTTGACAGTGTTGACAATATCGAAATACGCTGAATTGTGATTCAGAATTGCAAAAATTATTTTTGAAGGAACAGATAATGAAGACAGGCTTGAATTTGAAGACTGCCACAATGGAAACTTGTAAGAACAAAGACTTGGAAAATACTGCGCCTGAGCTCAATAATCAATATCGTTATAATCTTAATATTGCTGAAACTATAGAAAAAAATCGTAAAATAATCCATAAACACGTTCAAATGAAGCATAACCACGAACCTCAACTATCACTTGATGCAAACACAAGTTGGAATAGCCATTTAATAATGGTTGAAAGATTTGCTATGTTAAAAACTTAACATTCATACTAAAAGCTATTCTAGATTTAAATCGATAAGTTTTTACGAAGAATTCATTGTATTAAAACAATAATAAGTTTCATTACAGCCAATTAAATTTGCAATTGGAAAGTTAAACAGGACTGACGCCACATTACTTGCAGCAGAGAGTGTTTAGGTTTATTTTGAAAGATCTCAGCAAGCAAAAAAACCAGTTTGTCTCCAAATTGTTACAAACCGTTACAAAAGAGTAGTTGAGCGTCGGAATACCGATTTGTTTGTTTATTAAAATGCCTATAAATAATCCTTAAGTTTAAACAGCGAATGAAATACAACACTATTGTTGCCATCCAAAACAGCAATATATTTAAAAGTCATAAAACTGTTTGCAATTATACATTGAAGATGATGAAGATGCGCATGGTAGAACCGCTGGTGAAGCAGACGATATGTCAATTCTATCGCATAAACCATCTACCTACACCTTCAACACTGACGTTAAGAAAAGATAAATGCCATTTAGGGATTGAAAAAAAAATATAATTAACGTTACAGGAACAAATGGATGCCGCTGTTGTGATTTTATCCCGTCATCCTGGGAAACAACAATTAGGGGGAAATAAGAAGCCTTACTACCGATGCTTGTGTTTTTAGTCGCCTTATTTAAAAAATTTAAATTTAATTTTGTAGTCGATTGTAAACTTTCCGAAGAAAATGTTAATATTTTAAACACCATTCTTATTTTTTTTTAATGAAATAAAATTTGTTACACGGAACCCCCAAATTTTTTCGTGGAACCCCAGGGTTCCGCGGAACACACTTTGGGAACCACTGGTCTAGAGTATAACAAAACAGTGATCACCAGAGAAATTAATTGACTAAACCTGAATTTATTAAATGTATGTTTATGTAAATTTTTTGTTTTCACACTTCACTAGAGTTGAAACCTAATTTTTGGTTTATATTCATTAGCGTTGATATTTTTTGGTAGAGTTTATCTAGTCGGCTAGCCCTGATGAGAATGATAAACTTTTTTAAAGTTTAAAAATTTTCTCATTGGTTCGAAACTAGATTGCTCTAAAATTGTATGGATTGCAAAAAGTTTCATAATTTGCACCATAATTTTTTAGATTCAGTTCTTATATTATTCTTGATGGGAGATTTTCCATCGGGGTGATGTTATATCACAAATAATTTACTGAATTAATTATCTTTGACAGTTTTTTTATTTTGAATAAATTTTCTATGACATTTATAAGTTTTAAAATGACCATACCAACCTTATAAAATCAAAACTTACGTTTCGCCATCATCGTCACCATCGCCGTGCAATTTTATGTAACCAAAATATTTTAGATCATTGATCTAGACCCAGATAAATATCTGAGTTATGTTGTTGTTGTTTTTACATGTAAAAAACAGACTTGATCTAGACCTTGACCCTGCCCCAAATGAAAAAAATGCAGCTAATGTAACCAATTTTATAAACATTTTCAAAGTTTTTGGAAAACCAAACAGTTAAAATGCATTTTAAACAGAATGTTTTCCTTGCGAATGAATTGTATCCATTCTAACAGTTTTGTGAATTTTTTGTATCCAGTATTCATTTAGTAAATTTTTTAAATAATGTATCCAATACAAATTTGTATCCAAGTGGCAACGCTGTGTATAAGGTTCATATTAGACTATTAAATATGTTGAACAAATATTTGCTATCCAAGTTTTAGTCAAATAATTTTTTTATTTTATTTGATGACGATGAAAAAGCATATTACAATAATTCAAATATGCTACCAAATATTTTTATAATTTAGTGGAGGTTAATTTGTAAATTAAATAATATAAATTATAATATTTTCTATAAAACAAGACAATTTTTTGTTGTTTACTTCATTTTTAGGGTTCCGTACTTTGAAAAGGTAAAAACGGTACCCTATTGGTGAGACTTCTGTGTCCGTCCGAATTTCTACATAATCAATTTACTCACAAACTATAAGTGCTATCAGTAGTTATAATTTCAAATGTTCCTTGGAATTGGGATTTAAAGTGGAAATTTTGAAAAAAAAATATTTTATATATTATACGGGAATTTATTTAAGTGGATTATTTCTGTTTTGATATATGAATTTCTGTTTTAGTTTTCATTGTTTTTTTATTATTTCATTTTTTACTTCAAATTTTCGACGGCAATGGCACGTCATTTTCAAGAAACTACAGGAAAAATATGTATAAAAAATTTTGTTTAGAAAAATCAAGGTTAAATCTAGAAAATGAGTTAAATAGTAAACTTACGTGTAAAGAACTTAAAAAAACGTATAAAACAAAATGAGATTAAAACTTAACCTAACAGCAATGAGACAGACAATTTAAAATTTAAAGATATTAAAAATTTAAGAACATTTTGTTTTTAATTATAAAATGTGTGCATGCAGATTAATAAATTATAAACACACGTAATAAACAACAACTGACAAACAAACAAGGTCCCGATTTTTTAAGAGAATGAGAAAATTTGTTGTTATAAACTAAGAGAGAAAAACCAGTATTATGGAATGTTGAAAGAAGGGATGTGTTATGGATTGAGCGCGGAGGAATTTGAATTATTTATGGTTCAGTGAGCGGACAGAAAACTGGTTGGATGTGTTGGTGCTATATGTTGGAAAGATAACAAAGCCGACATGTTAATGGCATTGATTGATCAGATCAATATATACTTTTGAAATGCCGAAAGTGTCGGCCTTCTTATTGACCGCAGTGGAATGTGATAAGATAAAACAAGGCCTCTTTTGTAACTCTTTTGGTAGGGTTTGGTTCTGTGGTTAAAATCACTGGATTGTCTAAGTCGAACGAATGTTAGAGTCTCTGATGTGGTAAGCGAGCGCCGTTGTGTAGTCTTTTTTGGGTGATGTGGGGGAGGTGATGGGGGGTGGGATGATGTTGAAGTGAAATGGGATGTTGTTGAAATGGGGGGAGGGAGGGGGTTGGTAAAATTTGATGTGGATGGTTGGTTCTGGCCTTGTGAGGTAATGACTATGGAAGGAATGACCATGTTATTTGGTGACGAATTGTTTGGTACTAATGTTGTTATTTTCTTCGAGTCCTGTGAATGTTGGTAGATTCGTTTGTGTAGGTATTGGGACGTTTCGCCAATGTAGCACCCAGTGCAGTCCTTACAATTGATTTTATAAATGGTGTTGGATCTTTTTTCTGTAGGTGTTCTGGTAGGTGTTCTGTCTTTGGTGGCCGAGAAGAAATTGTTTTTGATTGAGTTGGGTGAGCGGAAAATAATTTTTAAGGTGTCTGTAGGGATGAAATCTTTAAAAATGTGACTGATTTTAGTGGATAGGTTTGTCTATGTATATTAGAGAGCAGTAAAAAATAGGACGTTGAGCGATATTGTTGTTGGTAGAGTGGGAGGACGGATAGTTGATGGGTTGGGTGGAGGCGTGGTTTGAGGACTTGGTTGGAGAAGGGGGGCCTGTCCTGATGGGCATTCAAAAATTGTTGGATGTGTTTCTCAATTAGATGGATGGGGTAATTGTTCTTGGTGAGCCCTTTTCTTATGATGGACAGGTTGTCATCCAGAACTTACGTGAACTGAGTTTGAGAGTTCTCTCAATGGTGGAAACAACAATATTACGCTTCTGTGAGAAGGAATGGGAGGACAGAAAGTTAAGAAGTCTGTACTTGCTGGTGGTTTAGCAAACCAGTTTGTGTCTATGGACCTGTCGTCGTTTATGTATAAAGTCATGTCAAGGTAGTTAAGTTTGGTGGTCTAGCTGACCTTCGTACGTGAGGGATAGTCTCGGATGAAAAAGAATTCAAAATTTCAAGTGTGGCATCGATTTGGGAGGGAGGACAGGTAAAAAGTAGGTCATCTACATATTTAAAAGTTAATGAGGGAGAATAGTTAAGTTGAGGGATCGAGATGTCTAAGAGTTTGTTCATTAATAAGTCGGCTAGGATTGGTACTAATGGACTGCCCATTGCGCCACCGAAGGACTGTTTATAAAGGTGTTGTTTGAAAGAAAAGTAGTTACAATCTTCACAGCAAAATTTAATCATTCTCATGAATATTTCGTATGAATCGGAGTTACAACCTCTATTTCATTCCACCGGTCAAATATAATATCATATACTACTTGAAGGGGGATGTTTAGTGAACAAAGACACTACATCGAAGGAAACCAATTCATGCCCTGGTGCGATATGGCCTATTTCATTAAGTCTATTTTTTAGAACGTATGAGTTTCTGATGTTATATTTGTCTGAGGAGATGTGTGATAATATATTTGAGAGAAACTTCGAAAGATTGTAAGCCGGGGTAGCTGACACGAGTATATCCTTCAGAACAGTAGTTCTCTAGACGAAAGAACGACAGACCATAATTCGTTTCAGAGTAGCCAACCTAATCAAACACTACAATTCTCCTATCGGAACACACATCCTCTACCAATACATTCTATATCACTATTCAAACATAACACGTAAATTCTAAGGAACACCCGGAGATTGTTATCACACCAGCAGACAAGGGTAAATGTCACAGTAGCGATGCTTAAATCTGATTATGTTTCCAAGATCAACAACCTCCTAAGCGACAGAAACACATACCATATTTTGAAACGTGACCAACCAATCTTCTCAAACCAGAAATAACTCTCTCATTAAGGAACTCAAGGATAAGGACTACATTAACCTGCACAATAAAAAAACTCTTACAACCTATAGCAGTGTCCAACCGAAGTTATATGGATTACCTAAAAACACATAAGCCAGAAATACCGATCAGACCTATAGTTTCTTGGATAGGAACCCCGGCTTACAATCTTTCGAAGTTTCTCTCAAATATATTATCACACATCTCCTCAGACAAATATAACATCAGAAACTCATACGTTCTAAAAAAATAGACTTAATGAAATAGGCCATATCGCACCAGGGCATGAATTGGTTTCCTTCGATGTAGTGTCTTTGTTCACTAACATCCCCCTTCAAGTAGTATATGATATTATATTTGACCGGTGGAATGAAATAGAGGTTGTAACTCCGATTCCATACGAAATATTCATGAGAATGATTAAATTTTGCTGTGAAGATTGTAACTACTTTTCTTTCAACAACACCTTTTATAAACAGTCCTTCGGTGGCGCAATGGGCAGTCCATTAGTACCAATCCTAGCCGACTTATTAATGAACAAACTCTTAGACCTCTCGATCCCTCAACTTAACTATTCTCCCTCATTAACTTTTAATATGTAGATGACCTACTTTTTACCTGTCCTCCTCCCAAATCGATGCACACTTGAAATTTTGAATTCTTTTCATCCAAAACTATCCCTCACGTACGAAGGTCAGCTAGACACCAACTTAACTACCTTGACATGACTTTATACATAAACGACGACAGGTCCATAGACACAAACTGGTTTGCTAAACCACCAGCAAGT
The DNA here is from genome assembly GCA_963693315.1 of Diogma glabrata. Lineage (NCBI taxonomy): Eukaryota > Metazoa > Arthropoda > Insecta > Diptera > Cylindrotomidae > Diogma > Diogma glabrata. Next base: position 194,570,047 of record OY856186.1, on the reverse strand, counting down.
ACAGACTTCTTAACTTTCTGTCCTCCCATTCCTTCTCACAGAAGCGTAATATTGTTGTTTCCACCATTGAGAGAACTCTCAAACTCAGTTCACGTAAGTTCTGGAATGACAACCTGTCCATCATAAGAAAAGGGCTCACCAAGAACAATTACCCCATCCATCTAATTGAGAAACACATCCAACAATTTTTGAATGCCCATCAGGACAGGCCCCCCTTCTCCAACCAAGTCCTCAAACCACGCCTCCACCCAACCCATCAACTATCCGTCCTCCACTCTACCAACCAACAATATCGCTCAACGTCCTATTTTTTACTGCTCTCTAATATACATAGACAACCTATCCACTAAAATCAGTCACATTTTTAAAGATTTCATCCCTACAGACACCTTAAAAATTATTTTCCGCTCACCCAACTCAATCAAAAACAATTTCTTCTCGGCCACCAAAGACAGAACACCTACAGAAAAAAGATCCAACACCATTTATAAAATCAATTGTAAGGACTGCACTGGGTGCTACATTGGCGAAACGTCCAATACCTACACAAACGAATCTACCAACATTCACAGGACTCGAAGAAAATAACAACATTAGTACCAAACAATTCGTCACCAAATAACATGGTCATTCCTTCCATAGTCATTACCTCACAAGGCCAGAACCAACCATCCACATCAAATTTTACCAACCCCTCCCTCCCCCCATTTCAACAACATCCCATTTCACTTCAACATCATCCCACCCCCCATCCACCTCCCCCACATCACCCAAAAAAGACTACACAACGGCGCTCGCTACCACATCAGAGACTCTAAACATTCGTTCGACTTAGACAATCCAGTGATTTTAACCACAGAACCAAACCCTACCAAAAGAGTTACAAAAGAGGCCTTGTTTATCTTATCACATTCCACTGCGGTCAATAAGAAGGCCGACACTTTCGGCATTTCAAAAGTATATATTGATCTGATCAATCAATGCCATTAACATGTCGGCTTTGTTATCTTTCCAACATATAGCACCAACACATCCAACCAGTTTTTCTGTCCGCTCACTGAACCATAAATAATTCAAATTCCTCCGCGCTCAATCCATAACACATCCCTTCTTTCACATTCCATAATACTGGTTTTTCTCTCTTAGTTTATAACAACAAATTTTCTCATTCTCTTAAAAATCGGGACCCTTGTTTGTTTGTCAGTTGTTGTTTATTACGTGTGTTTATAATTTATTAATCTGCATGCACACATTTTATAATTAAAAACAAAATGTTCTTAAATTTTTAATATCTTTAAATTTTAAATTGTCTGTCTCATTGCTGTTAGGTTAAGTTTTAATCTCATTTTGTTTTATACGTTTTTTTAAGTTCTTTACACGTAAGTTTACTATTTAACTCATTTTCTAGATTTAACCTTGATTTTTTCTAAACAAAATTTTTTATACATATTTTTCCTGTAGTTTCTTGAAAATGACGTGCCATTGCCGTCGAAAATTGAAGTAAAAAATGAAATAATAAAAAAACAATGAAAACTAAAACAGAAATTCATATATCAAACAGAAATAATCCACTAAATAAATTCCCGTATATATATAAAACAATCACGAAATAATTGTGAAGAAATACAACAACAAAAATATTTTTGATCATAGTATGTGCGGGTCATATAAAAGGTGAATTTTTTTTGTAGTGCCAAACAGTTTTTTTTGTAATTTTTGAAAGCACAGTTTTCGACTTATTTTCAAAAACGTAAAATTTTTTTCTGTCCCACCCTTGTCTACGAACAATTACAAAAGCAAAAATTTAAAAAAATTCACGGTTATAGAGATTTTGCTAAATCGAAACCAAAATTTTTTTTGGTTGTTATTGTTTCAAATGTTCATTGTAGGGGGTTTAAAGTAGAAATTTTTTTAAAAAATTATCTATCTACGAACAATACAAAAGAAATTTTTTTAAAAAATTCACGGGGGGTAGGGCCGTAGGGATTTCGCGAAATCGATACTAAATTTTTTTTACTAGTTATAACTTCAAATAAACGCAGTTGTGCGTAGGGTAGCTGGAGTAGCACTCCATGTCGAGCCTGCCAGTTTGTGCAATATATTGTTTCTCGTTTTAAGTTTTTTAAGTTTTTTAAGGGATTTCGCGAAATCGATACTAAAATTTTTTTACTAGTTATAACTTCAAATAAACGCAGTTGTGCGTAGGGTAGCTGGAGTAGCACCCCATGTCGAGCCTGCCAGTTTGTGCAATATATTGTTTCTCGTTTAAGTTTTTTTTGACGTATTCTCTAGGTGGAGTTTAAAGAAAAAGTACTATCGAGAGTAATGCCCAAGTACTTCGGCTGCTGATTGTATTTAATGGCAGTGCCGTTAAATGACACTGATAGTTCGTGTTTTGCCAGTTTGTTGTTTAAGTGGAAACAAGAACTCTCGGTTTTACTTAGATTAGGAAATAAGCTCCATGTTTGAAAATAGTCATTCATTATCGCCAGTCAGTTGAGAGGAAATCTTCCAAGACACCCATATCTTTGTTTTGGGTGGCCAAGGTCCAATCATCAGCGTAACCAAATTTCTTTGATGTTGTGTCAGGAATATCATGAATTTACAAATTAAAAAGTAATGGCGCCAGGACGGAACCCTGTGGCAAACCATTGTTAAGCATTTTGGACGTACTGCAAGCATTATTTAGATGAACTTTGAATACACGATTACTCAGCATGTTGTTAATTAAACGCAAGATGGTGCTACAAGGTATTGCATTGAACAGCTTATATATATAATCCCAATTCGCCAGACCGTGTCATATGCTGCAGTGAGATCGATAGAATACTGCGCCTGTTTTTAATTGCTTTTGATATCCAGCTTCGATATAGGATGTTAAAGCGAGGAGTTGGTCAGTGCAACTGCGATTGGGACGAAAAACAGCTTATTCGACTGGGATCTGGTCATTCAATATCGGAGCGATACGGTTGTATATGAGCCGTTCTAACAATTTGTAGCAGGTGCTCAAAAGGGCAATTGGACGGTAGCTTCCTGGTTCACCAGATGCTTTACCTGGCTTAAGTATCGCTATCACTTTTGAAGTCTTAAATTGTTTTGGAAGATTGCCGGTTTCTAGGATATTCGAGAAAAATTTAGTTAGCCACCGTTTTACATTTTTTCCAGCATTTCTAAGAAATTCTGGAAATAAACCATCGTACCCAGCTGCTTTTCTGTTTTTTGTTTGGGACAGAGCTGAATCTAGTTCTTTGCTACTAAAAGAGTTCCCATACTTCGATGGAGATAAGCAATTGCGCTTCATTTCTCTCAATTTACGTTTAATTGTTCTTTTATGAAGGCGATTAATAGAAGAACGAGATATGTTTACGATATGATTCGCAATGTCCTCTGGATTTATTTCATCGTTAGTACGAGCAATTGAGTGTGAGCCACCCAGCTTCCGAAGGAGACTCTAAGCTTCCCTGCTTGAATGGGAAAAATCTATGTTTTCAACAGCGCTAATCCACTTTTGCTTCCTCGCGGCGTCCAGTGAGTAAATTAGGTCATCAGCCACATCCGTCTCACCACTACTAAGGTACTCCTCATATAATTTATCGCTCTCTCTACTCCAGCCAGGAATATATTCTTCACGGAAGCCGTTTGGGATGCATTTCTTAGCAGTAGAGATGATGGCTCCATCGAACCTATCGTAGTTTTTAGGAATGGGTTGGATCCAGCATATCACTGCATCCAACTCCAACCTATATTTATCCCAGTCAGCTTTGTTAAAATTCCATCTAGGTTGAGGAGTAGAGTTAACGAGTGGAATTTGGATTCCTACCTCAAGAATTACTGGACGATGTTGAGAGCGTGGAAAACCTTGTAAGACAGCCCTAGATATTGGAATAGGGTTACGTTGTTCGTTGTTTATGGAAAAACAGAGGTCGGGATTGTAATCACGTCGCCATCTAGCAGATCTAAAGGTTTTCAAGTCTTTCGCATCATATACCTGGAACATGTTGTTACCATCCGCCCAGTCCGTCAGTTGTATGCCGTTGGGATTGTTGTTTGAGTAGGACCACAGGGTGTGATGGCTATTGAAGTATATATTGCTGGGTGGTGAAATAATGGTAGAGTAGCAGCTGGCCATCCTGTATTTGGAGGCTTGTATACGTTTACAATCTTCATGTCTGATATATCAACAACAATAAGATGTATATAGTTGTCCGTCTGTGTAAGTACATGGGTGCAGTTCATGATTTCTGACTTAACATACGTGGCAGATCCATATGCTTGATGGTAAATAGCACTAATTAATTTGTAACCAACAATGTTTCCTCTAGAGGTAAGTTGCGCTTAATCTGCTGCATGCGTTTCTTGCAGAATTACCACATCAATGTTGAAATCTTTTAATAATCTTTGTAAATGTTCAGTTTTTGACTTGCTTATGCCTTCAATGTTCAATTGCAAAATACGGACTGAGGGTCCAATATTTTTTGTCTTATGGTGCTGAAAAGTACCGTTGTTGTTGTGATTTTGATTTTGGTTTATGTTTATTTTTTTTTGTATCACAGCCAAGAGTTCGAAATGATATATTTGGCCACCAACTTGAAATAGACTATTCGCGTAACCCAGGGTGTAGCACAAGGAGCTTGTCTATTAACACACCCATTGAAATAAATCCATCACACACAAATGTTGAAATAATTTAAATAAGCTGATTCACAATTTATGCTGCTCCACATACATATTATTTTTATACAGGTTCTCGTTTAAATTTTATTAAACAAAATGTCCTTTACATTTCTTTAGCTGCCAGTAATTAATTTTTTTCTCCTTAACAACTACATATTATGCGCCAAACAACAAACCCTCCTAAATTCACAAATAAATAAATTTTCAAAAATTATTTTGAGCAGTTATACACTATATTTTATCAAAACATTAGTGGTACGGTCACTCTGATAACAATCTACCTTTTGATTATAAGCTACATAATCTCCCGATCGGACAAAACAGACGAGTATATATAAGTAGTAACATTCTTCATCTCTTGTTTTCTGATTTCTTATCTTTTTCATCGTACACAATTTAAAAATTTCCAAACCAAATTTCTATTTTTATGTATCATCTCAATAACAATCCATTCAAACGAGAAAATATTCCCCTCTAAATTCAGACAACCATTCTTATTACTTATAAATTCACAACTGTATTCTGTCTGCATATATAATATTATGATTAAGCCTTACATAGCAAAAACTTCTATGTAGACATAAACAAGTATTATTAGTTGATATTAAGTGAAGCAATTAACTAAAAAATGTTAAAATATTATTGAATAACTTGTAGCACACATAAATGTTTTTATGTTTCTTTGAATTTAAAGGCCGGAACCGAAACAAATTTAGCAAACCATTAGCAGATTTATTTCAATATGAAAAGTAATATTTTAGAGTAAACTCGAAATAGTCCGTCGTTACAAACAAGATGAAAAGTTAATTTATGTTATTCGTTTCTTTTTTCTTTGTGGCAATCGGTGACATTGAAAAGGAAAAATTATTACAAAAAAACCAACACGCTTAATTTTTGTTTGTTTGGTTGATTATAATTTCTTACACCATATCGTACCGTAACTATACGCATAGGGATCTCTGAATCAATCATAATTAATTAGGTGATTATAATGACTAATGTTCGGGCTGTAGTCTAGAATCGAAATCTAACTAATAAATTCAGTTAAACTCTCCAATGACATGGAGAATGTGAACGATCTACAGCAACAGCAGTAATCAATAAAAACCGGTTTATTTTGGTGCATCAATTGTATGGATAATTACACAGCATTCTTTTTCTTGTTTTATTTTGGTACAACGATTTTTTTATATTACGATAATTTTTAATAACCAATTGTTCATTTTAGTTCAGCGATTTTAGGTAGATTTCATATAAAAATCTACCTATTGCAATGTCCGTCATCTCGGAATTTCGGAATAATTTTGATGCCAAACGACTATAGAGGTAAAGCGGAGACGGAAAAACAAAAAAAAAAAATTACATATATATATATATATATATATATATATATATATATATATATATATATATATATATATATATATATATATATATATATATATATATATATATATATATATATTTATATATATATATATATATATATATATATATATATATATATATATATATATATATATATATATATATATATATATATATATATATATATATATATTTATATATATATATATATATATATATATATATATATATATATATATATATATATATATATATATATGGAGTACTGCTGTCAAGTTTGGGGTGCTGCCTCTGTTTCCATCTTGGCCCTCTTGGACTCTGTTCAAAAGCGAGCTATACGAATTGTGGGTGATCGAACTTTGACATCAAAACTTGATTCCCTACAACATCGTCGCACTGTTGCTGACCTCGTTATTTTTTACAAATATCGTCATCAGCAGTGCTAAGATGAAATCAGCGGCATCATGCCTCAAACTTATTCTTACCCCCGTTCCACTCGGCAATCGGCTGCCGCAACCAGTGAAACGGTAAAGATCCCGCGCTGTCATACTGGCAGATCGCAGAGAGACTTCTTTGTCCGAACTGCGTACAAATGGAATAGTTTGCCGGAACACTTAGTCTCAGGTGGCTTCAACCCACAGATGTTTAAAAAAAGCGTTAATCTACACCTTAGAACGCCAGTTGTTGTGGGACCCAGGTCTAGACCTAGGTCTTAAAAGGTATTTATGTGTAATTGTGACACATATTCTAAACCCTATTACACAACACATTTTATTAAAAAATATATATATATATATATATATATATATATATATATATATATATATATATATATATATATATATATATATATATATATATATATATATATATACATATATATATATATATATATATATATATATATATATATATATATATATATATATATATATATATATATATATATATATATATATATATATATACATATATATATATATATATATATATATATATATATATATATATATATATATATATATATATATATATATATATATATATATATATATATATATATATATATATATATATATATATATATATATATATATATATATATATATATATATATATATATATATATATATATATATATATATATATATATATATATATATATATATATATATATATATATATATATATATATATATATATATATATATATATATATATATATTAGACTGGTCGTTAAAAACTAAATTTTCCGAGACGCCCCCCAGAAAAATTCTTTGTGGTCAAAAAACCATAACGGCTTTATTTTTTTTTTTTAAGTGAAAAGAACACGTGCCGCAAAATCATCGAAGTTTATTTTTTGATAAAATTGTTAATATCTCATAAAATATGCAGATGTAAAAAAAAATCACATAATCATGTTTGCAGGAAATTTAATTCTCTACAAAAAAGGTCCAAGTCATTTTTTTCCTAAAACCTATATTTCTGATGATATTTTGAAATAAAACTTGAAATTCTTCGAAACTCGTGAAACCAAATGATGAAAATTTCGACGAAAAAGTACTAATTTTGATTTTTTTTGTCACGATTATTTTTTTATACATTT
>OY856186.1:194506998-194562199 GCA_963693315.1 Diogma glabrata | reverse complement strand
AATCTTTCTCAAGAATACTGATATGTTATAGGATGCGAAACAAAAAAAAAGTAAAACAAAACCTTGAAAAGATAATAGAAAGAAATAGAAATAGACATAATGTATTGAATTGAAAAGAAAATACATAGATATAATCCCGTAAACCACCAGAATTAAATTGTTTGTAATTTCTGAAATTTAAACGAAAAAGGAGAAAAATTTTGATACAAGTCACGAAATCAGCGACTTTTATGTTGCTAGATGTTCTCGACAGGACTGAGTCAGCTGCTTGAAGGAAATGATATAACTGTATGTAACCGCTCAACAATGGTTGTTTAATTGCGACATGCTCTTTAGGTCACCGGCAAGGTGTAAAAAATGATTAAATATATGTGCTCTGATATCCCAAAATGTTAAAGAACCCGAACTAGACTGGGAGAACAATAAAAATCGGATCTCCTGATATCTTTGCACTGAACTTTTGAAATTAATTTAATCACCATTAATTAATTGTGTAGAGAAATTCATTATAATGCACACTCATTTTTCCATTCAGATGAAGAACCGTTCCTACTAATCAATGCTTATCCAATACACGATGTTTCTGAGTGGAAGGATCTAAACACAAAATATGTTTTACAAGTATTCCGTGATTATCTCCAATTGAAAAGTTAGCCAAAGAAAATTCTGATAATTTATTCGAATTCATTAAAAATGATGGATCAATAAATTATTCCAGAAATCAAAACGATTCTTCAATCTCATCTTCCATGTACATCAATAATCAAAATGGAAATCTATATTTAATGGATGCTTTGGACTTCCTCAAAGCTATGTATCCGTCATTAAAGATTATTATGAAAAAAACATTACAATGGGATAAAGATGGTGATGGTCTTATTGAAAACGAAAATTTTCCGGATCAAACTTATGATCTTTGGGTAATGAATGGTGCCTCTGCATATTGTGGTGGATTATGGTTGGCTAGTCTACATTGTATGTCAATAATAGCAAATTTGCTTCAGGATTATGACGTTTCTATTAAATATCGAACTATATTAGAGAAAGGAAAGAAATCATATACAGATAAGTTATGGTGTGGTAGATACTATAAATATGATTCCAAAAGTCATGATAAAAATTCAGTTATGGCGGATCAGTTATGTGGACATTGGTATTTGCGCTGTATGGGATTTGATGAATATGAGGTAACTGTTAAATAGTTTTTATAATGATTTTAATTTTGAAACTTTATTTCCCTGCAGATTATACCAAAAGAAATGTAAGAATAACTTTAAAAACGATTTTCGATAACAATGTAATGCGCTTTTGTAATGGAACGATGGGTGCGGTGAACGGGTATTTTGTCAACACCGATTCTGATAAAGATGGTCGAGTGAATAGAGCAACATTACAAAGTGAAGAATCATGGACTGGAGTTGTTTACGGGTTAGCATCGTTAATGATGTATGAAGGAATGTTTGATGAAGCTTTTCAAACAGCAGGTGGAATGTACAAAACCCTTTCCCAAAAAATTGGAATGAATTTTGAGACGCCGGAAGCTTTGCATGCTGAAAAAAAATATCGTGCTGTTGGATACATGAGACCCTTGAGTATATGGTCAATGCAACTAGCGTGGGAAAGAAAAAAGAAAAATCATTTACAAAATATATAATTAGCGAATTAGATATTTTAATATATGTGTTATTATGGTTTTTCCATATTATTCACTGTTTGTGTGCTTTTGTCACTTTTGAATTAAAATGCAATATTTAAAAATATACTTTTTACTGTTTATTTTTAAATTTATTTATAATAATAAAAACTTCCTTATAGTAACAATTTTATTTTTATTTTTTATTTTAAAGAATATCGATTTCGACTTACGTCATCCTCACTTCTTCAAATAAAAAAATATAAATCAAATTGTTACTATAAGGAAGTTTTTATTATTATAAATAAATTTAAAAATAAACAGTAAAAAGTATATTTTTAAATATTGCATTTTAATTTTAATATAGTTAAAATCTAGATTGGTTAATTTATTCAATAATTTTTGTCTACATCTGTATCTTGATTATTTATTGCTTTAAAATTTCATCAAACTTTTTGAATTGATTATAAGATTTATTAGATGTATTATTAGGGGATTTCACTGTTCGTGGACCACCAAGTTGTTTTGGAGTCTCGATCAACACAAAAAGTAATAATAAGTCCAATTAAAGAACTGCTTGTCATTTCTTAGTGCAGTGAGATACCATAGCTATATCTATTTATTTGGAATAAAAAAATCGATTAAATTTAGTTTAAATAAAATTCAGTTGGGAAATTTCAATTGGTTTATTTATATTTACTTGTTTATTTATTTTATTTATTTATAAAATTCAAGCGAATATTTGGACGTTTTTCCAAATATTCGCTTGAAATTTCATAATTTAATCCAATAATATATAAATATATTTTATCTTGTTTCTAACTATTTTGTTAATATAAATAAATAAATATAATTTAATTATTTATTTTTCTTACATTGTCAGTTCTCATTATAATCAACTGCTTGAAGTCAACTTTACAAGCAATTGCTGCCCAACCTTTTTAAATGTCTGCTGTCCAAAAATATCGAAATAACGAATCTGTACAGGGTTCAGTGTGGGAGTAACATAGTCTTGTTAGTTAGTCCTTTTTAATCCTTTTTACTTAGCTTTCACAGACCCATTCGGTTAAGGTGAATGTATACTACAATGTATACTACTGCGAGAACTAATCACAATATGCATCACAACAACACATAAAAACCATTAAAAACCAGGTTTTAAAGCAACATACCCTCTAATGTGCTGGTGGATACATTTTGTTTTGTTTATGTATATGTATTTTTTAAGCACTGGACAATTTAACCACAGATATTATCACAAACAAAATATTACATAGGTCAGCACATCATAGGTAAAGAAAGTGACATATTCTTTGTTCATGTGACGTTCTGGCTTCCTCAATGAACAAAACCCACATAACGAGTTATATAAAGGCTTGGGTTGTCGAGCAAGCAATAACGTGCCATCATCATGGAATATTCCATAACTAAGATTGATGGTAGCACCACTAACCAAATAGAGTCCATCCGCTACATAATTCATGAGGCATGATGGATCCAATTTCATTCGAGCACTGCTGGTGACTATATTTATAAAAGACAAAGAGATCAGCAACAATGTGACGGTGTTGTAGGGAATCAAGATGTGATGTTAAATTTTGATCACTCACAATTTGTTTAGCATGCTTGGACATTTGGACAGAGTCCAAAAGGGCCACGATGGAAAAAAATGCAGCACCCCAAATTTGACACAATATATATCATACGGTGACGAATATAGGACTTATAAATGTGTATTAATTGATACGCAGTAAACAAGCAATAGCTGTGTCCTGGTGAAATTAGAAATTATTTCTATAAAAATAAACATTTTTATCAAAGTAACCTTTCAATTCAAAATTTCATAATCCAATCAAAATATTTGTTATTTTTTGAAGTCATAGTTATTCAATTTATTTGAAAAAATAACAAATATTGTAGAAATATGGAAAGAAATGGCGACACTTTTTCTGCTGTAAAAATATGAAGTTATTTCACTGTCGCCGTAAAAAAATGGAATCAACTCATTTTTTGTTGTCATAGTTATACAATTTGTTTGAAAAAATAACAAATGCTACTTTACAGCCGTCGTAGTATAAAATAAAAATAACGTTACTTTTGCAGCCTTAGTAAAAAAAGTAAGACTTTAACTAACTCCCTAGCGGCAGTAAAATTAAACTTTACAGCCGTTTGCCGAAAAACAATTTTTTTTAAAATATTTTGATTGCGGGCTGCGTGATGTATATGATAGTATATGATGCACAAATCTAAGCCATTTTGAGCTTAATACGTTGGCTGATAAGCTTAGCTTTACGTCAATGCATCATAAAGTGCTATTTGTTTACGATGTAAAAACTTGAAGTTTGTTTGACATTACCATTTACCAACATATATATAAACAAATTTTTTAACGACTGTCATAGAAAATAATGTTTTCTATCTATCATTTTAAAACAAAAAGTTGGCTTTTGCTGTTTAGCGAGCATTTTTTAATTTTTTATGCTCTAATGCAGGAAGTAAAACAAAAGACATAATAGACAAAGATATAATATTAAATAATTTATAACATATTATGAATTATTTTTATGAGTAATATTTACATTAATGGTACAATTTTGACAGTTTTGAAATAAAATTCCTTCAGCCATTGCTCCTGAAGTTGAAGCTGCAACTCTTGCGATAGCACTGGTTTGATTTTGATTAAATATATTAAGCTCTGGCGGTACTTTTTCTCCTAATATTTGATGGGATATTACAGTTTTATTTTCCACAGATTCTTCGATGTAGCCTTCGGCTACAGAGGTGGATTTCCACCCCCCGTGGCGCTTAAGTGTGGTAATATCTACTCCTGCATCTGCCAATAAAGTAGCCGACGATCTTCTGAAAGAGTGTGCAGTATAGCTAGTGGGATCAGGAAGCTTTAAAAATGTTGCGATTTCTTTTGGCATTTTTGCAAATGTATTTACTGTATTTACCACCATCTGGTTAACACATCTTCCTTTTGCACATCTATAAATAAATCTTCTTCCTGTGGCATTTAAAGGACGGAGAGCTACATATTTTTGATAAAAATGTAAATAGTCGAGAGATTCTTCTTCTCTTTTACACACAATGAATGTCCGCGACATGTTTGTTTTTGTATTGGGAATTTTTATTATAAGAATAGACTCCTTCTCTTCAATGTCTTCAATCAACATTTTGGATAGTTCATCCCGACGGCATGCCCCAAACACTCCAAATATCAATGCAACCTAAGAATAATGAAATACCTTCTTTAGAAAACAATGACATTTATATATTATATATTTAGATACCTTTAGCATTAAATACTTATCATCTGGTGCCTCCGACAAAAATTTATTAATATCTTCTCTCCTAAACACTTTTGATTTTTTAGCTTTATAACCCGAGGACTTCTTTTTTAAAATAGTCATTAATCTTTTATATTTGCTAATATCCAAATTTACTTTGACGATGAATGTTGATTTTAGCATTGAGTAATTTGACCACATTGTAGAAGACTTTTTTGTCTGCGATAGTTCACCAAAATATGCCAAAAACACATCTTCAGAATAAAAATGTCCAGTTTTATTGTCCTTACACCAATTAATAAATAATAGGTAAGCGTTTTCATATCGAACTTTAGATTTTTCCGGCAACAGATCTAAGATAAATTGCTGGCTGCTTCTTTTATATGAGGCGGAGTGCTAATTACATCACTTTCACCACTATCGCTCATTTTAAATTATTTTTATTTAAAATAGATAATTTATTAATTTAAAATTTTAGCTTGACGTTCGTTCGATACATTTTTTAAACAAAAACTATATAAGATAAATGCCTCCTTAGCAACGCATAGCTAACTAGTTACTTAAAAAAATATTGTTTTTTAAAAATTAAAATTATGATTTAAGCTTTTTTAATAATAAACAAATATGTCGGCAGTCGTTAAAAAAATAGTATGTATACTTTGAGCAGAAAGTAACATTGCTGCTCTGACATGATTGCTGGTTTCGGCTACGCCTCAACCAGCAACTTTCATGCACGAGCAGCAATGTAGTAATTTCTGCTCTTAATATACAATGTACTATTTTAAATCGTAAATCAAATGCGATGTATTTATTCGAATCCATTTTGAATAATGCAAAGTCTTCTACAATTTGTAAATTGTGTGCATTTAATTTATATTAAGCAATAAAATAGCTAATTTTTTTAATGCAGAATAAATATTTTCCATGGTTATGAAAGTACTGCACTCGCTAATACTTGGTTCGTGCTGCGCAATATTTTTTCTCGCATGTAACATGCTAGTTGCAACTTTTGATATGTAATATCAAATTGATATGTATTATCCAATTTGCATGTAAGCAAATGGTTATGGTAAGCAACCCGACGGATGTGTTATCAAAAATTGATCAACATCATCCACCGATTGAAATTTCAATAAATCTTAAAAAATTTGATCTCTTAAAAGCCGATGAATCTGTACGCTTTAATTTTTACAAAGGAAATTATGATGAAATTAACGTAGCTCTATCTGAAATTAATTGGTGTCACATGTTTGGCAATAAAGATGTTGATCAGTCAGTTGATGCTTTTTATGATGTTCTTTATCAGTTAATCAATCAATTTGTCCCTAAATTCAAAATTAAGTCTAGCAAATATCCCATCTGGTATTCAAAAAGTTTGTTAAAAATGATTGAATTTAAAAGTTTTATTCATAAAAAGTTTAAAAAAACTGGTGATCTTGATTATTACAATATGTTTTCTTCTTTGCGGAGCTCTGTTAAAAGAGAAATTAATGTATGTTATGCAAATTATTTGAGTGATATTGAAAGTTCCATTTCGTCAGATCCTAAAAAGTTTTGGTCTTTACAAAAAAATTAAAAAAACTAATGCTATCCCAGCGTCAATGCGTTTTGAAAACAATGTAGAAAGTTCAACCAAGGGAATTTGTGATCTTTTTGCGACATATTTTCAATCTGTGTACACCAGTACCCATCTTAATTCCACACCAACATTTGCAATAAGTGATATCTCTTTGGAAGATTCTTTATTTTCTGTAACGAAAGAAGCAGTAGTGGCGGTGTTAAATAAACTTGATCTAAATAAAGGTTTTGGAGCTGATCTAATTCTTCCTATTTTCTTAAAAAACACTTCTGCATTGATCTGTCAGCCATTAACCATCCTATTTAATAAGTCTTTTGAAAATGATGTTTTTCCTATTAGATGGAAAATAGCTAAAATCATTCCAATTTTGAAAACTGGTGACAGTACTGATGTAGAAAATTATAGACCAATTGCAACATTGAATTGTTTCAGCAAAATTTTCGAAAGAATTGTTCACAATAAACTGTTTGACTTTACTAATATTAATATTATTAAAAACCAACACGGGTTTTTTAAGAATAGGTCAACTCTTACTAATATGCTTAACTATACGGAATATATATATCGCTGGACTCTGGCGCTGGTGTTGATGTCATATATATGGATTTTTCAAAGGCCTTTGATAAAGTTAACCATAATATTCTCCTTCAAAAATTACGTAATTTCGGTCTGAATTTAAAGTTTATCAGGTGGGTTGAATCTTATCTAAAACAAAGATCTCAATTTGTATGCATTAATGACTATGAACCATTTTCTTTCTGTCCTCATTCGGGTGTACCACAAGGTTCAATCTTGGGACTTTATTGTTTATTTTGTTTATTAATGATACTTGCTTACGCTTGGATTGCAAAGCACTACTTTTTGCTGATGATTTGAAAATATTTAAATCAATCAAATCCATAGCTGACTGTATAGTGCTTCAAATTAATCTTATTAAAATATATATGAGTGGTGCAAAAGTAACGATCTATATCTCAACATTAATAAATGTTTTACCTTTAAACTTAAGCCCAGATCTTTTCAATTACAATTCATTTATAATATTAACAATTTAACTCTATGTGAAAAACAAAGTATTCGTGATTTAGGCATTATTATGGATAACGAATTATATTCAAGACAATGTTAACTAAGCTTTCAAAATGCTTGGTTTTGTTATGCGAGTGTGTTCAAATTTTCGTTCGTCTAAAACATACTTATTACAATCTTTAATTCTATAGTTCGTTCTTCATTAGAATATATTTCGCCAGTCCAAAAAGGAATCCAAAATATCAAACTCATATTGATAATATTGAGAGGGTTCAAAAGAATTTTACTAGATTTCTGAACTTTAAATTAAGCTTCCCATATCAACCATACAAAGATAGACTAAAACGATATAATCTATTATCAACCGTATTTTATTTGCCAAATTACACTAACAATTTCATGTATCCAAATCCAAATCCAAATCTGACAAAATAGTAGGTTTTGAAAAATCAGAATTGTATTTTAGTTCGCGTACTCAACTCTTAATTTGCTATCCATCATTTTTTATTTCTAAAAGTTGTCAGAATTTCAAAATTTTGAAGTTTTGACAATTTGACTTTTGTAATTATTAATTAGTATGAGAAGTAAGTATAATCAGTATAAGTAAAAATAAGTAATGTAAGTATATTAACACGCAGAACTATCAAATTATAACGACAATAAAAAATTAAATAAATAAGTTAGCTGATTTTTATATTTTTTATTTACTTTCTGAACAAGTACTACCAACTTTCAGCAAACATTTGATATCCAAATCGAATTCTATGGTTCATTTTCTTTGAAAATTGCGTTGTGACAGTTCAATGCGAATTCCGATTGGGCAAATAAAATACTACTATCATTGGAACAGAGACGTACAATTGCTGATCAAACAACCCTTTATAAAATTCTTAACCATAGTATTGAATCAGATTTGGCTAGTCTAATTCGTTTGAATACCACACCTTGTTATAATACTAGACATTCGTACACTCTGTATTATAATACTTTTCTAACTAATCTAAGAGTTCATTCACCGTTAATTAGATTACAGTACAGCCACAACATTAAATTTAATCAAATCAATTTGTTTTGCTCCAACTTAGTCCAGTTTAAAAGAAGCCTTTTACAATTTGTTAAATTAAAATAAATCAATATTATTTTCTTATATTTTTTAAATTCTAATATTATTTATTTTATCTTGTGTTAAAAATTTTTGGTTTATTACATTAACATTATCTTTTTATAAACTAAATTTAAACTTTTTATTGTAATTTTTTATATTATTTTTTAAATATTGTCTTTAACTTGTATTACTTTTATAACTACCATGTTATTGAAAATATTTCCGTTCGCTAGTATTTAAATTGAAATAAATAAATAAATAAATATACCAGATAATATAACTAATCAAGGTTTTGGATTTATCAAATCTTTTGTAAAAAAATAAAACAGGTCTTTTTTGCTTGAAAGTGGAGGCATTAGCCGCTCGAGGCGTTAGCCGAGGGCAACAAACACGTGAAAACAAAAAGATACTTTATGCCCAAATTACTTCAAGATTTTTTGTACGAGCTGGATTTTGTATTATTTGCATAAATTAAACTTCATATATTTACACGAAATATGTAGTAAAATATTTTTTGAGAAAATAGTTTAATGACATTTATTTTTTTAAATTTCTATAGCAACCACTTTTTTTAAAACTTCTATATTAATTTATTTAAAACATTTTTCAGTTGGTGAAAAGCACGTGAAATCGACCAGACCTGTAAATAAGGTCAGAATTTTGTAAATTTTGGTATTGGAATTCGTTGACAATAAAATTTCTGCGTTTCCAGTTTTATTTGTTTAACCCTTTGTCGCTGTATACAAAGGGTTAAACAAAAAATGATGAAAAATCGAAAAATTGCTCGACCTTGGCGTATTGAAATGGCTCTACAGTAAAAACTACGAACCCGATATTAATGGGAAACAGCTTAAAATGTAGGTAGGTAGGTGCTAATCAAAATAGTTAAATACATTGTATGACCTTGAACATTTACTTTTAGAAAAATAACGGTAAAAAATTCATAATCGATTGTCGAAAAAGGATTTTTAAAAATTTTGAGTTTTTGGTGCATGAAAGATGCTACTAACAGGTGCATGAAAGGTGCATATGTTACTAACATTTTTTCAAATTTTCAGGACCCGATTGTTTTTTTCTTTATTAATTTTATTGCAACCCTCCTTAAAGTTTTTCATCATAATAAAAGTGGAGATAAAAATCAAACAATTTTTTTGGATATACATAAATGTTTTTACACTAATTTTTAATTTTAACATAAATTGGTATTTACCAAACATTTTTTATTTATTTAATATTACATTATATTGTTACGTTTTTCTAGCTTTACTTAAAATTGGCCCTACTCTCATTTCGATAAACGCATTTTCTAAATAGCTTCCGAGTTCGATCGCTGATTAGTAAGCAAAAACACCAGGTTCTACTAAGTATTCAACACCTTAATTGTTCCACAACAACAGAAAAATAATTCAGCAAACAATATTCCTAACTAGAAAATTCTTTCAACAGCTTCTGAAACTCTAAACAGTTTATTGCAGAAATTTTCAGTATACAGCGTCTAAAATAGTACACAAAATATTTCTAAATAATAACACTTAAAACTTTATTTACAAAAACTAATTAAAACTAACTTCTATTAACACGATTTTATATGCGCGGTACAACATTTTGTTTACAATTAATTCCATTCTGCCTAAAATGCCTGCTTAAATACTAAATTCCGTACAATCTAGAAAAATCTAACATCTTTATTCCGGAACGTTCCAATAACAAAATTAGAAATAACTTTTTTACTGTCCCTTAACTGTTAATACAACAACAATTATATTCATTTCATTCGATTGTTGTTGTATATTGTTTTGTTGATCACCAATCAAAGATCATCGTTATGAAGATAATGTAGGGTGTTTCATTTATTTTGTATTGAATTGAGTTCTACGTTGTATTTCGATATAATTTTGTTACAACCCTAGCAATATAAATCATTAGAGTTAGAATGACGTCTAGCTAAGACGGTTCCATCATTTGTAAGAATGTATGAGTGATATCCTCGTGTTACAGGAATTGTTTTTAAATTGGCGTTTCAACGGTTAGTTGATTTCGTTTTTCAGTGTAAGCTGCCTGTGTTACATAAAAACAAAAATGCATTCTATCTTAAAAATTGGCTAAAATTGTTACTCAGTTATGCAACATCAGTTATCAGCAAAATCCCAATATTTTGCCAAAAACCGAGAAAAATGACCAAAAATTCAACCGTAAAAATTGATCAATGATAAGCAGAATGTCAGAAGATATAGTATTTATTGAAAAATAATCAAACGAGAGTACACTATCGATCAGGTTTATAAAATAATTTTAGCTTGAACATTTATTTAAAATTTAAATTTAAAAAAATGCTACAAAAATATTTACACGGCCATACAAATACATTTCCTGCCCCGCAGTGGGTTATAGCGTCCCAGTTTAGAATCTCTGATGTAATGCATATTGTATAAAGACCGATTTACCAATAAAGACACTATGAGAACGATAATGCATCAATTACAAATTCGTAAAAAGAAATATTTATGATTTTTATGAATTCATGAATAAAACAACAACAATTTTAAAGGCATTTAATAAAAATTTAAAAAAAACAATACAAACATGTACCACTCCAGGAATTGAACTCTCGACCTAAAGAACCTCAGTCGACCCTGATATCTATATTGCAATATACGTATTTAATATATGTATTTATTTAGCGTGACAATAATTTAGATATATAAATTTATCCTCATATCCCCTAATTTATCTTCCAACGCGCCTTAAGAAGTTTTCACTTCAAAAAGTATCAAAGAACTGAATAACCACGAAACATTTGTTCAATTAAAAAACTGACGGAAATATTGCAATGGTAAAAATCCACTGCATTCATTCTAAATTTTACTTCGTAATGAACTTACACACTTTTATTGTAAACAGTATTGTAAACACGACACAGCTATTTCATAGTTTTAAGTTTTCACTTCCGTCGGTAGTCCTCAAGACTGACTGCCTTCTTTTTTTGTTGTTGTTTTATTTTTTATTCATTTTTTTATTTTTGTTTAAGAAGAAATGCATATCTTATTGCATAACTTCCAGAATCCATGATGGATTTTTACAAAAAATAGCTCAAAATGTTTGTTAGTATTTTTACTATGCATTTGTATCATTTGTTTGTATTTTACAAAAATACAAAAATAAGTAATTGAAATAAATAATAAGAATATGTATGTATTTTAAAATTTTAAATAATTCAAAAGTTGAAGCAAATATATTTCTTGTGAATTCTCAAACAAAAATATGCAGGGGCTGAAATCTCAAGAACCTGAGATATCAAGACTTCGGTCTGGGTTAAGGATTTTGATATAGTTTTTGGCAAAAAACTTTTGTGAGGACATTGTTTTTAGTTTTGGGCAGCGATGTTTATCAAACATAAAACTCTACGTTAAAGTACATGTATTTTTAGGGTTCCGTTTTTTATACGGAATACTATTGGTGAGAGTAAAACGTGTTAAAAAAAAGGTTTTTTGACCTGCATGAGTGGGGTGTCATTTGAAAGAACACCAAAATTAAGAAAAATGACAATTCATTTTAGAATTTTGCGACGCACCGTTTTTGAATTATTGTTGAAAAAGTGCAGCAAAAAGTTGGTCCCCCCCTCTGCGTTTCTTCGTTGATTGACAGAAAAATTTGAAAAAAATCAGAGAGATAGGAAATTTGATAAACCCTTAACGAAAAATATAGCAAAGCTTCAAGTGATTTTATTTCTATGTGTTTAGGGGATGGGAGTGGGAAGGGTGAAAAAAAGGTTTTTTGACCCTCATGAGTGAGGTGTCATTTGAAAGAGCATCAAAATTAAGAAAAATTACAATTTATTTTAGAATTTTGTGATGCACCGTTTTTGAATTATTGTCGAAAAAGTGCAACAAAAAGTTGACCCCCCTCCCCTATGCGTTTCTTCGTTGATTGACAGAAAAATTTGACAAAAATCATAGAGATAGGAAATTTGATAAACCCTTAACGAAAAATATAGCGAAGCCTCAAGTCATTTTAATTCTATGTGTTTAGGGGATGGTAGTGGGGAAGGGTGAAAAAGAGGTTTTTGGTTCGCATGAATGGAGTGTCATTTCAAAAAGCACCAAAATTAAGAAAAATTGCAATTTATTTTAGAATTTAGCGATGCACCGTTTTTGAATTATTGTCGTAAAAGTGCAAAAACAAGTTGGTCGCTCCTCTATACATTTCTTCGTTGATTGACAGAAAAATTTGAAACAAATCATAGAGATAGGATAGAGATGATAAACCCTTGACGAAAAATATAGCGAAGCTTCAATTGATGTTATTTCTATGTGTTTAGGGGATGGGAGTGGGGAAGGGTGAAAAAAGGTTTTATGACCCGCATGAGTGGGGTGTCATTTGAAAGAGCACCAAAATTAAGGAAAATTACAATTTTTTTTGGAATTTTACGGTGCACAGTTTTTCAATTATTGTCAAAAAAATCCTATTTTTAGTGTTAACACCTCCCACCCCCTAAATTTCGTCGTTGATTAACAGAATTGAGTCGTACCTTAGCTACCATAAGCAGCTATGGATAAAATTAAACCTAAAGTAATATTTTTTATATTAATAATTTAAGAATATGGAATAATAGTTGGAATAATAATTTAAGAACTGAGGATGACGTAAGTCGAAATCGATATTCTATAAAATAAAAATAAAATTCAAGTTGTTATTATAAGGAAGATTATATTATTATTAATAAAATAAAAAATTAAAAATAAACAGTAAAAAGTATATTTTTAAATACTGCGTTTTAATTCAAAAGTGACAAAAGCACACAAACAGTGAATAATATGGAAAACCATAATAACACATATGTTTTATATCATTTCGATCAATTTAGATGAGATTGACATTAACTATTGATATTTACGATGAATCATTTATTTTTTAGTGTCTATGGTCTGACAATATAAACAGTTTACAACACAACTATATATTAATTATTTTGATACTGTGATCTTTACATTTGTGGCGAACATTAAAACTAAAATCATTTTCTCAAAAGAATTAAAAGTTTAGCAGGCGATGATTTCGTTAACATTTAATAAAAAAACAAAAAATGTATATTGATCATTCGGATTTGTAACGTCCTAAATGTGCGCTACGCTATTTTTTGAGGTGGTGAGACGGGCCTTTACCATCCGTACCACATGTATGAGATTCAATTTTACTTTGCACTGTTTTCCACAAAAAAAACTTCTTTTTCCTACACAAAAAATCTTTTCCACTTTATTTTTTTCTTAAACAACACTTTCTCACTTTATATACTTCTTTTTTTTAAAACCTAAACAGCACAATACAAACACAACACAACGATCACAAAAAATTAATAAAACAAACTGAATTCCAAAAAATTAATATAATATTTAATTGACTTTAATTAACAAGAAAAATATAAAGTTTGATATTAACAAAAAATTTTATAAAAAAAAATAATACAAGAAAAGTTAATAATACAACCTAATTATACGCCATCATATTCCAAATTGTCCTATATGTTCTTGTTGTTGATGGCTACTTCTTTTATTTGTTGTGTCCACCCAATTCGTTGTAGTTGTTGTTGTTCTGCCGGTTCAAAACCAAAGAGACATATCTCAAAATTTCTATTCCTTTTATACCCAATTTTCATCATATTTCCCCAATTAATAATATTTTTTGATTTATTTTGATGTTGGTTGTATTTTATTTTTCGAAATTATAACTTTCGAAGTTGGTGTTCAGCAATTCGCCTATTAAGCAAAGCAATTTAAGTAGCGATCTACATGCATTAATTACAACGGCTGAGTTTTAAATTTTAATTGTTGAAGTAGAATATCTAAACAATTTTCGTTGTTTTAATATTTTACGATAATCTTCAAGAACTGCAATATGGCTTGAAACATTTCTTAATATCCCTCCTGTATCTTCAATTATATATATAGCGCTGCAACTTGCTGGTAAATATCACAATACCGGTAAAATAAATTTTAATGTACTTTCATTTATATATAGTTTCTTTAATAGTTGACTTTGTTAATGCTGTTACAGTACCCATTCCTGATAAATAAATTTAACGTTATTATCCGCTATCTATGATAAATTTCTTAAAACACCATCGGTAATTTGTATTAACTCCTCTGAACTAGAATCAAGCTGGTCAACAACGTAGTTCATGAAGTTTGGTTTGAACACAACAAAAGGGATAGTTATTTTTATCTTCAATTATCAATTGGTCTATTGGACTATGCAGATCGTCTTAAAATTATGATTTAAAACTAAAGGCAGCTATATAAACTTATTTTCTTATTCTCCTAAATTAAATTTTTATCAAAATATAATTTCAAGTATTTTTTTTGTTTCATTTATATATATTTTTTTTTTTTTATATGGATATTTTTTTTTTTATATACAAATTAATTTTTTTCTCTTATTTTTTTGTTTATTAAATTTTGTTTTATTGTTTGATTTCAATTTATTTGAATTAAATGCAATTATAGAAACCAAACGTTACAGATTTTGTTTTTTTCCAAATTGTTTAAGTTCTTATTTTTCGTGTTAAATTAAAAATGTAATTCTCTAATAAATTATATTGCATCGCCTCGCCATTAGTGAATGTGGAAGCTACTGTACCTGAAGAAGTTTGGTAATAAATTTAATTCATCATATGGTTGATACAACAACATTTTATCTGCTGCCTTTTGTGTTTACTTTACGTGAACATTATAATTGTTAAATCATAATGAAGATTCAGCCTAATCAACGCATTCAAAGTAACTCATTATATTGGATACAACATCTCCAACAACATCTCGTATCATCATATTCATCTCCAGGAAAATTTAATGCCACTAGCAGCCAGCCACTATATTAAAATCTACCTCCACTCAACGCAGTATCATCTAAACATGGTAACCCCGACTAGGAACAAACCTTCCAATGGAGTCAACTTAAAGAAGTATCAAATTTATAATTTAATTTTTTTTTCTCTTCCTTAATTTAAATTAGTGCTTGCTTCATTTTGTTTTAAATAATTTAATTTTATTATAATATTTTTTTTTTCACAGCAACACAACACTTTTCCCGTAGTGGCCACATATTCTTCCAACTAGTCGTTTCGACTAATAAGCCATAATCTATTTTTCTCCTAGCGACACATTCTTCTTTTTTCTCTCCAAATTCTTATTTTTCGGCTATCAAGCCACGCCAACTCCTGTTAGTGCGATCAATTTTTTTTCTTTAAATTTCTTTTTGTTTTTTAAATCGATACTATGGGCCGAAGCTGAACAACTCTTTCCTTCGTAAGACCTACTTCATTCTCCGTTACTCATGGGCCGAATTAATCACCTTTTTCCTTCGTTAGACCCGCTCCAATCTCCTTAACTTATGGGCCGAAACAAATTTTTCGAATTTTCTGATTTTTTAATTTCTATCTCGAACGTTACCCATATGTTACCATAACATGAACATCTCCTAACGTTAACCATATCTATCTGTTGACAAAACAGATATGGTCCTTATGGATATAAAAATCAGATTTCATCTAATTAAGCAGAACCTCCAAATATCTGATCTTAAAGGAATATCCCAAACGTTACCCATATGTTTTTACAACATGAACATCTTCTGACGTTAACCATTTATCTGTTGACAAACAGGTATGGTTCTTATGGGTATTTAATACGTCATTTCGTCGTTAATCAGATATTTCTTCTCAAAGCGATCTTTTTCTATGGTAAACGTCTCCAAGGTAAACATTGGTCTCAGTCAACTTTGTACTGTTAGACTTTACCATACTTGTGTTACCATATGCACTCCTTTGCTTACGCTAAATTTCTGCTTATTCATGCTTTTAACAGCTACTTTTCGAAAAATGAATTAATATTCATGTTTATACATGCTAGTATTATCTCAATCAACTTTGATCTGTCAGGCATTCAGCATCACCGACGTTACTTTTCTGCTTCTTGTATTTTAAACGAACTTTTTAACCTATGGTACACATCTACACAAATATTGGTCTCAGGCAACTTAGCTCAGTCAGACCTATATCTCCACTCATGTTACCATAACTCCATAATTGTTCGTTTATATTTTTTTTTTTTTGCAGAACTCCATTTCGTAAAACCCATAATTTTTTCTCCACCAAATGGTATCGTTTTCTAAACAACATCTCTAAACTTTTTCTTATTCGCTTATTCGCTGCAACTACTTAAGCAAACCTCTTTCCTCCTTAACTCTACTTAATTTCTTTATTTATATCGTTCCATGTTCGATGGCACTAGGCGGAAGTGTTGTGGCGAACATTAAAACTAAAATCATTTCCCTTTTTGGGATATAAATAAAAGTTTAACAGGCGATGATTTCGTTAACTAAATGTAAAAAAACAAAAAATGTATATTGATTATTCGGATTTTGTTTTTTTCCAAATTTTTTAAGTTCTTATTTTTCGTGTTAAATTAAAAATGTAATTCTCTAATAAATTATATTGCATCGCCTCGCCAATTTGATAAATGGGCTATTATTTTGAAAACGTACATCGAAAAAAAAACAACTATTTTTTAAAAATCTGTAATTTCGATATTTTATTGGTATTGACGAAAGGAAAAAAGTAATTTCTGCTTTTATTTTTTGTGTACTCTGAATCGGAGTTATGCGCGGTTGAATTTTGAGGCTTTTTCACGTAGTTTTTGGTAATGGTGGCAATGTTTTGTGAATAGGTGCCACAAATTTCATTCGACTTACGTATATTTTTGCAAGTAAAAAGGAAAATAATTGAATAATTGAAATAAGTAAGTTTAAAATTAATAACTTTTCTCTTTTCCGCTAGGCGGCGCGTAAAACCTTGGTTTACTTCAAAGCTCATATCTCAAAAAGTAGGCTTTTTTTTATTTTTGTTTTTCACAAACTTTAAAGTAAACATATGCAGCTATGAAATTGAGAAATAAAAAGTCAGCAATTCAATATGGATTTTTTCTTACGATTTTTTAAACTTTGGTATATGAAAAATTCACATGTGTTTTTTTATTAAGTTAATAATCCTGTACTAAATGTGGATCTAATAAATTAAACATTTCATATTTTAACACCTGCAATAAATTTGAACCATTTTTTGTGTATTTCTGATTGAGAAACAGGTTTTTATTCAGAATAAGAATTGGAGATCCCAATGATCGAAGATTTTGTTATAATTTCAACATCACCAACACTAACATTAGAAAAAAACATTAAAAAAATATTTTTCCTATAAACATTATAATTTAATCAATATTATAAATAAATACATTAAAAAATTAATTTATATATTTTTTTTTGCCTTTAAATTGAAATATTTATGATCATCAGAAAAAGAAAACATTTTGGCAATTATTTTATCGGGTGTAGTGTTATCCGGTAAAAAACAGTGGAATCCTTGAGTTCTTTGTTTCCTTTCAAGAACATTTCGTAGATGTCGGTGAGGGTCCAAAACACCAACCGCTTTGATTTCTTAATTTTTGTCGATCCTTCTGTAATAGTAACAACATCTTTAAGGCCAGGCATTGTTCTACTAATTTCCTCTGTAAGAAGTATGTTTGAATTTGTTTTACTATATTTTGTGACAAACTGTGCACTTGTTTGCTTTGAGGCCAACTGTAAGGACCTACTGTTTCCAACAGATCCATGGCGAATTCTACCAGTCGTCTTGATGCATTAAATTCATCCTGGATACGTTGATTTGACCAAAATTTACGTGGTAGAGTTGTCAACAAAAACACTTGTTTTGATTTACAGCTGGCATCTTTAAACTCTTTTTTAAGGTTCATAAGCCATGATGTATATTCACATTCCTCGTTTGGTGATAACACTTTAACTGAATCTACTTGAAATATTCTTTGACTTATTGCCGATGTGACACTTGCAATTTTTTTATAACTTCCTGTTGTAATATGATTTTGTTTGATAGGAGATTCGGCTAACCTTCCAGGAACATTGTTAATATCTTCTAAAATGTCATTAAGTAGTTCAGGAACTGGTGGAGATATAGTATCAACCGAAACTGGTGATGGACCTAAAGATGGAGGTATTTGAATATTTTCGTTCGTTGGAACATTTTCAACATCCTGATTTATAGAAATAATTTCACTATCAATAGCTTCCGAACATGAAAGCTGCTGTATAGAAAATATTAGTTGCATATGAATTTTTATTCATTTTAATAAAATAATTAGATTTACCTTATTTTTATAGATATAAGTGCGACATGTTTCACATATAAACTGGTCATCACGCAAAGTAAAATTTAGGGTCGTAGCTTTTTGAATAACAGCTGGTGTGACCAGTTTCACATTTTTTGATGTCCGCTGATGATTTTTGAGACCGTACAAGTTACAGCACAATTTGAAAGGCATTTCTATTATTATCATTATTATCTTTTCTAAACGTTATGTCTTCTAAATATTTTGGAATATAATTGATTATAAGGCAATCCAATCAATATATATATATATATATATATATATATATATATATATATATATATATATATATATATATATATATATATATATATATATATATATATATATATATATATATATATATATATATATATATATATATATATATATATATATATATATATATATATATATATATATATATATATATATATATATATATATATATATATATATAATATATATATATATATATACCCTTGAAATAGTTTTGACATAGGTAGAATCAGGTAAAATTAGGTAGGTACAATTTAATATATTTTGATTGGATGCAAGTATAATTTGGTCAAAAACCGTTTGTGGGCGTCATTAGAAATTTTAAATGTTAAAATTATAAGCCTCTAATGAGATTTTAATTAGTAAAAAGGGGCTGAATAGACATTTTTTAAAATGAATAAACATTTTACACACCCTTTTAATAATTTAAATTCCTTTATTTTACCACTTAAATTAAATTAATTTTTAATAAGTTTTTAACCATTTAACCGCACAGAAAATGGTTCAAATTTATTGCAGGTGTTAAAATATGAAATGTTTAATTTATTAGATCCACATTTAGTACAGGATTATTAACTTAATAAAAAACACATGTGAATTTTTCATATACCAAACTTTAAAAAATCGTAAGAAAAAATCCATATTGAATTGCTGACTTTTTATTTCTCAATTTCATAGCTGCATATGTTTACTTTAAAATTTGTGAAAAACAAAAAAAAAAGCCTACTTTTTGAGATATGAGCTTTGAAGTAAACCAAGGTTTTACGCGCCGCCTAGCGGAAAAGAGAAAAGTTATTAATTTTAAACTTACTTATTTCAATTATTCAATTATTTTCCTTTTTACTTGAAAAAATATACGTAAGTCGGATGAAATTTGTGGCACCTATTCACAAAACATTGCCACCATTACCAAAAACTACGTGAAAAAGCCTCAAAATTCAACCGCGCATAACTCCGATTCAGAGTACACAAAAAATAAAAGCAGAAATTACGTTTTTCCTTTTGTCAATGCCAACAATACATCAAAATTTCAGATTTTTTAAAAATCAAAAATTTAAAAATCAACAAAAAAATGTACGTTTTCAAAATAATAGCCCAAATACAATAAGGCAAATTTTATGTAACTTGTATAAGCTATTTCGTATACATACAATTAAACTCTGAAATGTTATTGTGTTTTAAGGGCATCTAATTTATATTCGTGCTACTTAATAATGGTTCAAGACCATTAGTGAATGTGGAAGCTACTGTACCTGAAGAAGTTTGGTAATAAATTTAATTCATCATATGGTTGATACAACAACATTTTATCTGCTGCCTTTTGTGTTTACTTTACGTGAACATTACAATTGTTAAATCACAATGAAGATTCAGCCTAATAAACGCATTCAAAGTAACTCATTATATTGGATACAACATCTCCAACAACATCTCGTATCATCATATTCATCTCCAGGGAAATTTAATGCCACTAGCAGCCAGCCACTATATTAAAATCTACCTCCACTCAACGCAGTATCATCTAAACATTCACGGAACCCTTGGCCTTGGCGAGCGAATCTTATTCGCACTTGTCGGACTTTTTTTTTAACTCTGTTTAGAAATTTATTACATAACTAACACGAAACATCAATATGTACGTTGCCGGAAAATTATAACAAATCATAATTTAACATAATTTAGTGAAAAGATGACACAATCAGCAAACTACTCAAACATCTCCATTTAGATTTCTGAGAAAATATTACAAAATCAAAATTTCATATTTCTTTCAAAAATATTCTAAAAATAAAAATTTTAACTATTTTGTAAAAAAAATATTCCAAAAATTATTACAAAATCAAAGATTGAAACTTTTTTTAGAATTCTAAGAATATTGCAAAAATTATAACAAAATCAAAAATTGAAACTTTTTCCAAATCAAAAATTCGAAATTCAAAAACTTTTTCCACAATTCTAAAAATATCGCAAAAATTATAACAAAATCAAAAAATTCCAAAAATATTCCACGAATTGATTGATTGATTGATTGATTGGACTGTAGGACCAAGCACTAGGCGAGACTCCCGGATTACGGCCGGGCCACTTCCTACAGTCGTTTTACATATAACAATAGGTAAGGATAGGTAGGTAATTGTTAGTTAGGAGTGAACGACCCGGTTACAGACACCTGGCAAATCGTATCTAGCTACTACTGTTAGGAGACAATCACAAGGACAATCACTTATACATATAATCTGCAATCGCCAATCAGCAATCCCGTATCTAAAATTTCTCGCCTGCAATCTCCAGTCGGAAACCTGTTATTCATGTAATTTATTAGTATAATAGGATGATGACTAAATTGTAGTCCTCTGCACTCTCCAATCTGAATTCATGTTATTAAAATCAATTAAAGCAAAAAAATTAATTGGTGTCCACCTATTTATATCAACGGAGCAAGCGCCAAATCTATTTTGGGTTTAATAAAAAAATTTCTCGAACGAAGTTAATATAAAAATCCATATGGTTATGGTAAATTAAAAGTATTTCTAGATTCAGTAGATATCCACGCAAAGACAATTAATTTTTTTTTTAAAGACCGAAAAACGGACGCTTTTACGTTCACGCCTAAAGAACTGAGAAAGGAGATACTACTACTTAAAGGAATAAGTGGCGGATATACGGAGGAGGAGATAAAAAATGAAATGTTGGCGGAATGTCCGAATATAAAGTTCTCTAAAATTCAACAATTTACAACTCCCTATACAAAAGAGCTAACACACAACTGAATATGTACACCTTACAGCTCGAAACAGGTCAAAACCTCAGTGAATTGTTAAACATTAAATACCTGTTTCACCAGAGGATTCATTTCGAGAAACTAAAAAAACAGAAATCATACAATGCTTCAGGTGCCAAAGATTTGGGCATATAAGCCAAAACTGTGCATTTAACAAGAGATGTGTGAAATGTGGAGATAACCATGAAGCAGGCCAATGTGCAAGAGAAAAGGGAAACCAAGAAAATAAACCGGCTGCCTGCATAAACTGCGGCAAGGAAGGTCACCCGGCAAACTACCGAGGATGTGAAGCATTTATTAAATTCAAGAACAACCGGGATATAAACAAAGGAAAGGTAAGAGACCTCCTAAACGCTAGAAAGGAAAGCGTCCTTAGGACCATAAACAACTTCACAACGCCAAACAGATCATTCGCAGATGTTATCAACCCAAATAGAGATAAAAACCCTGACAACAGCGAAAACTACATTTCAGACTTCTTTAATGAGTCCAACAAATTATTCTACATGCCTCTTGGTACTTTGTTAGATAAAATCAACCAATACTGGCCGAATTACATGAGAATCGAAAACAAAGGTCAAAAATAGCTGAATACCTACAATTCATCATTTTTCTTACCCCAAAAATAAATATGAGCTGTAACAATATTTCAATTTTAGCTTTGAACGCCAACTCAATAATATCCAACCACAAACGCCTTCAACTTTTTGAAACAATTAAACACATCAACCCGACTGCAGCTCTAATCTCAGAAACCCACCTTAATGGCAGACACAAGCTACACCTCGAAAATTTCAACATCATCAGACAAGATAAAAATGTAGGCACAGCAATATTTATAAAAAGAACATAAAGTTCAAAATTATTCCATCCGAGAGCCTGTCAATATCGGCAACCTTTATAGACATAAATTACATAGATGCTCAAAAGAGAAATCGCTCTCTGATAATAGGGGCCATCTATATCCCCAGTAACCTTGGTCAAGGTATGCAACAGGACCTAGATAACATTTTGAATTTATGTCAGAATAAAGACGAGGTAATCATTGGAGGGGACTTCAATGCCAGAAACAAAAGATGGGGACATAGCGTAAATAACGTGAATGGCAATCAATTATCAAATATACTTGAGGAACCAGACTGGATGAACTTCGAAATTGTAAACCCACCGGACCCAACGTTCCCGAGATCGGGTTCCTTCATTGATATGTTCTTAATATCGTCCAATTGTCTTCATAAAACGGACAATCAATTAAGCTGTAGGGGATCATTTATTTATTATAAATAATTCCTACATTGAAATTCTAAAGTTACAAAATACAATTGTAACGATTTGTTTGAATGTTAATTAATCATTCACAAAGTTTACTAAAGTGTCTTGGCTAAAACAATTAGTAAGGTGAATAGCCAAATCTACCACTCACTGAATAGATAATAAGAGATTTCTCCTCTTCTTTATGTAAATATATTTAAAATAACATACAGAATTTAGTTGTATGTTCATATAAACATTTTCCTTATTTTTGTATTATTATTACGTAAGAATGTGAGAATTAGAGCTACGTGAAAATAACACATTTACAGCTCCGCTTGTATATAAATATATAGAGTTTATTTCCGAAAATCAAAATAGGACAAGTCCGTACTATCAAATTAATTAATTATTAATTTTGCACCAACATGGAAATATATATGTATGTAGGTAGATGCATAAATATATAGGTATGTATATGCAGTGACCGGTTTTGGCGGTCCAGTTAATTAATAAAATATTTAACAAATATCGAAATATATACTTCTTATTTTTACATACTTTGCTTTGCTTTTACTGATCGATCGAGTAGTACGTTGTGAAAACTAAAAGTTAAATAATTAAATAAAATTATTAATTTAAATAAATTAAATTATATTCTAAATTTATTAATAAAAGTTTTTAGTTTATGTGATAAAATAAATGTTGTTGAATATATATGAATACATATAGTGATTTATTTACTAAACTGTTGGTGAAGTATTAATAGAACATTAAATTTACAACACAAAAATACATAAGAAAATTTGGTGAAGCGATTACCCTCACCCAATAATCAGGATTATATCACAACGTATGGACACCACCAGCAGCAGCCTTCAAAATTAAGTTTCTTAAGTTAAGTTAATAATTTTAATCAAATTTATCAGTTCATTTTTGAGAAATATTCCTTTTCTGCCCATAAAATTAATTTTCTATAATTTTTTTTATTTTTTTTTGGATTGAATAATTAAATAATTTTTTTTTTGGATTGGAATACTTTTAAAAATCAGGAATAACCTTTTTTTATCGATCAAATAAAATAAAGAATAAATTTATAAAATTTAATATATTATTATGGTATTCCATAGTGTCATTTGGATAGGTTAAATGTGATGTAAAGTTTTCACCACGTACGCTACTCATTAAAATACTAATTTTAATACTCGTAAACATCAGAAATATATATACTGGTCAAACAATTAATTTATTTACGAAATCATCGCATATACCAGTAATATATTGTTGCATTTGCCACATAAGGAATTTTGTTGCAGACATTGGTCAAGCACCCACCAGCGGTAGGCGCACTGTTCTGGAACAAAACATCCAAGTATTTGACTGTTGATGGTGGTCATAGCACCCACCAGAGGCGAGCGAGCCATCAACGGCCAGATACATATTAATAATAACCATAGACACGATTATTCTAATTCAAAATAATATTAAATTCAAATACAAAGTAGACATTGTTTTCGAAAATACGTATAAATTTATTAAAAGCGAGTTTATCGCAGTTTATTCTGTTCATATACGAACGTGTACCAGCACATTGCTGTGACAAAATTATCGAAAGTCATTTTTGACAAGTTTGTTCTAATTGGTTAAATCCAACATTATTGAAATAATTCAACATTATTATTAAATATAATATCTTATTACCTATTGTGAATATATCAATCACAAACAAAAATGCCACCAAAATTAGACAGCCCCCAAGAAACAAGTACATCAGGCAATGAGGACGCCTCAATGCCTTTACAAGATGTACGAGAGGCTGATAAAAATGAAATAGCGGCCAGTAGTTTTAAAATTCAATCTCTCTGGACCACCGCGCCACTAAATTGGTTTCGTGTAGCAGAGCTACAGTTCGAAATCCAACAAATAAAAAGCGACAAAGCAAAATTTTTGCAAATTATAGGCGCGTTGAATCCTGAAACCTGCAATCTGATATCAGATTTCATTCAAAACCCTCCTAAAAATAACCTATACCAGAACGTAAAAAAAGTACTATTAGAGCGATTAGCTCCCTCTGAAGAGCAACAACTTGCTCAATTACTAGCGGGCCAACACATTAGTGAAGGTAGACCTTCTGAGGTTTTACGAAGTATACGCAATCTCGCTGGAAACACTATGACAGCGGCGGTTTT
Source organism: Diogma glabrata (assembly GCA_963693315.1). Classification (NCBI taxonomy): domain Eukaryota; kingdom Metazoa; phylum Arthropoda; class Insecta; order Diptera; family Cylindrotomidae; genus Diogma; species Diogma glabrata. The sequence continues at coordinate 194,536,848 of OY856186.1, read as the reverse complement.
ACGCACATTTTGGGTACAAAGATTACCCGAATTGATCAAAATAGCATTAGCAGCACATTCACCTGATGTGGAGCTAGATAGCTTATCAGACATAGCCGACCGTATGTACGGTGCTATGAATACTGGGCAAATATCAGCAATCGAACGTCCAATAAAAATGGATACCAACCATATCGCAAGACCGATCCATCGTAATAATATACAACGATCATCGCCACAACCAAGGACAGTTGAAGAGCGACTTAATAAAATTGAGCGTACACTTAATATGATGGCTCAAAGGTCAAGATCTATATCGTCAGGACCACGTCGGTCAAACTCAGTTGGGCGGTACAGGTCAAACAGGCGACGTTCTAGGTATAGAGAGAACAATTCAAATAATAACCAAATGTGTTATCCACATACTAGATACGGCAATAAAGCGTATAAATGTTACCCACCATGCAGCTGGAGTGGTCCACCACCTGTAAAGAAGTTGGAACAAGTACATTTTACGGAGAATTCAAGTCCTAGACCAGATTTTTCGAAATCGGAAAACTAAACTCCAGTCCCTCGGTTTTTACGGCACAGACCTTGACAAAATCAAGCCGACTTACAATATTTGATAAAATTAATAACCTACAGTTTTTAGTTGATACAGGAGCTGACCTGTCGGTGCTCCCTGTCGAACGATTTAAGTCGTTCAATTTGAATTTTTATAATATAAGTGGCCATTTGAATTATACGCCACGTATTTTGAATTATAATAAGTCCGATCTCGTGTTATCGGCAGCAAACGGCACAACCGTTAATACATATGGTACTAAACTACTTCAAGTAGATGTTGGATTAAGACGTAAATTTTTACACGCGTTTATACTCGCAGATGTGAGTCATCCAATCATAGGTGCCGATTTTCTGGTTAAATTTGGCTTATTAGTCGATCTCCGAGGCAAAAGGCTAATCGATTCAGCAACAAAGCTATCTATTAATGCCACTACAATAAAAGGTAACAATCCAAGTAGTCCAATATTTTATGCGATCGACAGTGAATATGGAAAAATTTTAAAGAAGTTTCCTTCACTGGTATCAGAGCCCAATTATAACTTACCAGTTAAACACCCCGTGGTACATCACATTGTAACAGCTGGGCATTTACCAGTTACAAGACCACGAAGGTTAGATCCAGTCCGTCATAAAACGGCAGTATTGGAATTCCAACAAATGGTAGATTTGGGAATTTGTAGAATTTCTTCATCTCCAGTATCATGTCCGTTACACATGGTCAAGAAAAAAGATCTTGATTGGAGGCCATGTGGGGATTACCGTAGATTAAATGCGATTACAGTTCCGGATAGATATCCTATCCCGCATATCCAGAATTTTTCCATGAATTTACATGGATGCAATATTTTTTCAAAAATAGACTTAGTCAGAGCATATCATTTAATTCCAGTAGCATCGGAAGACGTTCATAAGACGGCTATTACAACCCCATTCGGGTTATTTGAGTTTACGCGAATGCCATTTGGCTTACGAAACGCCGCACAGACCTTTCAAAGGTTTATGAACGAAGTATTAAAAAATTTAGACTTCGTGTTTGTCTACATTGACGACATTTTAGTAGCTTCTTCCGATGAGGCTCAGCACAAATTACATTTAGAACAGCTGTTTGGTAGACTAGCTGAATACGGTGTGCATATTAAGAGTTCTAAATGCGTATTTGGCGCTAATACTGTAGATTTTTTGAGTCATAGAATTAATGCTAATGGAATTCTACCTACAGAGGAGAAAATAAATGCCATTAGAAAACTTCCCGCTCCGAATTCAATTAAAAAAATCCAACAATTTGTCGGCATGGTTAATTACTACCATCGGTTCATTCCTAACCTAGCCGAATTGCTAGCTCCCATTCATGTGCATTTGGCACAGTTACTTAAACGGCCCAAAACTCCTAAGAATTTTAGTTGGCCCACTGAATGCAATGAAGCATTCGAGAGTCTAAAAATAAAATTAGGGAAAATTACTATGCTTTCGCATCCTCTCACGGATACGAAATACAGCATTACTACCGATGCTTCTGATATAGCAGTCGGAGCAGTCCTTCAACAATATAATAAAGACTGCTGGGAGCCGTTGGGTTTCTTTTCAAAGAAGCTAACGGATGCTGAACGCAAGTATTCCGCATTCGATCGAGAGTTGTTAGCAATCTATTTAGCCTTTAAACATTTCAGATATTCTGTAGAAGGGCGTGATTTCACTATATATACGGATCATAAACCTCTGACTAGGGCAATACATTCAAAAACTGAAAGAAATCCAAGACAAGCGAGACACTTGGATTATATTAGTCAATTTACTATTGACATTCAACATGTGAAAGGAAAGCACAATGTAGTAGCAGATGCTTTATCCCGAATTAATTTAGTATCAGATGATACGGTTTCGGTTGAAATCCAGGAAGTCGAAACTAGAATCGACTATGATGCAATTATTAATGCACAAAAAGAAGACGATGAACTACAGAATTTGCTTTCTGGTTCTAGACGTCATGCGGCGAGTTATCGCCTTGAATTATTTAAATTACCTGGGTTCGAAGTGTATTGCGAAACTTCAACGGAAGTTAATCGCCCTTACATACCACGAACAATAAGAAAACAAATATTTGATGCTCTTCATAATCTTTCACATCCGGGAGCTAGAGCTACCCGTAAGTTAATTACTTCTCGTTACTTTTGGCCAGGCATGATAAAAGATGTGACTCAAATGGCACAGTCATGCTTATCTTGTCAAAGAGCTAAGGTACATAGACATACAAAATCACCTTTAGCTAAATTCGAAATTCCAGCGGGCAGATTTGAACACATACATCTGGATATTGTAGGCCCTTTACCTATTTCTAATGGATATGCGTATTTACTTACTTGTGTTGATAGATTCACACGTTGGCCTGAGGCTTATCCAATGTTGGATATGTGTACTGCAACTATAGCCTCAACGTTCGTAAATAATTATGTTTCTAGATTCGGAGTTCCGTTAAATATTACAACGGACCAAGGTACTCAATTTGAGTCAAAATTATTTTCTGAGCTAACGAAATTGTTAGGCTCGCACCGAATCCGCACTACAGCGTATCATCCACAAGCCAATGGGATGGTCGAACGATTTCACCGGCAGTTAAAAGCCGCGTTGATGGCCCGTGGCAGCACAAATAATTGGAGCACTGAAGTTCCACTAGTTCTTTTAGGGATTCGAGCAACGGTCAAGGAGGATATTAAGTGTTCACCGGCAGAGCTTGTCTACGGACAAACATTAAAACTACCAGGTGAATTTCTTGCCGATTATCCTCAGACAACGTTGCCAACCCAAGAAACTGTAGTTGACCGTTTGAGATCAGCCATGCATGATATAATTCCTACTCCGCCTAGAGCGGTAGAAAGTAAAATATTTTTACCGAAGTCACTTGAGAATTGCGAATATGTGTTTGTTCGCGTAGATAAGGTTCGCACCGGACTTATACCTCCTTACGAGGGTCCGTACAAAGTGATTCGGAAATTACGAAAACAATTTATCGTAGATATTAAAGGCAAGCATCAATCTGTTTCGCTTGACCGAATCAAACCAGCATATGGTATACTAAGCTCAATGGATAGTATTAAACCAAAACCATTGAAACAAGTTAGATTTAATTTTTCATAATTGAAGGTAGATTATTTTCAGCTGCCAGCTAAAATGCAGCCAGAATTTCAAAAATCCGACAGAACATAAACATTATCTCCCGGGGACTTTTAAACTGAAAGGGGGGTGATGTAGGGGATCATTTATTTATTATAAATAATTCCTACATTGAAATTCTAAAGTTACAAAATACAATTGTAACGATTTGTTTGAATGTTAATTAATCATTCACAAAGTTTACTAAAGTGTCTTGGCTAAAACAATTAGTAAGGTGAATAGCCAAATCTACCACTCACTGAATAGATAATAAGAGATTTCTCCTCTTCTTTATGTAAATATATTTAAAATAACATACAGAATTTAGTTGTATGTTCATATAAACATTTTCCTTATTTTTGTATTATTATTACGTAAGAATGTGAGAATTAGAGCTACGTGAAAATAACACATTTACAGCTCCGCTTGTATATAAATATATAGAGTTTATTTCCGAAAATCAAAATAGGACAAGTCCGTACTATCAAATTAATTAATTATTAATTTTGCACCAACATGGAAATATATATGTATGTAGGTAGATGCATAAATATATAGGTATGTATATGCAGTGACCGGTTTTGGCGGTCCAGTTAATTAATAAAATATTTAACAAATATCGAAATATATACTTCTTATTTTTACATACTTTGCTTTGCTTTTACTGATCGATCGAGTAGTACGTTGTGAAAACTAAAAGTTAAATAATTAAATAAAATTATTAATTTAAATAAATTAAATTATATTCTAAATTTATTAATAAAAGTTTTTAGTTTATGTGATAAAATAAATGTTGTTGAATATATATGAATACATATAGTGATTTATTTACTAAACTGTTGGTGAAGTATTAATAGAACATTAAAAAGCTATAAGTGCTCTACTTTACCAGGAATATCTGACCATTTTGCAATACAACTAAACATCACAATTAAAAATTTTAACCCGTTAACAAACACTAAGAACCACATTTTATCTTTCAAACAAACAAACTGGGATACATACAAATCTGACCTAAGCTTTGCCCTCACGAACTTAAATATATATCACTCGAGGAGTTTATCTAACGACGAAATTGAAAAAACTATTAATGAGATCAACGTAGCAATTATTAACACAAATCTTAAACATGCCAAACAAATGAGACCTAAGGATTTAAAGTACGCCAATCTATCTGAAGTTGCACAGAAGATGCTCAAATTAAAACAAATCTGGTCCACCAAGCTAAAGAGGATATTTAGCAAACACAAAAACAAAATCAATGCCGAATACAAAGAACTCAAAGCGAGAATCGATTGTCTCAATACCTGCCTAAAAGACAAAATTTCGAGTGAACTAAATACTAACTTCAGACGAAGACTCGAGGCCATCAAACCTTTGCCTCGAGTTTTTAAGGAAATTAATAAGATTACCGTAGGGAAATGCGACAAAATAAATGTATCAAGAGACCCAATCAAAAGAAGTGATAACATCTATATCGACCTAAACGAAAAACTAAACGCGTTAGCCGAATTCTACAAGGAAATATATAAGGAAAAAATCCCAACTTATAATCTAAACACAACAAATGAGGTCATAAATTTATGGAATAACATCTCAAGAGACAACGAAAAGGAATTGACGGAATTCTCTCAGCAAAACTCTGCGCTGAATCCGGGTAATCTAGAACTCTTCTGTAATACAAAGATTACGTCGGACACAATAAAAGCCCTAAACAATTAAAAAAATCGATGGGACCGGACAATATTTCAAACTACTTCATCAGGAAAGGTGTTAAACAACTGGCAGAGCCCCTAACGATCATTATAAACAACTGTTTGGATAACGGTTTCTTTCCAAATGCATGGAAGATAGCGAAACTTATACCTATCCCTAAAACTAACGCGTCACACGACATCAGAGACTTCAGGCCAATTTCGATGCTCTCAAATATGGGAAAAATTCTGGAAAAAATAATAATGTTTAAATTGCTTTGATAATTTTGATATCATCCCTGATGAACAGTTCGGATTCAGGAAAGAACACTCTACAGAGCATGCGCTCTTATATCTCCATGACAATATCGTCAAAGGACTAAGCAACAGAAAATGCACAGTCTCTTGCACTTTAGACCTCGAAAAAGCTTTTGACCTCACATGGCCGAAAGGTCACATATACAAACTGCACAGGGCCAACACCCCGCCTTACTTAGTCCGCATTATAAAAGTTTCCTCACAAATAGAAAACTTTTTATTGAAATTGATAATCAGAAATCTAACACAATACCAGTGAATTCCGGAGTTCCGCAGGGATCCATACTTGGACCCTGGTTATTTAACACTTATATTCATGACATTCCAACTAGATTGTCCAATAACTCCAAAACAGTTCTTTATGCTGATGACACTATACTTTTCGCACAAGACGAAAGACCACATCTTGCATTAGATAAGATCTTAAAACACATTACATTCATACAAAAATTCTACAAAACCTGGAGAATAAATATTAATGTCGAAAAATGCCAATTAATTTGCTTTAGAAACTCAAGTGGAAGAGGACACCCTATCTAGCTGTACGAGAAAGTAAACAATTAACTCTCCAAATCAATAATAGCGAAATCAAAACCGTCGATAAGATCAAATATCTAGGTGTTAATATCCAAAACAAAAACTGTTTCAATCAACATATGAGAGCCACTATAAACAAAGCTAAAGGTGCAGCCGCGCTGCTAAAACCAATTCTGTCATCTAACAATGTTGAAAGCAAAACTAAGCTTCTTGTATATAAAACATTAATAAGACCTATTTTAACTTACGCTTGCCCTATCTGGTTCACAATTAGTCCCACAGTAGCTAAGGAACTCCTTGTCTTCGAAAGAAAAATCATCAGACATTGTCTCTCCAAATTTAGAAGGAAAAATAAAAATATATACACAACAAGATTATTTATAAAGATTCGGGAATAACCCCTATTCTTCAATACTCTTACAATCTAGCCGTCACTAGACTAAAAAGACTAAAACATCACCCCAACCCTCTTATGAGGAGCATTTACCACGACAATGTCACAACTCCACTGGAAAACGGTACCTACTACGTATCACCGATCAGTTTAATAAACACAGAATCTCTCGTGTCTTTGCAAGCTAATAACTGCCTAAATCTTAATAAATTCTACGAATCGAAAAATACCAGTCACTTGAGAGGTTAAAGTACACACCCTGGCTTCGTGCTCCGTGATCTGAATAGGCGTGCACCAACTAATCTAAATTAGTATAATACTTTATTGTTCCCTGTAAATATGTAAATAAATTAGTTTTAGTTTTAGGTAGTTCATAAACAGCGCTCAAATGCTGAAAAAAACGTTTCATATAATGCCCTGAGCAAGCATAAATTTTTCTAGTAAATAAGATACAGTTCATAATAAGTTGAATTAGAGAAAATACTGTAAATTGAATTAAAACAATTTTCATATATCAAAAAATCAATTTTTGAAAAACGGTAGCACTTGACAGTTCTTGTCAGTGTATCCAACATATAAAAACAAACTATGTTTAGTTTTTTTTTTTAGTAACCGCTGTAAAATATACTTGTAAAATGAATGTTTCTAAAATGTCTCAATAAAGGAATTGAATTGAATTGAAATTAACAAAATTCAACACTCAATTTCAGTGTCAGCTTCACAATTCAAACAAATTTTATATATATTTTTTTTTTTTTTTTTTTGAACACACTAAAGCAATTTGACAGTCTTTATAAACAGGTATAATCACAAAAATAACTTATTGAAAACAAAACAAACAATTGAACGATTAATTTATATATAACAAACTACATTGTATTAAAACATATACCTAATAAAACTTTATAGTATAAAAATGTTGATTTTTCTGTAGTTGTTGGTAATCCACTTTGATATTTTCTCATTGTAATTCCATCATGATTTTCTGTATCATTTTTTATTACAACAATATCATCATTAAAACTGTTTGAATTACATAAATCACATTTTTCCTCAAATTATTAAGATAATAATATGATATTATTCAATAAATAAAATAACCAATAAATTATTAATAAATGAACAAGAGAAAATTTAAATATTTATTTTGTTTTATATTAATTATATTAAGAGCAAAAAATTTACACGTCTATTCACGATGAAATCACTTTCTCCCTCTCTCCAAAAATATTCCACGAATTATAACAAAATCAAAAATTTCATGTTCGATTAAATTTCATGTCAAACAAATAATTAATTTTATATTTTCCAAAAAATTGAGTAAAAAAATATGAAAATCATTCTATACACACTTGACAATATTTTTTTGACAAACTTATAATGCAATAATCTAGTTTTTGACCTCACATACCAATCTCGACCATCAAGATTTCTCCAAATTCAAAGTTCCAACTCGTAATCACTTAAAATGAAAGTTTTTTAAGTAAAAAAATATGCAAATTTCCTTGTTTTGACACACTAGACGATTTTTTGAACACACTTCCGGCACAGGTATCGAACACATCGTCCTTTCGGCTAGTACCATTGAATATATCTAAATTTAGAAACACAAATTTTTAAAATCCCTCCAGCCGTTTTCTAGATTTCGTCGGTTGGGACGTCCGGCCGGACTGCCGCCAGACAGACATACATTTTTTTTGCCTTTTTAAAATCAGTAGGTCATAAAACATCGAGAAATGCCAAAAAAGTGGGACTAAGAATATCACTTTTGGCTCGATAATGTAATCCTTAGGTCTTTCAGACCGAAGTAATAAACATATTTCTTGTGAAAAAGGAATAAATTCTAAAATTTAAAATGCCGGTTAATTGAATATTCGGTTAATTGAATAACGGAAAATCGGGCTTTGGCTGTATAATTTAACATCCTATGTCACGATATTTGTCCGCGATAAACTCCGAAGCTACTTAACGGATCATGATGAAATTTGGTACACTATGTGTAATCTGGTTCAGCTTGAAAAATAGGACCTCAAAAATTTTGTTATTACATATAAAATGATAAATTTAGAAGTTTCATAGATATCTAAAAGATGGCGGTGTAAACAAAAGTAGTTCGCTAAGATTGATTTAATTGTTTGTTTATACAATTTAGTCTGGTCAAAATTGCTTGCACGATTCTATTATTTTATTAGCGATTATGCGAAGAAATGGCTACGATGCTAAATTAAATTGAATCAATTTTAAGCTCCCGACCACTATGCAACGTCGGATGATGAAACTGCAGAAATATTAACACAAGCAGTTTTTATGATTGGTTCAACGAATTTTTATTCACCGGAGGAGGAAATATGCGATAAAACACCAGCAAGATGGCAGCTTATATAAGAGCGTGTCCAATCATTTTGACGGAAATTTAATATTAAAAATATGGAGGGGCTGAAATCTAACAGTTCTGAGATATCAAGACTTCGGTCTGGGTTAAGGATTTTGATACAGTTTTCGGCAAAAAACTTTTATGAGGACATGGTTTTTAGTTTTGGGCAGCGATGTATATCAAACATAACTCTTTGTTAAAGTACAAGTATTTTTTATCTCTGTCTAAAAATTTATTACAAAACTAACACGAAATTTCAATACTGATGTGTAATCGATGAACGGTGGACTGTATTGGTGAGGTGTACTGATACTGGTTGGCACATCAACTTCCAACCCAAGCTTTAAAAATTTCACGATGTGCGACTAAGATTAGTCGGCAGATGACAATTTGTAAAACAGCAAAAGCCAAACATAAATTTGATGAAACTTGTGTATTAAAAATAGTTCTACATCAGCATACAGGATAACATAAATCAGTAGTTATGACGTTCAAAATATTAGCACATAGAACGATGAAAACTTGTAATGCTATTCATAAATTTCCATCAGCAAACTGGATGACGTAAGTTGATAATGATATAATGCTCAGCATGTAGGCTGATACAAATTCGTAGCACATAAACGATGAGACTTGTACTACAGTTCATAAACTTGATGATGATTAATAATTTGATGCTTCAGCATGTAGACTGGTACAAATTGATAGCACATAAAACGATGAGACTTGTGCTATCATTCATGAATTTGACGATGATGTATGAATAATTATAATGATGATCAGCATGTAGGCTGGTATAAATTAGTAGCACATAAAACGATGAGACTCGTGCTATTATTCATAAATTTGACGATGACGTGTAATAAATTATAATGTTGATCAGCATGTAGGCTGGTATAAATTAGTAGCACATAAAACGATGAGACTTGTGCTATTATCCATAAATTGACGATGACATATATTAAATTAAAATGATGATCAGCATGCAGGACGGCATAAATAAACAGCACACAAAACGATGAGACTCGTACTATTATTCATAAATTTATCAGCATTCTGGACGACGAATGATAATAATTATATACTACTCAGCATGTAGGCTGGCACAAATTAGTAGCACATAAAATGATGAGACTTGTACTACAATTCATACAGTTGACGATGATTAATAATAATTCTGGTGCTCAGCATGTAAGCTGGTACAAATTAATAGCATATGAACGATGAAAACTTGTAATGCTATTCATAAAGTCGACGATGACGTATATTAAATTATAATGTTGATCAGCATGTAGGCTGGTACAAATTAGTAGCACATAAAACGATGAGACTTGTGCTATTCTTCATAAATTTGACGATGACATTAAATTAAATGATGATCAGCATGCAGGACGGCATAAATAAATAGCACATAAAACGATGAGACTCGTACTATTATTCATAAATTTATCAGCATACTGGACGACGAATGATAGAAATTAAATACTACTCAGCATGTAGGCTGGCACAAATTAGTAGCACATAAAATGATGAGACTTGTACTACAATTCATACAGTTGACGATGATTAATAATTCTGATGCTCAGCATACAGACTGGTACAAATTGATAGCACATAAAACGATGAGACTTGTGCTATCATTCATGAATTTGACGATGATGTATGAATAATTATAATGATGATCAGCATGTAAGCTGGTACAAATTAGTAGCACATAAAACGAAGAGACTTGTACTACAATTCATACGCTTGAAGATGATTAATAATAATTCTGGTGCTCAGCATGTAAGCTGGTACAAATTAATAGCATATGAACGATGAAAACTTGTAATGCTATTCATAAAGTCGACGATGACGTTTATTAAATTATAATGTTGATCAGCATGTAGGCTGGTATAAATTAGTAGCACATAAAACGATGAGACTTGTGCTAGTATTCATAAATTTGGCGATGACATATATTAAATTATAATGTTGATCAGCATGTAAGCTGGTACAAACCAGTAGCACATAAAACGAAGATACTTGTACTACAATTCATAAACTTGACGATGATTAATAATTCTGGTGCTCAGCACATAAGCTGGTACAAATTAATAGCATATAAACGATGACGCATCTTAACAATTATAATGCTCAGCATGCAGGACGGCACAAATAAATAGTACATAAAACATTGAACTCGTACTATTATCTATAACTTCATCAGCACACTGGATGACGATAATTAGAGTTGTATAAAAATGAACACCGGAACTTAAATTACATCATGGAGTGTGTAACATGTAAAAGAAGAAAATCCATTAACACAACAACCTTTTTAAAAAAAAGTAGGGTCTGCGTCGGACCAGACGGTGGAAGTTATACTTCTTTGGCCATTCGCTCGCACACACGCACACAGACAGACAGATAGGATACATTAAAAAAAAATAACTAAAAAAAAACAAAACATTATTCAAAAAAAAAAAAAAAATAAAAAAAAATAAAAAAAAAAAAATATTATTCAAAAAAAAAATATAATATAAAAAAAAAAATATCATTAAAAACAAAGCAAAAAAAAAACATATTATTCAAAAAATAAATAAAAAAAAAATATTATTCAAAAAAAAAATTATTATTCAAAAAGTATAAGAACGTATAGTCGTCGATTTTTCTTAGTTTTCTTAGTCAAAAAATAAAAAAAAATATTATCCAAAAAGAAAAAAAAAATATTATTCAAAAAAAATATTATTCAAAAAACTAATAATTACACTAGTTTACAAATTTTGAACTTTTTTTGTCTCCCTGAATAAAACCCAACTTTTTTTATGGAATTGGACCTCTTGAGCACGAATATCATATTCATTTTTTTTAGTTAGCTCTTGTTTTTGAGATATTCACGAAAAACCAATTTTTTCGGTGATCAAAAATGGTGTTTCGGTTTTTGGGTCTCATATTTTACAAACCAAACAAATAAAATATATTAATGAAACAAGTGCATAGTAAGTATACCAACGAACACTTTGAACAATTGTTCACAAAAACCAAATCCGAAATTTTGATCTATATTTTGTAAAAATCCATTGAGGATTCTGGAAGTTACAGTTGAAAAAAGTTGAAAAAATACGAAAAATTCACGTTTTTTTCAAATTTTTCCATTTGCAACACCATAAATTTTGAACAAATAAAGACACTAATTTTTTTTAATTTCTTGGAGATTATAGTAACTTCATTTTCCTTTCTTTTAAGCTAAAAGATACGAGTATTGGTGCAGTTTGCACCAAGTTATTCAAGTTTTCCCAAAAAAAGTCAAAACTCAAAATTTGGAATAAAAATTTAACTTTAAGAATAATTTAAATTCTGCAACATAATTGATTGTCGAATGTCGAAGCATTTAAACATCCGGAAACGCTGAATAGATATCAGGAAATAATAACACAAAACATAGAAGAGCATGACATCTCTTCTGAGATGCCATTAAACATACAAGAAGAATGGCAAACGCTTCAATCAACCATTATAGCCGCAGCACAAACTACAATCGGAAAACGACCACCGAAATCACACAACGAATGGTTTGACGACGAGTGCCGCCAATCCGTTGAAAATAAACAAAAACTGCGAGAAAAATGGTTAACAAGGAACACCCGAAGTTCCCAAGCTGATTATCTATGCGCCAGGAAAACCTCAGCAAAACTTCTACGTAAAAAGAAACGCGAACACATGAAGAGCTGCATCGAAAACATCAACCAACATGCGGCCAACGGAAATTCAAAAGAGTGCTTTGCCAATGCACGAAATCTGACCAAAGATTTCCACCCAAGATCTACAGCCATCAAAAATGTAAATAATGAACTTACAACAAGTGAACGTGATGTGCTGGCAGTGTGGCGATCCCACTTTCAAGACCTACTGAATAGGACGAACGAAGTTCATCCTATTCGAGCAATTGCTCCATCAACTGAAGAGATTTTTGTCCCTTACCCAGCAATAGAAGAAGTGGAAGCTGCCATTAAAAAACTGAAAAATGGCAAATCACCAGGTTTCGATGGAATTCCCGCAGAACTTCTGAAAAATGGAGGAGCAGCTCTGGTCTCACGTATATACGATCTGATTCTTGCAATCTGGGACCAAGAAGAACTACCTGATGAATGGAAAACAGCTCTCATTGTTCCGCTACATAAGAAAGGTGACCGTTTAAAGTGTGAAAATTATCGTGGCATCGCACTGTTGAACACTGCATATAAAATACTAGCTAATGTTGTACTTGCTCGACTCATCCCGTTCGCCGAATCTATCATCGGTGACTATCAGTGTGGTTTTCGTCCCAACCGCTCAACCACAGATCAATGTTTTACATTAAGGATGATTCTGGAAAAATGTTGGGAGTACAACATCAGCATTCACCAGCTCTACGTTGATTTCAGGCAAGCATATGATAGTATCATCCGCGACAACCTCTGGTCCGCACTCATATGCCTTGGTATCCCAGAGAAACTTGTTTCTCTGTGTAAACTCACAACATCGGGATCAAATTGTAGAATAGTAATCGAAGGGTCAGTTTCTGATCCTTTCGATATAACATCAGGTGTTCGACAAGGTGATGCACTCGCGCCCGTACTATTTAATTTGGCGCTGGAGTACGCGATAAGAAAAAGCCGAATTGAGACACAAAACTGCATATATAACAAATCTAGTCAAGTTCTTGGCTACGCAGATGATATTGTGCTTCTCGGACGTAGAACAAGCGATATTAAGGATAGTCTCTCTCAGCTTGAAAGAAATGCTAAACGGCTTGGATTATGCATCAACACCAGCAAAACTAAAGTGTTAACAACATCTAAGAACATACCTCCCGGAAATCTGGATACTGGCGACTATGAAGTGGAACGCGTGGAAAACTTCAAATACCTCGGGTCTGTAATAACATCGTCAAATGACATGCAGGCAGATATCAAAGCCCGTGTCTCTGCCGCATACAGAGTTTTCTACGCATACTCAAAACTTCTGCGATCAAAACATCTTTCGCGGTCGTGTAAACTCACACTTTACAAAGCATTGATACGACCTGTGCTTACATTTGGAAGTGAAAACTGGACACTGACTTCCTCCGATTGTAGAATTCTATCAACATTCGAGAGGAAAGTCATACGAACAATTTATGGTCCATGTAAAGTTGCTGAAAATCAGTATAGAATCCGAATGAATCATGAAATCAGACAGCTTCTTGGAGGCTGCGATGTAATCGGATTCATTAAATCGAACCGGATTAGATGGTTTGGTCATGTAGAAAGGGCTCCATTGGAAAGAATGATAAAAAAAGCGTCCCAACAACAACCAGCTGGTGTTCGTCGAAGAGGAAGACCTAGACAACGCTGGCGTGATGACATCATCCAAGACCTTCGTGATATAGGATGTCGAAACTGGGGTCAACTGGTCATGGAACGAGATGATTGGAAGCTGGTGGCACAGACGGCAAAATCCCTTCATGGGATGTAAACGCCAGAGAGAGAGAGAGAAACATAATTGATTTATATATAAGTTGTTTCCGTAGTAAATCTAGCTCCTCCCACCTCGGGCTTATTTTAGGAGTTGGAAAATATCAGTTAGTTGATTATGAAATGTCGTTTTTTGACAAAAGTTGTATTTTGTTTGTATATGATTTTTCTCGAAATTGACATTTTTTTTGTGAAGTTTTTGGACATGATCAAGCTCCTCGGATTTATTTTACACTTTACTAACAATTTATTTTGCTTTAAAAAGCAGCTATCACTATTGATTTTTAAAAACAATATAGTATTTAAAATTTATTTTTGTAATATTTTTAGGTAGATTTCATATAAAAATCTACCTATTGCAATGGGCTTCATCTCGGAATTTCGGAAAAATTTTTGTGCCAAACGACTATATATGATAAGCGGAGACAAAAAAACAAAAAAAAAAAAAAATTTATATATATATATATATATATATATAAACGATATGAGATATAACGAAAACGACCGGCACTCTCACGGTCGCATTTGTTGAGGTAGATCAAAAAAATTTTCTGTACTTGTGCGTTTTAATAATATCTTGGACAAGTTCGTGAATCAGCAAAATCCGACACGTGGTTAAGAAACTAGAGGCTTTTTTCTGAAAAAAATTGATTTTTAAAAACCGTTATAACGGCCGTTTGGATACTAATATTTCAAAAAATTTAACAAATTTAGAATTTTTGGAATCATTTTTATCAATTTGTTTTAAATCTAGACCTCTGCAGTTAGAGGTTCCTGATTGAGCGGCTCCAACAAAAAAGTTTGCAAAAAAAAATTTTTTTTTGAAACAACCGGCACTCTCACGGTCGCATTTATAAGGCCAGATCAAAAAACCTTTTCTAAAAATGTGCGTTTTGTTAATATCTTGGACAAGTTCGTAAATCAGCCTAATCCAACACATGGTTAAGAAACTAGAGGCTTTATACTAGAAAAAAACTCTGTTTTTTAGATCCGTTATAACGGCCGTTTGGATTCTAATACTTTTAAAAACTTCATAAATTTAGAATCTTTGAAACCTTTTTAATCAGTTTTTTTCAAAAAAAAGACCTCTGCAGTTGGAGGTTTCTGAGTGAACGGCTCCAACAAAAAAGCTTGTAAAACACAAAATGCGTTTGAATCAACCGGCGCTCTCACGGTTGCATTTGTGGAGCCAGATCAAAAAATTTTTCTTAAAAATGTGTGTTTTAATAATATCTTGGACGAGTTCGTAAATCTGAAAAATCTGACACATGGTTAAGGAACTATAGGCTTTATACTAGAAAAAAAAGTGGTTTTTTTAATCCGTTATAGCGGCCGTTTGAATACTAATATTTTTAAAATCTTCAAAAATTTAAAATCTGTAAAAACATTTTAATTCGTTTCTTATAAATATAAACCTCTGCAGTTAGAGGTTTTTGACTTGTTGGCTTCAACAAAAAAGTTTGCAACAATCCCCAACTACAATTTCCAAAAACTTTATAACAGTCAATGTCAACCTTATAACAGTCAAAAAATAAAAAATTTGAATAGAAGAAATTAATTTTATTTTCTTAGAAATAAACTATTTTGATATTTTGCAGTAATTGCACGACATATGATATAGAGTAGGTTTGTGTCATAAATTATCACACACATGTTCTGTGGTAGATTTGATATTTGTTTGTTGCAAAATTGGATACATATAATTTTGCTTGTAGGTAGCTAATTTTCTTTTTAAAATTTGTTCGATATCTGTTTGAAATTAGTTTGTTTTGTTTAAACTAATCTGATACATTAGATTCTACTGGCACACAAAACTGTCTGATCTCGAAATCTACCTATTTCTAGCGGATATACGTGCCGCTTGGACTTTTTCTTTTTTAATTTGATATGATCTAGCTCCTCTCACCTCTGATTTATTTTAGGAGTTGAAAAATATCAGTTTGTTGATTATGAAATGTCCTTTTTTGACAAAAGTTGTATTTTATTTGTATATGATTTTTCTCCAAATTGAGATTTTCTTTTGTGAAGTTTTTGGACATGATCAAGCTCCTCGGATTTATTTTACACTTTACTAACAATTTATTTTGCTTTAAAAAGCAGCTATCACTATTGATTTTTAAAAACAATATAGTATTTAAAATTTATTTTTGTAATATTTTTTCTTTTTTAATTATTATTTTCACTTGAGTGTCTGGAATTAAATTTATCCTCAGAGAGATTATATTTGCAACTAATCATACGACAATTCTCTACTTACAATGAAACCTCTTTAAACTAATTAAACAAAAGTTGGGAAAACCAAAAAACTATTAAAAATGAGAAGTAATTGCTTTCTTAAATTGAACTTAAAATTATCATAAACGTAAGGAGTAACACAAGGTGGACGGTGATAGAAAAAAAATTTACATTATCTAAAAACAAAAACAAAGAGAAAAAAGAAAAGAAACAAACCATACAGGTATTAATAGACATAAATAGGGGCTTATCTTTATGGTGCTTGAACTTACTTAAATAGTTATGATGTTTTGCCTCTCCTCACAATTCATTATCTTTTGTTTATATTTTTCTATATACGTCTCATATCGATCCAATTCCCAACTTCGAAAACAAAAATGGAAATTATACTTTACTATTTTAAAATAATTCTTTACTGCTGTTTGAGAACGACTGAACTTTTAAAATTATTATTTATGGCACAAAAAATTAAGTAAAAAATTATTTTTTCCAAATTTTGAGTTTTGACTTTCTTTGGGAAAACTTGAATAACTTGGTGCAAACTGTACCAATATCGTGTCTTTTAGCTTAAAAGAAAAGAAAATTGAAGCTACTATAGGCTCCAAGGAATTAAAAAAAATTAGTGTCTTTGTTTGTTCAAATTTTATGGCGATGAAAATGGAAAAATTTGAAAAAAACGTGAATTTTTCGTATTTTTTCAACTTTTTTCGACTGTAACTTCCAGAATCCTTAATGGATTTTTACAAAATATAGCTCAAAATATTTGTTGGTATATTTACTATGCACTTGTTTCATTAATATTTTTAATTTGTTGGTTTTGTAAAATATGAGACCCAAAAACCGAAACACCATTTTTGATCACCAAAAAATTGGTTTTTCGTGAATATCTCAAAAACAAGAGCTAACCAAAAAAAATTATTATGATATTCGTGCTCAGGAGATCCAATTCTATAAGAAAAGTTGGGTTTTATTTCGGGAGATTTTTCTTGTAAACTAGTGTTATTAATTACTAGAAGGTACCCACACGGCGATGCCCGTGCTTCCCAGATAAAGTGGTTGTAAACTGTTTTTTTTTGAGTAAATTCTCCTATAGTTTTTTTTAATGTCATTTAATTTAACTTATTTTATTAGTAATATGTATATAAAAATTTGAAAAAAATGTAATAGTATCATTTTACAGTCAGCAAAAGTCATTAAGTAAATGTCTCTAAAGCTATAGATAAATTTACATATTAAATGTATGTTAAAATTAAAACACATTGAAAGACAAATAAAAATTAAATAATTTTTATAAATGTAGATGGCAAAAGATTAAGGTTAGAAAAAAGTTAAAATTTTATTCCAAAGATTTAATTCAAATAATTCAATGTGTCACGAACAATTCGGTGAGCGTAAATATATTTGCTTATTGGATGTCACAATTGTCAATTACTTACTCCGAAACCTCCGTACTCGTCATACAAAATAGGTACACTGGCTCATTGCTATTGGTTTAGCGTCCTATTTCATGTAGATTTATAAATCATTTATCAACCCAGAAATTTTGCTGTTCTGAAGAGGGTCGTATTGCAATTTGCAAATTATCGATTGTCTGCAATACTCTACTACATTGATGCATACGCCGGCCGGTTAAAAAATACCACCATTTTTAGTGAATATTTTGGTTTAATGGGTTTTATCGCTTTATGGTCATCGCCTTATTTCGACATTCCTTCCCACAACTTAAAACAAAAATTGGAAAAAATAATAATAAGACTAATTTCATTTGTAAATTCCGAGTTCAGACTTATATATTATTATTAAAACAGTCATATCACACCATTTGTTAACATATTTGCATATATTTTATAGATCCCTTGCAATAACAATAATAGTTTTGAAAGTAATGGAGAAGCATATTTCACTCAATAAGTAAAACACTTTAAACCTGTAGCTTTGATATTGTTCATAATCTTTTTCTTCGGTACTAAGGTTCCAATGCAAATTCTTGGTTAATCAATGTTTCTAAGAAGAGGAAAAGAAACGTCAATTTCCAATTTTTGGAACATGTGAGGGCAGTTCTGCTAATGCAAGCAGGTTTGTTTAATCATATATAAGCAATGCTTATATGTATCGTATTGGTGCGAATGCATAGAAATATGTACATATTTTATATAATTGCAAACCATAAGAACATATTTGTTGTAAATTAGAAATATGTATTTGTTAAAAAATAATTTAACATAATTTTCATATAAATGTACATATTTGTTTGTCACATTATACATTAACTATTCCTTTTAATGATAATTCTGAAAAGTGAAAAAAAAATTGATTAAAGATAACTAAGCGAATAATGTTTTATTATTATAAAATATGATTGATTTAGTAATTTCGTCTTTATTACCATACAGCATAAGGTTGATTTACTAATTTCGTCTTTATTACCATACAGCATAAAGGTTAAAATATAACTTAAACAAGCGTGACGCGGTTTCTCGATTAACACCCCATCAAAATATTTACAACGAGCGCAAAGAAGTATAACTTCAAAAAAATGAATATCTGTCTGTAGGCCGGCCGGCCGTCCGTCATTACCTACGCTGCCGGGAAAACGGCTGAAGGGATTTCAAAAATTTGTTTATCTAAAAATAGGTATTTACAAGGGACAGATCCGAAAGGACGCTGTGTTCGATAACTGTACCAGTAGTTCGTCAAAAAAATCATTATGTGTGTCAAAAATAGCAAATTTTCATATTTTTGACTTAAAAAACGTTCATTTTAAGTGATTACGAGTAGGAACATTAAATTTGGAGAAATCTTGATGGTCGGGATTGGTATGTGAGATCAAAAACTAGATTATTGCATTATAAGTTTGTCAAAAAAATGTTGTCAAGTGTGTCAAACGAAAGATTTTTATTTATTTTTTACCTAATTTTTGGAAAAAAAAAATAAAATTAATTGTTTGTTTGAAATGAAGTTTTATTATTATTATTGAGCATTATGGCATTATAAGTTTGTCAAAAAAATGTTGTCAAGTGTGTCAAAAGAAAGATTTTTTTCTCAAATCGGATAAAATACGTCAGTGTTCTAGTTTGTTATCTGTCAGCAAAATGAAGTATTCCCCGACACTACAGTGTTGCTAGGCAACTTACTAAAAACAGTACTAGAAAATATTCTCTGCCTAGGCAGAGAATATTTTCCAGTACGGTTTTTCATCTGTTTTTAAGAAATACATGATATAATATTAATTTATTTAGTTTTTATTATTATAACTGTAAAAGTACATATTTAAGAACTATTTATTATTGGTTATATTTACATTAATTGTACAATTTGTACAGGTGTTGAAAATTGGCACAGATGGATTACAATTAAGGTTAGTTATAGCCACTGATTCACTATTATCGTTTATTTCGATCATGTTAGGGTCCACACCTGGATTTTGTTCGGTACTATTGAAAATTCTGTTTGCAACTTCAATTTTGTTATTTAAAGAATCATCAATGTACCCTTCGGCAACAGTTGACGATTTCCAACCACCATGTCTCTTAAGGCAAGTCAAATCTGCACCTGTATCTACCAATATTGTAGCAGATGATCTGCGAAAACAGTGCCCTGTGTATTCTTTCGCATTTGGCAACTTCAAATAAGTAGCTACAGTTTGGGGCAATTTACCAAATTGATGTATGCCCACTACTTGTCTGTTACCTCTACCGTATTTTAATTTGAAAAAGAATCGAGGGTTATCGAAATCAGTGGGACGTAATGCTTTGTATCTACGATATATTTCGATATACACTTCATTTACAATAAATGATCTTGGTTTGTTTGTCTTGCTGACAGGAATGGTAATCAATATATTATTTCCAACTTTTTGAATGTCATTCAAATTCATTCGGCATAGTTCATCTTGACGACATGCGCCAGAAATTCCAAAAATTAAGGCAACCTAGAAAACAAATTTTTTGTAAATAAATAATGAGCGCGTACATATTAACATACTTTTGCCATTAAATATGTCTCATCTGGAGCATGTTCCACAAATGTTTCTATTTGTTGTTTCGTTAATATTTTGGACTTTTTAGGCTTATATCCATCTGACTGACGTTTCAGTAATGCGCGTAGTTTTTGATAATTGGATATATCAACATTATTGTTAATGCTAAGCGTCGACCTCAGCATCGAATAGTTGGACCATAAGGTTGACGGTTTCATCTTTTGACATAAATCCGCAAAATATGCAATTAAAACATTTTCGGAAAATGAATTGGTCTCGTTATTTGTGCGCTTGTGCGCAAAACGCTTGTATGCATTTTCCTACTTCTCTCTCGACTTCTGCGGCAACAAATTTATTGTAGTCAATCTTGCCGTCTCCAAGATGCCAGGTGGAGTACCTGGGATTGAATTATCAGAATCGTTGTCCATTATTTTTAAATTCAAGTGCACTACAAATTAGCAACGCGTATCGTTTGCTTTGACAGACATTTAAATAAATTGAAAACGCACGCGATTGTTATAATTCTAAGGTAACTTTGATAGTAAAATCTATTGAAAATATAAATTGACAAATGTTGCGTATTTTAAAGAATATAATGAATAAAATTGATAATCTACGATATACTGCCGATTGGAGAAAAAATAGTATGTGTAACTCGTGGAAAAACTATAATTCCCGGACTCTTATGGTAACTTCCATACTCGTCCGGGAATATATCGTTTTTCCTACACATTACACAATATACTATTATTTTTATTTATTTATTAACCTAATTTTTTGAAAAAAATAAAATTGTTTGTTTGAAATGAAATTTTATTATTATTATTGAGAATTATGGCATTATAAGTTTGTCAAAAAATGTTGTCAAGTGTGTCAAAAGAAAGGTATTTATTTATTTCTTACCCAATTTTTTGGAAAAAAATCAAATTAATAGTTTGTATGACATGATATTTTATTATTATTATAGAGAATTATGGCATTATAAGTTTGTCAAAAAATAATGTCAAGTGTGTCAAAAATTGATTTCATTTATTTCTTTAGCCAATTTTTTGGAAAAAAAATGTAGCTGTTTTTATGACGTAAATGTGATTTAAAATGAAATTGGACCTGGAAATTTTTGAATTTGTTATAGTTTTTGAAATATTTTTGGAATTTTGCAAAAGTTTGTATTTTTGATTTTGTAATAATTTTTGCAATATTTTTAGAATTTCGGAAAAAGTTTTAAATTTTGATTTTGTAAGAAATTTTGGAATGTTTTTAGAATTTTGAAAAATTTTAATTTTTGATTTTATTATAATTTTTGGAATTTTGAAAAAATTTTCAATTTTTGATTTTGTAATAATTTTTGCAATATTTTTAGAATTTTGGAAAAGTTTGAATTTTTAACAATTTTTGAAATATTATCGGAATTTAGAAAAAGTTTAAATATTTGATTTTATTCTAATTTTTGGAATATTTTTGGAATTGTGAAAAAGTTTGATTTTATTTAATTTAACAATGTTTTTGGAATTTTGATTATAATTTTTCGGCAACGTATTGATGTTTCGTGTTAGTTTTGTAATAAATTTTTAGACAGAGATAAAAAATACTTGTACTTCAACAAAGAGTTATGTTTGATATCGTCGCTTTAATAATGAAACAACGTATGCTATTTATACGTTGTTTTTATATAATAGGTGCGCTGCATTCCCCATAAGGGCATCTTTGAATTGGCGTTTTTACATTTTCGAATTATTTTATGACTGGGGGTAAGAATTAATAAATTATAAATTAACGTCCATGCAAATGCATGCGCACATCAAACTTTAAACTCAAATATCTCGAAACTATTCTTTTGCGTATACGTCATTTCATTATTAAAGCGACGATATACATCGCTGCCCAAAATTGAAAACCATGTCCTCATAAAAGTATTTTGCCGAAAACTATATCAAAATCCTTAACCCAGACCGAAGTCTTGATATCTCAGAGCTGTGAGATTTCAGCCCCTCCATATTTTTATAATTGAGTTAAAAAAGGAGGTTCTATGACAATTTAAAAAACTTTAAATTGATAACAAAACTTGACAATATGATGCACTCAAAAAAAAAACCAAGTGAAACTAATAAAATTCTACATACATTTTACAATTTTTTTATAAATATACAACACACAAAATTTTTTGTAAAATTTACATTTTTACAATATATATTGTCATTGTGAAAAAAAATATTTATAAACACTACAAATTCTTTTATTCACATACAACATAGGATTGTAAGGTTTATAAATTAAATTATGAAAATGGCAGAAACATTTTTTGGTTTAATAAATATTTTGTGAAATCATCAAACTAAATATTTTAGTTTATCAGAGCTATTGTGAAATTTATGCAATTTATTAATAACATTTTTTTGTAATATATATTTTGTAAATATATATATATATATATATATATATATATATATATATATATATATATATATATATATATATATATATATATATATATATATATATATATATATATATATATATATATATATATATATATATATATATATATATATATATATATATATATATATATATATATATATATATATATATATATATATATATATATATATATATATATATAAACATACACATATATCATATGGGAACTCCGTTAATAAATAAAACCCTTTTTTTGCATACATTTGTTATATTTTGTAAACAATTTATAGTTAAAATTTTTTACAATATTTTAGAATTCGGTATGTTGAATGGATTTTTGTTTACTAAATTATAATGGCAGTTTCTTCTCTAATTTATCAGGAGTTACTCAAAGAACACGGTAACGTTTCTGGGTATCCGGCACACTAAAGCATAAAGATACATGTCTGTTTCCATTTTTTTCGTCCCTTCATGTGATATTAACGTAACTTGTATTAAATGAAATAAAATTGCAGATTATCTTTTTGCTGTAATATTGAGAAAATTGCTACGGCACTCATTGGTTTTACATTTTCTTGGAGCATTGGTTTCGAGGAAGTTGCTTAGTTTTCATCTTACTTTGCCATTTTTTTTCGGTCTGTAAAAAAATTTAAAAAATAAATATTTATCAACTTTTTCACCAAACTTACATGCTGCTTGTTTATATTTACCAATTTGTAACCTTATGGTTTCCTCTACTGTTGTAAATTAAGAAATATAGCTCCCGTTGAGGCGTTGAATTTAAATAATTTGAGACTTGAAACACAAGCATTTCTCCTTTGGCTTAGTTCTGCCCACGAACAATTATTTTTTTGTCATGAACAGTTCTTCCTTTTATAACTACGGCTACTTTTTAAAAACCATGAGTTCTATAAATGTTTAATTTAATAAGCTACTGGACAGATTTTAAATTTTTTTGTTGTGTTTAAAGGTTAAAGAAAGATTTTGATATTTTAAGTTATAATTTTTTAAGAATTAACTACGCAAAACCTCATTGATCGTTTTTAATATTTTCTTCTATAATTTTAAAACTTTATTAATTCATAAAAATTTAGGTTTTGGCGATATTTTTTGGAAATTATAGAAATTTTTGAATTAATCTATAAAGATGAAGTTTTTCTTATAAATTGCCATAGTTTTCAAAAAAAAAAATCGCCAAAATCTAAATCTTTGGTATTATGTAGAAAAGTAATGAAATTATAAGGCAAAAAATAAAATTCAACGGAGATTATTTAATTAATTAATTTTTTAATTCTTTTTATTATAACAACTACACAAAAATTGTAATTGTATTTATTTTAACTAAAAAAAGACTTTTATTAGCAAAATAAAAAAATTAAAAGGCGTTAAGTAGTTCGTGAAATACATCAAATTGAACATAATATGAAACTCGTGGTTTTTAAAATTAGCCGTAGCAAAAGTTCTCTTCTATATGAAATGTTGTTTTTTATTTTCTCTCCCACTGTAAAAAAAGTTAAAACAAATAAAAAATTTGTGTTAAAAAAACCGAATTTCTGGTTAAAAATTCGTGATTTTGACCTATATGTATGGAATGATATGCGTCAAAGGGATCAAGACTGTGCTCAAAATCTATTAGTCGTTGAAAATTTGTTTATGGCTCAAATTGAAGCTAAGATTAGAGAGTTTCATAAACTGTGTTCCATTGTCCTTAATGGCGGATCAATATGGCAATAGATACCTTTTAAGATAAATAGGCTCCACAACAACATGCGATCCGAGGTGTTGATGAACGTTGTTTTTAAACCATTGTGGTCACGTCTCTTTGACTTGTTAAATCAATAGATCATTTAATTAAAACCTTTTTCTGATGTATCTTTGCTTGCTGAACACGAACATAACCTTACTTTTTGATATAATCAGTTAAAAAAAAATGCAAATTTCGCGAAAACTTTGGTGATCTTGAAACTCAAAATACAGTTTTTAATAGTTTTCTAGGGTCCAAGATCGAAAAGTGGAATTTTTAGTATAATATTGGTTAGGTTCGTACTCAGCAAACCAAACTACATCGAAATAAGGTTTTTTTTAAACACTCCAACGAGAAATGGGGTGTCAGTTATAAAAAGCATATACTTTTCGGTAGTTTTTGTAAAGGATAGGGTCTAGGCACGACATGTGAAAATTTTAATTTAGGGATAGGTTATATGTGATTTGTAATACGTTTTTAGAAAATAAAATTAACCGCTGTGTGTTCGTTATTACAAAACACAGTTTTTTGGAAAGTTATTGGATATTACGGACAAAAAAGTAGCTTCTAACTAAGAAAAAGATTATATTCGTATTTAGCTAGCAAATATACATCAAAAAATGGTTTCTATCAAAAGATGCGATGAATTTTACAAGTATAACAGTTAAAAAGTTTAAGAAACTCTATAATCTTAGCTTATATTTGCGCCATAAACAAATTTTTTACGACTGATTGATTTTGAACACAGCCTTGATGCGTTTGAGGTAAAACGTCCCATATATATAAAGATAGATATGTAGACTCTAAGTTAAAATATCTTACCATACATTCAGTAAGGAACTGATTTATTATACAGTTCGCCAGTTGTCCTGCTATGCCAGTTGCCATATATTTTAATTTTTATTATTTTATTATTCTCCACCAAAATTGAACGAAGTTCATAATTCACACTATTATTTGCATCATACTATTAATTATTATAATATTAATTATTAATAATAATAAATAATATTAATTTGCATCATAATATTAATTATTAATACTGATGTTAATGCTGTTTAAACTAGGGACTGTATCACTACCACTGTTTATTATATGTATATAGATAGACCACTAAATTATCACAACTTTAAAAAATTTACTTTTCTACTTAAACAACCAGATTGAAACTGAAAATGTTTAATACCAATTTTCGTTATGATTCCAATTTATAAAATTTTATAAAAGTGTTTTTAAAAAGGATTTTTTTTTGTAAAATAGTTGTTGGTTTTTTAATTGCATAAGTCCCTTTGTAAAGTTTAAAAACAAATCTTCAATATTCGTATTAAGTTTTACAATAAAAATTGTAGAATGTTATTTTTCTGTTCACAAAATTTTACAAAATTTTGTACAATTGATTTTTATTTTGTTATGGATACACGATTTGTGATTTAAAATTTAAAAAATCAACATGATCTTAACAATATTTTTATTAAAACTATAAAAAAAAGTTGTAATAAGAAATATTTATGATTTTGTTCTTTTTTAATCCAAATCACAAAACAATTAGTAAGTTTACAAATGTTTTTCAAATTTAAAAAAGTATACAAAATTTTCTATAAAGTTTAGGATTTTTTGGTAAATTCACAAAAAATTTTTGTTAGCACTTTTACAAAACGATTTTGTAAATCTTACCGCCAATATTTTTTTGAGTGTGTGATGTTAAGAACAAAAAGATATAAAATGGAAACACGATACATTTCTAATATATTCTGCAGATTTTAATATTAGCTTCCCAGATTTGACAAACAGCTACACAAAAACAAACATAATATTTCTAAATAATTTTGTTTTATTAATAATTTAAAATTTGAATTTCAGTTTTTTTTATTTGCTTTATTTTGATTAAGTTTCATTTCAAATTTTTATTACTATTTATTATTAACTCTAAATTTAAGTTTTTAGTATATTATTTATTTCTCGTTTGTAATAAAACAAAAGAAAGAAATTGTGCCCTAAAAACCTTATCGAAACATATATGCGATTTTTTTGATACAAGACGGCAAGACAAAATACAAAATTAATAAATAATTAAAAATAATATAATAATAAATAGAAATTCTTTTTCTTTTGGCTTACAATATTAATTTGTTTTTTTTTTAAATAATTCCTATAATCATTGTTATACACTAAATTCGAACAAGTTTGAACCGAAATTGTAAATTTTATAAACAATTACATTTTCTTTTTCTTACTAAATTTTTGTATGTTTGTTATTTTATATTTACGTTTAACAATTATAAATAAATATTACATATTTAATTTTTTAAAATAAATTTTATAGTTTTTTGTTTGTTTTAAATATTTCTTTATCACCCTGTTTTGTAAAATTTAATCTTAAAAATATAATACAAAAAATAATTAAATATATAATAAAACTCATAGAAAAAGAGGTGGATATGAGACTACAGAGAGAAATACTTATTGTATTGTATTGTAACAGGTCGTTCAATAAGTCCGTAGGATAAGTAAGAAAAAAACAACATTTTGACAAAACTCGATTTTTTATTCAACATAGTTGCCTTCGAGGGCGATACAACGAGTATAGCGATTTTCCAACTTTTCTATACCACTTTTATAGTACGATTTCTCTTTCTCGTCAAAATAGGCCTCAGTTTCAGCGATTACTTCATCATTGGACTTAAATTTCTTTCCAGCAAGCATTCTCTTGAGATCTGAAAACAGGAAAAAGTCGCTGGGGGCTAAATCTGGAGAATATGGTGGGTGGGTAAGCAATTCAAAGCCCAATTCATTTAATTTTGCCATCGTTTTCATCGATCTGTGACACGGTGCATTATCTTGGTGAAACAACACTTTTTTCTTTTGCAAATGTGGCCGTTTCTTTGCGATTTCAGCCTTCAATCGATCCAAAAGTTCACAGTAATACTCGCTGTTGATGGTGGTTCCCTTTTGGAGATAGTCGATGAATCTTATTCCGTTCGTATCCCAAAATACAGACGCCATCACCTTACCGGCCGACTGTTGCGTCTTTGCTCGCTTTGGATTCGGTTCATCGACTGCTGTCCACTTAGCTGACTGTCTTTTGGATTCTGGTGTGTAATTGTGAAGCCATGTCTCATCCATTGTCACATATCTACGATAGAATTCCCTTTTATTGCGGTTTAACAGTGCCAAAGACTCCTCCGAAGCATCGATTCGTTGTTGTTTTTGGTCGACTGTGAGCTCACGCGGCACCCAATTTGCACAGAGCTTTCGCATACCCAAATGTTCATGTAAAATGATAAAAACACTACCATCTGCTACCTTTACAATGTCAGCTATTTCGTGCACCTTCAATTTGCGATCGTTCATAACCAATTTGTGGATTTTTTTTATGTTTTCTGGAATAACAGTCTCATTTGGGGCGTCCACTGCGCTCTGCATCTTTTGTGCTGGTACGACCACATTTAAATTCAGCCATACACTTCTCTACCATTTGTCTAGATGGAGCAGAGTTTGGATAATGTTTATCAAGCCATTGTTTGGTTTCCACTGTATTTTTTTTCATCAAAAAGCAATGCTTTATTAAAATTCGAAATTCAGTTTTTTCCATTTTTTTTCAAAACAAAAGTTGCTTCACACAAAATGCTATAACTCACGAATAAATAGTCAGATTGCTGTCAAATTTATACACGTATCGTTTGAAGGCTAGTACTAAATAAAAATCATATGGAAAAAATTCTAGTAACGCCATCTATGTGTCATCCTACGGACTTATTGAATGACCTAGTATGACTATTTAATTATTTGAAATGAAGATGGCAGAAATTAGTTACATATTTATATTTGTTTATTGCGGTTTTTCTTTTTATTGTTTTTACTGGGAAATAACACAGGTTTTGGATTTATTAATTTAAATTAAATTATAAATATTATTGAATATCAATCAAACAAAACACATTACTTAAAACTAAAGAGGTAATTTGGATCAAAAAAAAACAATCTAAAATCAAAAAATTGAACTTAACTAATTATAATTTATTGTTGTTGCAACAGGAGTTGTTCTAATTCATCGGCAGAGCGTAACAAAAATGCAGCACTTTCTCGATAGCCAGTTACAAGTTGTCTTACAGCATTTATTTCTGATGAGTTAAGCTTATGGGATAATAAAGGAGGTCGTTGTTGCTGTGATGTTGTTGATGTTGTTGTTGTTGTTGTTGCTGCTGCTGCTGCTGTTGTTGTTGTTTCATTGACAAATCTGTTGGACCTGAAAGGAATAAATGATTGTATTAGATCAAAAATTGATTTCTTTTTTGATTGTGGTAATATCATCGTGTACTCCGTTGAATATGAGATGTGAAATCATAGCTGTGAAAGTATCCTTGATGATGAGACGCTATTGCTCCCTTGAGGAAACGAACCTTCATATAACTATGTGTTGACTTTAATCTTCAAGAACGACAGTGCGTCACAGGATCAAGGAATATTACATACATTGCATTTTTGTTTTGTTTCAGCAAATTTTTGTAAAAAATTGCTTTTTACTTTTTAATTTTCTTTTATTTTCTCTATTCTATCATAAAATATTGGTCTATGTCATATTTTGTCAGTGATAGGATTTTTCGTCTAGTTTTCCATTCTTTAATTCTTTAACAAAAAATATAAAAAAAAAAAAAAAAAGAAAGATTTACGTCCATCAACACCTATGAACGTATGTTGTTGTGGGACCTTGGTCTTAAAAGGTTTTTATGTGTTATTGTGACACATATTGTAATTCCTACTACACAACACATTTGATTTAAAAAAAAAATATATATATATATATATATATATATATATATATATATATATGCAAATTTTGATCATAAATATATAATCAATTTATATTTAATATCTCTTCGACTTTTAATATTATTCAAATATTTTAATAACTGAAGTGTTTATAGTCGAAAATGTTGTTTTTTAAAAAATTATTTAAAACAAGTTTTATTTATTTCTATAAATCCTA
>OY856186.1:194277450-194506798 GCA_963693315.1 Diogma glabrata | reverse complement strand
ACCTTTAACGCACGAATAAGCTTTGCTCGTCGCCCGACTTGTTTCTGGTCACTTAAGTTGAGAAGATTCTCAAAATAAGCGGCCCAAGTATCTAAAATATTTTTAAGGTCTACTTGTAGCTCCCCATCTTCGTTTTGAATAGCAGTCGATCTAGTTTGAGGACCCTTCTTTAAGGTTTTAACCTGTTGAAAGAAGTTACGTGATTGATGTTCCTTATTGAAGCTTTCAATCTCCTCACACTTTCTCTTCCACCATTCTCTCTTCGTTCGTCTACATAACTTTGTAACGGCTTGTCTTGCCAGTTTATAGTTCTCCTTCGTGGACCTGGTGTTGCGTCCTTGCAGACATTTCAGATAGCAATATCTTTTGTATTGAATAGCGTCAAGACATGCTTGATCCATCCATGGCTTCTGGGAGTGATTTTGTGGTCGTCCAAGTATTCCCTCAGCAGCGCTTAAAACAGCATCTTTGAGCAAATACCATGACTTATCGACGTCTCCATTAATGGTTTCTGATTTCTCCAATGTTTCGGCAATATTGTTTTGATATTTCTCTTCTGTTTCTGCATTCTTTAGTGATGAGATGTTAAATTGTTTCCGTTGATTGAATTTCGGAATGCTTGGGTTTGGGAAGTGGAACCTTATTTTAGCACATACAAGAAAGTGGTCACTTCCAATGTATGCACCTCTAAATGATCGCACATCCCGAACACTCGAAAAGAAACGTGCTGTAACTAGCACGTGATCAATTTGATTTCGAGTGTTTCCATTCGGTGAGACCCATGTCTGCTTATGAATCGATCGGTGCGGAAAGAAAGTACTGGCAATTCTCAAATTATTTGATAATGCAAACTCAGTCATTCTCTCACCATTATCATTCGAATTCAAATGCAGACTGTTGGGGCCCACCACATTTCCATAAGAGATATCTCTTCCAACCTGCCCATTAAAGTCACCAAGAACCATAGTAAAGTCGCGTGTTGGTGTTTGTTTCATAACCTCTTCCAGTGCTATGTAGAAATTATCCTTCTCGTCGACGGTCTTAGCTTCAGTAGGTGCATGCACGGCAATAAGAGAAATATTGTTATATGTACCACGTACACGTAGGTAGCAAATCCTCTCACTGACCGGGATGAATTTCATCACGGCTTCTTGTATGCGTGCACCAACAAGAAAGCCAGTTCCAAATTCTCTTCGAGAAGGATGACCACTACAGTATAGAGAGTGACTATCCAAATCATGTTTTCCGATTATTGGCTGTCTAATTTCTTGCAGAGCTATGATATCCATCCCATACCTCTCAGCCTCTGTTTCTAGACTTATAAGAGCATCAGGAGCGCTCAGGCTGCGCACGTTCCACGTTCCGATTCGGTAGTCTGGTCCTTTTTCACGTCCAGGTAAAATTCTGTTTTTGTCCGGGTCTGTTTTTCTTTTCTGATTTCCAAATTTAACAAATAATTTTTTTTCCGGGGTTAGGGTGTTAACCTTAGGCCCAACCCAAATTGTCGTGAATGGGTCCGTTCTGCATCTTAAGGTTACCAGAAACAACCTTTTGACACGTTTATATAGCGAGCCGCTTGATCCAAGACAGACGCCCGCTTCAAGCCGCCCCTAACATGGAGAACAGACGCTTGAGTCGCATTGGTTTTAAGGCGCCAATTCGCCATGATGTACCATGATTGACTAAGCAGTTTTTACCCTGCTTGTCTCCGGTACACCAACCTAATTCTGTCAGCATTAACCAGCAGCACGGCGTGGACGTCGAATTTCGGATTTCGCTACCCCCTATATATATATATATATATATATATATATATATATATATATATATATATATATATATATATATATATATATATATATATATATTTATATATATATATATATATATATATATATATATATATATATATATATATATATATATATATATATATATATATATATATATATATATATATAACAGGTCGTTCAATAAGTCCGTAGGATAAGTAAGAAAAAAACAACATTTTGACAAAACTCGATTTTTTTATTCAACATAGTTGTCTTCGAGGGCGATACAACGAGTATAGCGATTTTCCAACTTTTCTATACCACTTTTATAGTACGATTTCTCTTTCTCGTCAAAATAGGCCTCAGTTTCAGCGATTACTTCATCATTGGACTTAAATTTCATTCCAGCAAGCATTCTCTTGAGATCTGAAAACAGGAAAAAGTCGCTGGGGGCTAAATCTGGAGAATATGGTGGGTGGGTAAGCAATTCAAAGCCCAACTCATTCAATTTTGCCATCGTTTTCATCGATCTGTGACACGGTGCATTATCTTGGTGAAACAACACTTTTTTCTTTTGCAATTGTGGCCGTTTCTTTGCGACACTCAGCTGACTGTCTTTTGAATTCTGGTGTGTAATTGTGAAGCCATGTCTCATCCATTGTCACATATCGACGATAGAATTCCCTTTTATTGCGGTTTAATAGCGCCAAAGACTTCTCTGAAGCATCGATTCGTTGTTGTTTTTTGGCGACTGTGAGCTCACGCGCAGCCAATTTGCACAGAGCCTTCGCATACCCAAATATTCGTGTAAAATGGTAAAAACACTACCATTTGCTATCTTTACAATGTCAGCTAGCTCATGCACCTTCAATTTGCGATCGTTCATAACCAATTTGTGGATTTTTTTGATGTTTTCTGGAATAACAGCCTTATTTGGGTGTCCACTGCGCTCTGAATCTTTTGTGCTGGTACGACCACATTTAAATTCAGCCATCCACTTCTCTACCATTTGTCTCGATGGAGCAGAGTTTGGATAATGTTTATCAAGCCATTGTTTGGTTTCCACTGTATTTTTTTTCATCAAAAAGCAATGCTTTATTAAAATTCGAGATTCACTTTTTTCCATTTTTTTCAAAAACAAAAGTTGCTTCACACAAAATGCTATAACTCACGAATAAATAGTCAGATTGCTGTCAAATTTATACACGTATCGTTTGAAGGTTAGTACTAAATAAAAATCATATGGAAAAAATTCTAGTAACGCCATCTATGTGTCATCCTACGGACTTATTGAATGACCTAGTATATATATATATATATGTATATATATATATATATATATATATATATATATATAATATATATATATATATTTTTATATATATATATATATATATATATATATATATATATATATATATTATATATATATATATATATATATATATATATATATATATATATATATATATATATATATATATATATATATCTATATATATATATATATATATATATATATATATATATATATATATATATATATATATATATATATATATATATATATATATATATATATATATATATATATATATATATATATATATATATATATATATATATATATATATACATATATATATATATATATATATATATATATATATATATATATATATATATATATATATATATATATATATATATATATATATATATATATATATAAATATATATATATATATATATATATATATATATATATATATATATATATATATATATATATATATATATATGTATATATATATATATATATATATATATATACATATATATACATACATATATATATATATATATATATATATATATATATATATATATATATATATATATATATATATATATATATATATATATATATATATATATATATATATATATATATATATATATATATATATATATATATATATATATATATATATATATATATATATATATATATAGCGACCAGCGATACAGATAAAATATTGAAAACGAAAAGAATTTTCCAGGACTTAGGAACTAAATGATAGAAGCTGAAAAACACTTTTGGTGTTACATAATTAAACTGACAAAAACCGGTGTGCGGAATAGGTTACAAACAATAGTTATATTTAAAACAATAATTATTACAAAGGTTCAACATTCCTTATCCAGTATTTTTTATTTAGATCCAGTTGTATCCAGTATTTTTATTTCATACTCTCATACATTTTATTATCATAACTATAAGATAACCTGATGTCTGAAGCTGGATGTCTTCTTTCGTCGAGTGTTGTAATGGTCGAGATATTCTTCCAAAGATTAGGTTATATTTCTTTGTTAGGTTTTTGAACTAAAACTTCTCAAGAAAAATGGAAATGGAACGACAAAATATGCAAGAAATAAAAAAGCCAATATAACATGGTTTCTGAATTTTTAGGGTTCCGTTTTTTATACGGAACACTATTGGTAAGAGTACAACGTGTTTTTCACATTTTTTCGATTATCTCGTGAACCATTAATCCGATGAACTTAAAATTTGAGGTGCTTATAAAACTAACCTATCCACACAAGATGGCGGGTTAAAAAATAAATAAAGTTGTGTTCGTTTGTTTTAAAGAGGTACGATGAAAAGCCTTTGAAAACATACATTTTTTTATCGAGACGAGTAGGGTATCATATGAAAGGGCTTCATTTCAGCATTATTTAAAAATATATTTTGGAATTTTACACCTCACCATTTTTTGTATAATTTTGAAAAATGACGTTTTCTGGATGTTTTATTGCCCCGATTAACTCCGACCCTACTTCATCGAAAATCTTGAAATATATTTGGAATGATAGAAAATTGAGTAGGTTTTTAATGAAAAATATAGAAAAGTGAGAGATACTCATATCTATATTTATTAAAGGGGTGGGAAGGTTAAGGGGTAAAAACATCATTTAAAACCAGGTCATGTGGGGTGTCATTTGAAAGAGCACTTGATTTTAGAAATATTGCCATTTTTTTTAGAATTTTGCAATGCATAGTTTTTGAATTATTATCAATAAAGTGGCACAAAAAGTTGGTCCCCCCCCTTGCATTTCGAGCCTAATTAACAGAAAAATTTCCACTGTATTTTTTTTCATCAAAAAGCAATGCTTTATTAAAATTCGAGATTCACTTTTTTCCATTTTTTTCAAAAACAAAAGTTGCTTCACACAAAATGCTATAACTCACGAATAAATAGTCAGATTGCTGTCAAATTTATACACGTATCGTTTGAAGGTTAGTACTAAATAAAAATCATATGGAAAAAATTCTAGTAACGCCATCTATGTGTCATCCTACGGACTTATTGAATGACCTAGTATATATATATATATGTATATATATATATATATATATATATATATATATATATATATATATATATATATATATATATATATATATTATATATATATATATATATATATATATATATATATATATATATATATATATATATATATATATATATATATATATATATATATATATATATATATATATATATATATATATATATATATATATATATCTATATATATATATATATATATATATATATATATATATATATATATATATATATATATATATATATATATATATATATATATATATATATATATATATATATATATATATATATATATATATACATATATATATATATATATATATATATATATATATATATATATATATATATATATATATATATATATATATATATATATATATATATATATTATATATATATAAATATATATATATATATATATATATATATATATATATATATATATATATATATATATATATATATATATATATATATATATATATATACATATATATATATATGTATATATATATATATATATATATATATATATATATATATATATATACATATATATACATACATATATATATATATATATATATATATATATATATATATATATATATATATATATATATATATATATATATATATATATATATATATATATATATATATATATATATATATATATATATATATATATATATATAATATATATATATATATATATATATATATATATATATATATATAGCGACCAGCGATACAGATAAAATATTGAAAACGAAAAGAATTTTCCAGGACTTAGGAACTAAATGATAGAAGCTGAAAAACACTTTTGGTGTTACATAATTAAACTGACAAAAACCGGTGTGCGGAATAGGTTACAAACAATAGTTATATTTAAAACAATAATTATTACAAAGGTTCAACATTCCTTATCCAGTATTTTTTATTTAGATCCAGTTGTATCCAGTATTTTTATTTCATACTCTCATACATTTTATTATCATAACTATAAGATAACCTGATGTCTGAAGCTGGATGTCTTCTTTCGTCGAGTGTTGTAATGGTCGAGATATTCTTCCAAAGATTAGGTTATATTTCTTTGTTAGGTTTTTGAACTAAAACTTCTCAAGAAAAATGGAAATGGAACGACAAAATATGCAAGAAATAAAAAAGCCAATATAACATGGTTTCTGAATTTTTAGGGTTCCGTTTTTTATACGGAACACTATTGGTAAGAGTACAACGTGTTTTTCACATTTTTTCGATTATCTCGTGAACCATTAATCCGATGAACTTAAAATTTGAGGTGCTTATAAAACTAACCTATCCACACAAGATGGCGGGTTAAAAAATAAATAAAGTTGTGTTCGTTTGTTTTAAAGAGGTACGATGAAAAGCCTTTGAAAACATACATTTTTTTATCGAGACGAGTAGGGTATCATATGAAAGGGCTTC
This sequence comes from Diogma glabrata, assembly GCA_963693315.1. NCBI lineage: Eukaryota > Metazoa > Arthropoda > Insecta > Diptera > Cylindrotomidae > Diogma > Diogma glabrata. The sequence continues at coordinate 194,500,152 of OY856186.1, read as the reverse complement.
ATTTCAGCATTATTTAAAAATATATTTTGGAATTTTACACCTCACCATTTTTTGTATAATTTTGAAAAATGACGTTTTCTGGATGTTTTATTGCCCCGATTAACTCCGACCCTACTTCATCGAAAATCTTGAAATATATTTGGAATGATAGAAAATTGAGTAGGTTTTTAATGAAAAATATAGAAAAGTGAGAGATACTCATATCTATATTTATTAAAGGGGTGGGAAGGTTAAGGGGTAAAAACATCATTTAAAACCAGGTCATGTGGGGTGTCATTTGAAAGAGCACTTGATTTTAGAAATATTGCCATTTTTTTTAGAATTTTGCAATGCATAGTTTTTGAATTATTATCAATAAAGTGGCACAAAAAGTTGGTCCCCCCCTTGCATTTCGAGCCTAATTAACAGAAAAATTTGAAAAAATTCACAGCGATAGGAAGTTTGATAAACTTTGAACGAAAATATAGCGAACTCTCAAATATTTATATTTTTGTGCTTTTAAGGGATTGGGGTGGGGAAGGGTGAAAAAGAACTTTTTTGACCCAAGCGAGTCGGGTGTCATTTGAAAGAGCACAAAATTTCAAAAACTTTGCAATTTTTTTTTAGAATTTTGCGGTACACAGTTTTTGAGTTATTCTAAAAAGTGTGCTAATTCCAGACCGTTCCTGGGGAGGAATAAAGTGGGGCCCCCCCCTACGTTTCGACACTGATTGACAGGAAAAATTGAAAAAATTCATAGAGACAGGAAGTTTGCTACATTTGAACGAAAATTATAGCGAACTCTCAAATAACTACATTTCTGTGTGTTTAGGGGATGGGTGTAAGGGGGTAAAAAAACTTTTTTGGAACCAAACGAGTGGAGTGTCATTTGAAAAAACGCTTAATTTAAGAAACATTGCAACATTTTTTAGAATTCTGCGATGCACAGTTTTTTAGTTATTGATAAAAAAAAGTGCTATTTTAAGTGTATGTATACCACCCTATATTTCGACGCTGATTTAAAGAACAAATATTCCCAATTTAGACCATTAAAATACTGGTTAAATCTTTTTTTAGCTAACATAAACAGCTATGGATAAGATTTAACCTCAAGTAACGTTTTTGATCAATGCAGATGTGATTGACATTTACTATTGACGTTTACGATTAAACATTTATTCTGTTATGCGTCCATAGTCTGGCGATATAAAGACTTTACAACATAACTTTATGTCATTTATTTTTGATATTGTGTTCTTTTACATTCACGGAACCCTTGGCGAGCGAATTTTATTCACACTTGTCCGACTTTTTTTTTTAAAAAAGTTCTTTTGGATAGTTGCATTTTCTTATCTATGAAAAATATTAAACTCCTTTCATATGGGAAATGTATTTTACGTAAATAACCCTGGAATAAATTAACGACAAATCTTCATCTATCTTATACTATAAGGACAGTTCATTTAATGATAATTCAAATCATGTAGCCATGGAGTAAAAAACTTGAAATTACAACGCGGCAATATTGAGAAAGAAGTAAAAGAAGAGGAGTAAATTCTAAGTAAATAAAACTAAATTTTGTTGAATTTTTGTGAAACTATTAACAATCAAATTTTAATTTTATGTGGTTATACTACAAATATTTCACAGGCAGAACAATGGATTGACAGTTACTGAGAATTAATAAGATTGTAATATATTTAATAAAATCTCGTGTTGTAGGATATATAGTTTTTCAAATTTATGACCAGGCTTTTCAGACTCCACTGTTTATATATAATCATACTACAATAAAGTTATCGAAAGCTTTTGGAGACGAAGTTCATTGGAATACTTAGGATTTCCTATAAAATTTCTTGATCATGAGGTTTTTAGTAATGAAAATTTGATTCATATTATCAACAATAACAGCCAAGTGAACCTATACAACATTTCTTTCAATTCAAACTTACCATTAACAATTGCTGACAAATTGTTGTTGTTGTTATTATTGACAATATTGCTATTATTATTATTGGTATTATTAATGCCATTACTGTTATTATTATTACACAAATTATTATCATTATTAGAAAAAAAGTTTTGATAACTATTTTGTGTTGTGGAAGATGTTGTTGCATTAACTGAGTTTATTTGACCCATATTTCCTGTACCATTAAGACCAGCAATAAAGTTACTATTATTGTTAGTATTATTATTACTATTATTAACGTTATTGGTATTAGCATTAGTAGTTGTTGTATTGAAATCATTCCGATAGATAGAGCTAGTGGACGTCGATAGTAGATTGTTGCTATTACTACTAATTTTTACATTATTTGTATTGCAATTTCCTGATCCGCTACTCATATTAACACTAGACGATATTAATGAAGATGATAAGTTCTTTAGGTCACACAAATTACTTTCGGTTGATGCTGGTGGTGTTTTAGCCATTATTGTTAAAGAAGGCATTGATATCGTATCTGTTACTGTGTTTGATTTTATAATTACATTCATAAAACTGGATGGTGTTGTTGTTTCAATTGACTAAAATAAAAAGAATAATTAAGAAATAAGATAGTTAAAAAGTTTACATCTTCAAAAAACCTACCGAATTTAATGTTGGTGAAACTGCTTGACTAATAGGCTCCATTCCCATTCTCATTCGTTTTGCATTCATACTTTCATTATCACATGCTGATGCTAAAATTTGTTCGGCTTGTATTGAAGTTAGATGAGCAGGTGTTGGTCGAGACTAAATGAAAAAATGAAAATAATTTACTTTTCCTCAAAATATTAAAAATTAACTTACACTTGCGGTTGCCTCCCATCCATCACGTGTTTTTTTATTTCGACGACATGATTTTAAATAAGTTCGTATACGTTTTCGTGATCGTTCTGCAAATTCAGGAAATTGTCTTGTACATGAATCAATAATTGCTTGTATCTTCTCTTTTGGTTGTTTTGAAATTGGAATCATGCGATCCAGATTTTCATCGACAAACAATCGAACAAACATATTAAATGCTTTCAAACGTTCAGGATCATGCGAATTTTGATCTAAACGATCATCACAATCATCTTCGGACAAATCATCATCATCCTTTTGTCCCGACGAATTTGTTTCATCTTGATTTTCTAATGGTGATTCAAGTTTAACTGGTGGTGAACTGGGTGGTTTTGTTGATGCGGCTGTCATTGCTAGTGCATTTTGATACTGTGTCCAAAGGCCACCAACTGTTGCTAAATCAGAACCATCACTCACGTTACGAACTGAAATATTATTTTGGAATTTTATTTTAATATTTAACAAAACTTTGTATATAATATTTATTTTTGAATTTTAAAATTTAGAGAATACAATATGGTAAATTTGACTGATTTCAGTTTTTGCCTATAAGCAACTATTATATGATAATGTGCATCATAAATAGTTAAAATCATGGATACGTAATATGTTACGTCTAATTCTCGTTTGAATTTTTTTTCAAATTTTGAGGGCTGCACCAATACGTTAATAGTGATTTGGCTATCCAAACAGATAAAGATCACTCTAACTTTATCTTTCCCATTTAACGATGAGGCATTTGTCCAAAGTTCTTGAGTCATAATTACCCACATAATTAGTAACAAATTTTCTCTGGGATATTTTTGTCACCAACGAATGTGCCAATGATATTTTTCACTTGTGAGTTCGGAGAAAAGAGATCTCTATCTGTTTGGACCTGGGGGGTCTGATGATTTTTACACAAATGCCTCATCGTCAAATGGGAAAGATAGAGTTAGAGTCATAATTACCTATATAATTAGTAACAAAATTTTCCGTTGATATTTTTTACTTGTGAGTTCGGAGAAAAGAGATCTTTATCTGTTTGGATAGCCAAATCACTATTAACGTATTGGTTAATCAGGAGATTACATTCAAACTCATCAACAGTAGTAGAAAACACCTTTTTAAAATGATGCAGCTTAATAACATTACATTCGGAATGTTTCTATATTACTGTAGAATGCCTGAAAATATGAAAGTAGGTGAACGTGGAAGAGTTTACTGTTCAGCTATAGTTACAACGAAAAGAGAATGCTGGCTTTCGGTTAAATACTTGACGGAAAAACGTCCCTAACATGCAAGCAAACTAAAATGTATTTGAACAGATTTAAGAAGGAAAATGTTAATTTAATTTTAAGACTAAAGACTATAAAAAGAAAAATTACTCAGTACCGTCGTGGATATTTTTGTAGGATAAGTTTGTTATAAAAACTAGAAAGCCATTCAGGGGAATCCACCATACAAATGCTGATTTTTTTTAACCTAGCTTTTAAGTTTGCTGGGAGCATGCATTATACTTCGTTCATTATTCAACGAATAGTCTTGATATGACTGCACTATCGCTAACCGATTTTAATGAAATTTGGTATGCAGTTCTTGTTCTAGACAATCTAAAACGTCGAATTTTTAACCGGTACATTTTTGATCGACTTCACAATTGGTATACTAGTAGTATAGTTGGAAACAAAAATTTTCTAATAAAAGTGTGTTAGAAAGCAGTTGTCCCTGAAATAATTTCATCCGCATTGAAAAAGTATTTATCGATTCAATATTGTATGATATAAAATTTTATCGTGCTGTTTCTGCATGTTACACAATCAGTTCAATGTTTTTTTTGTTGTCTCAATCATGCTCTTGTGTATTCATGAAATTTCGGATCTTATATATACTTGGACATTATGCACAGTTCCGTGAAAAAAAATTCGTTAATGGAAGTCGTTTTAATATTTCATTGTCTAAAAAAATTCATTTTGGAACAATATAGTGAAATTAGATTTTTGAAGTAAAACTTCTTTAGGCGCGTTTTAAGAATTTTGCAACGGAATTACAAAAAACGAATATAATATTCGGCAAATACACGATACAATTCAATTATGACACACATATAAATGTCGGAAGTAGTCATTTGAACAAATATATAACCATATATATTCATCTCTATCATACTACAGTCTGATTTTGAATTTTAAACATATACATGCACTCAATTCCAAAAAAACGTAAGTAAATTTAAACACAATAAAATAAAAAAGAAATTAGAAGTAAAAAAGGCAAACGAATGCCGAACGCCGAACATAATCGGCAAGTATGCGACAATTCGTTATGTGTATTGTATTTTTTTAACACTTATTCAGTATCGTATTAAATGTTATACGAGTTGGACGTGTCGATCTTAGATTTAAATATCTAATAATATAATATTCGTAATATTTTATTGAGTTTCGTAATTTTTTAAATTTCTATTTTATATTGTTTTAGTTTTTTGAAGTAAAACTTCTTTAGGGCTGGTTATGGTAGTGTTGAATCCTCAGTTATATTTAAACTTCCCCAAATGTTAAATCGCCAAAATGTTGGAGATGTTCAGATGAGTTGTAGATGTAATTAATAACACTCAGAAACTTAAACTTCCATAAAATCATTTATTGAATATTCAAAGATTTCACAATTTGATTTTAGTAATTACTTGAATAACAAATTTCTTAAATTCCGGTTACGACTTTTAATAATAAAAACCAAAAATTAGAGCTTCTTAGCTCACACAAAACCACACCACAACTGACTCTGATTAGCTTCAGCAAAATCAATTTTAAATGTTTGACCAATCAGCGGTCAGGTGAACTCATATTTCGTTTTATAAAATAAGTTTGATTACGTGCTTAAAATTGCAACTAAGCATTTTTGAACTACTAAGAAATTGAATTCTTGTTTATTATTTGAATTAAGAAATCTTAAATATGAAATTGTTTAATTAACGAAATTTGATTTAGGTGAATACCTTATACAATGTATGTTTATACACCGGGTGTATAATGTGTAAAGAACTTTAGAATTGTACATGACTAAGGGACTGGTGTGGTGGACCACAACATTACCCCGTTATTATAAAAAGATATTCCTTACAATTATGCTAAGGAATATCTTATAGATAGCACTATTTCATTTTAGACATTTTAATTGCTGGTTGGTCAGTTGTAGCGTTTACAAAATTCTTTTGCCTCCCTTGAATTTACATAAAAATTTCACAGGGATTAATATTAAAATTCAGTATCATAAAATATTACCTTAAAATACAATGTTTATTCTTAAATCTAAGTACAATAAGATTTTATGTAATTATCAAATATTATTATTTAATTATTCATTTCAGATAATAGTAAGTCAAATAACAACAATAAAACCATCAATTAAGCAAAAGGTTCTTTCATTTATTCATCTTATTCCCTTTTCTTCACTGAGACCACTATAATCTATACTATATTTTGAGCTTTCAAATGGGTTACAGTGGCTTTAACAAATCTTTGTTTTAAATATTTTATAAAAAAATAAGCGAGTCCTAAGAACATCAAACATAGGAATATCCCCATTAGAGTGTATGCAGTGAAACGTCCTCCTTCGACGGGACTATTTGTTAACTGATTATTGCTCACCGACTGAGGTGCAATGATTACCTCCTTGTCTTTAGTACTTTGGTTTCCCATAATGAATCCCAATTTAAAATAAATGCTCCGGAATACCTATGTAAGATAAATAAATTCTGGTAATTACACGAAATTTTAACGTGACACAAACTTTAGCACGTGTATAAGCAAGAGGTAGGTTAGTGCGTTTAAGTAAAGTATGGTTTCAACCTGTTGTTGTGGATTGTTTTCCTTTTGCCCTTAATCCACAATGTAGAAGTAACTTCTGTGGGGACTTGTATCACTTCGAAAAACACATTCGGCTTATTATCTAAGTATATATTCTCTTTGAGCAAGCTAACATTGATAACAGGATTAAGTCTTGACAAGGTTAAGTGTCAAAGAGAACAGAATTAAACAATCTGTGTGTATTAGAGTGATGACATTGAACCCCTATATATGATAAAATAGCTCACTCTTTTTTTCATAGGTAAATGTTAACATCTTCAATTTTTTTTAGCCTTTCCAGATGCATTAAATGTGACCAAATCCTTTCCAATCCTATCCAATCCTATCCAATCCTATCCAATCCTATCCAATCCTATCCAATCCTATCCAATCCTATCCAATCCTATCCAATCCTATCCAATCCTATCCAATCCTATCCAATCTTATCCAATCCTATCCAATCCTATCCAATCCTATCCAATTCTATCCAATCCTATCCAATCCTATCCAATCCTATCCAATCCTATCCAATCCTATCCAATACTATCCAATCCTATCCAATACTATCCAATCCTATCCAATCCTATCCAATCCTATCCAATCCTATCCAATCCTATCCAATACTATCCAATCCTATCCAATTCTATCCAATCCTATCCAATCCTATCCAATCCTATCCAATCCTATCCAATCCTATCCAATACTATCCAATCCTATCCAATTCTATCCAATCCTATCCAATCCTATCCAATCCTATCCAATCCTATCCAATCCTATCCAATACTATCCAATCCTATCCAATTCTATCCAATCCTATCCAATCCTATCCAATCCTATCCAATCCTATCCAATCCTATCCAATACTATCCAATCCTATCCAATTCTATCCAATCCTATCCAATCCTATCCAATCCTATCCAATCCTATCCAATCCTATCCAATACTATCCAATCCTATCCAATTCTATCCAATCCTATCCAGTTGTGGTATTGTGCCCCTCTAAGAAGCCTACTTCCTTTTTTAAAACTCCCCCATGGAGAGGTACCGATTGTTGCTCTTCATCAACGGCTGCTTCGATGGCATCCTTTAAGTTTTTGAAACGACCTGTTTTGATATACAGCCGGGTGGGCTCTCTCAGTCCTTCAATGAAAACCTTGAGAGCAGTTTTTTCATTAATGGTTTCGATGAATTTTCTGTACTCTTCGCCTTGGCTCATTACCATAGTAGAGTTCAATTCCTCAACTATCAACTCCAAATTAGTTGCAAATTCTCTTACTGTTCGGTTATTCTGCCCTTGTCTAAATAATTCCATTTGGAGCTGTTCCGAAGATCTTGCAGGTTTGCACAATTGTTTTAGCTCTTGTCCTAGTGCAGCTATATCTTTGAACTTTTTCCCTTTAATACTGTCGGCAACCGTACCAGTTATCTTCACAATCTGCACAAACGATAGACAGCTTTCACGCTGAGGTACCGGTGTCAAGTCATACAAAAATTTCGCGCATCCTAGAAAGTGATCTAAGTCCTTCGGATTTCCACTAAAAATAGGGATAACGGTTGACGCAAGTTTAATATCGAAGGTAGACATGTCTGTGCTATCGTCAAAACCCAAAAATCCAGAACCAGACCAGTCTTCGTTGACAGAGGATTCTAGGACTGATTCGTTACTAGTATCTGTAAAAATTGAATTCTCAGCACGTTCATTCATAAAGTGGGTCTGAGTGGTTGTTTTTCGGGTGTAATGTCACGGCAGTGATTGCAATTAACGTACCATACGCAAGAGAAACCCAGCAACTATAATTATTCCATACAGATACCCTTATTACCAATTTCTCAAATGAACCCAAATTCTGAATCAATTATAATAATTATTTACTAACTCAACTCTTTTAATGGAACAAATTCTTAAAAATTTTTCCACTTTCACCAATGAAACCGACAATTGACAACCAATTCTTAAGCCATTATTTATAATAAAACAAATTAAATTAATTTTCACCAATTTGATTATTGTTATTTGATTATTAATGACGATTATTTGATTATTAAAGACTATTAATATTTCACCAAATTGATAATTTAAAAAAAAAAATTTTCCAATCTAATTCATGAAACTTTACTTAAAAGCTTGCTACCTTATACATGACATTAAATATTTAAACTTTTCAAAATTCCAAAAAAAATTATAACAGATCAAAAATTCAAACTTCCTTTCCCAATTCCAAAATATTGCAACGCTTATTACAGAAAAATTTCCAATTCCCTTCCACCAATTCGATAGTTAAAAAGTTTTAATTAACTAATTTAAGACACATCGAATTATTTATTATTTACTTAAAACCCCAAAATTTTTGATTAATTCATGAACTACTTTTAATTAATTATTATTCATTATTATTATCATTATCATTATTCATTATTCATAATAAAAATTTTCTTTCTTCTTTCTTTCCAAACTATTAAATTATTTTTCACCAATTTGACAATGGGAAATTACCATTATAAAACTTTCTAACTAATAATTTCTCACTAAATAGACAATAAAAAAAATTTTTTCAATCTAATTCATGAAACTTTACTTAAAAGCTTACCACTTTAAAGATGACATTAAATATTTAAACTTTTCAAATTCCAAAAAAAAATTATAATAAAATCAAAAACTCGAACTTCCTTTCCAAATTCCAAAATGTTGCAAAGCTTATTACAAAAAAAAATTTCCAATTCCCTTCCACCAATTCGATAGTTAAAAAGTTTTAATTAACTAATTTAAGACACATCGAATTATTTATTATTTACTTAAAACCCCAAAATTTTTTGATTAATTCATGAACTACTTTTAATTAATTATTATTCATTATTATTATCATTATCATTATTCATTATTTATAATAAAAATTTTCTTTCTTCTTTCTTTTCAAACTATTAAATTATTTTTCACCAATTTGACAATGGGAAATTACCATTATAAAACTTTCTAACTAATAATTTCTCACTAAATAGACAATTAAAAAAAATTTTTTCAATCTAATTCATGAAACTTTACTTAAAAGCTTACCACTTTATAGATGACATTAAATATTTAAACTTTTCAAATTCCAAAAAAAAAAAAATTATAATAAAATCAAAAACTCGAACTTCCTTTCCAAATTCCAAAATGTTGCAAAGCTTATTACAAAAAAAAAATTCCAATTCCCTTCCACCAATTCGATAGTTAAAAAGTTTTAATTAACTAATTTACGACACGTTGAATTATTTTTTTATTTACTTAAAACCCGAAAAATTTTTGATTAATCCATGAAAAATTTTTAATTAATTTTATTCATTATTATTATCATTATCATTATTCGTTATTTATACCAAAAATTTTCTTTCTTCTTTCTTTTCTAACTATTAAATTATTTTTCACTAATTTGACAATTAAAAATTACCATTACAAAACTTCACTAAATTGATAATTAAAATTTTCCAATTCAATTTATGAACTTTACTTTATTATTATTTAAGCTCCAACCCTCAACAAATTCTCATGGAATTTTTGGTGATTGGTTGGTTACCTTATATTACTTCCTTGTTAGTCTGGCAACCACCCAGTCCAATTGTTGAGTTGCGGTGCGGTTTTATACTGCGGTCCTGTCACGGTCGCCAAAAATGTTGAATCCTCAGTTATATTTAAACTTCCCCAAATGTTAAATCGCCAAAATGTTGGAGATGTTCAGATGAGTTGTAGATGTAATTAATAACACTCAGAAACTTAAACTTCCATAAAATCATTTATTGAATATTCAAAGATTTCACAATTTGATTTTAGTAATTACTTGAATAACAAATTTCTTAAATTCCGGTTACGACTTTTAATAATAAAAACCAAAAATTAGAGCTTCTTAGCTCACACAAAACCACACCACAACTGACTCTGATTAGCTTCAGCAAAATCAATTTTAAATGTTTGACCAATCAGCGGTCAGGTGAACTCATATTTCGTTTTATAAAATAAGTTTGATTACGTGCTTAAAATTGCAACTAAGCATTTTTGAACTACTAAGAAATTGAATTCTTGTTTATTATTTGAATTAAGAAATCTTAAATATGAAATTGTTTAATTAACGAAATTTGATTTAGGTGAATACCTTATACAATGTATGTTTATACACCGGGTGTATAATGTGTAAAGAACTTTAGAATTGTACATGACTAAGGGACTGGTGTGGTGGACCACAACAGTAGTCATTGTGGTCATGGTGGCCATGGTGGTCATGGTGGTCATGGTAGTCATAGTGGTAATAGTGGTCATGGTGGTCATAGTGGTAATGGTGATCACGGTGTTCACGGTGGTTATGGCGGTCATGGTGGTCACGGTGGTCATTGTGTTAATTGTGGTCATGGTGGTCATAGTGGTCATGGTGGCTATGGTGGTTATGGTGGTCACGATGGTCATGGTGGTTACGGTGGTCATGGTGGTCATGGTGTTCACGGTGGTCATGTTAGTCATGGTGGTCATGGTGGTTATAGTGGTTATGGTGGTCATGGTGGTAATGGTGGTCACGGTGGTCACGGTGGTCATGGTGGTTATGGTGGTCATGTTGGTTATGGTGGTCACGGTAGTCATGGTGGTCACGGTGGTCATGGTGGTCATGGTGGTCATGGTGGTTGTGGTGGTCATGGTGGTCATGGCGGTCATGGTGTTCACGGTGGTCATGATGGTCATGGTGTTCACGGTGGTCATGATGGACATATTGTTCATGGTGGTCATGGTGGTCATAGTGGTAATGGTGGTCACGGTGGTCATGGTGGTCATGGTGTTTCATATTTCAATTATTAACATAATTGAAATATGAAATTAGAGGTTTATGACAAATTTGCAAAATTTTTTGAAAAATGCATCAATTGTTGTACCAATTGTTAAATTAAGTGGACATGTATTCATTGTGAAATTTAATTTGTAATACGTTGTAAGCCTTTGAAAAACATGTAAATAAGGCTTTTTATTACACATTGTTGCAAATTATATTATCAAGAATATTAGAAAGAAACTCTAAATTTCAATATGACATATCTATTTTATTTTATATTTAATGTTTTTAGTAATACTTGCTGCAGTGGCCAAAGAAGTTTTACTTCAACAGAGTGTAAAGATTACGCACTTCATTTTTTTTTATAAAGAAAATACAGATTTTTATATAAAGCCGTAATTAGACTATTGCAGAACTCTGCAATATTTGTGCAATATTCGTGCAATGGTAGTGTGTAAAATATTCATTGCAGAAAAGTTTGGCAATGAACTCATTGCAAAACATTGCAATGAGTCATTGCAATGTTTTGCAATGAGTTCATTGCCAAACTTTTCTGCAGTGAATATTTTACACAAAACCATTGCAGAAATATTGCAGAGTTCTGCAATAGTCTGATTGCGGCTTTAGGGTAATTCTTTTACAAACCGAGCAAATTTGGACAAAATCCGACCGACACATTTTTGATTTGGCTGAATTTTTTTTACAGGTTTTATGTCGAAAAAAAGATACACGTGTTCGGGGATTATTTGTTTCGAGATTTCGTGATTTTTGGCTTGACGAGTTATTTTCAAATATTCATAACTTCGGTTTTTTTAAAGATAGAAACTCTAGTTTGTTTTATTTTAAAGCTAAAAGATGGTTATTTACAAAAAAAGTTAAAATTAATGAAAGTTTTGCACAATTTGCTATTTTTATAAACAAATAAAGTGTTCAAATTGATCTTTAGTCATTGCTCCACCAACAAAATGAGTTTTTAGTATAACCACTGTATTCTACGTTTCATTTCCTATGAAAAAATATTTTTAATTATTGGAGAAATGATTTTTACTGTTAGAAATAAATAAATTTATCGAGCGCGGGACGTCAAAAAATTCCATTTATGGGTCATTCTTTTACATACCGTACAGAATAGGACAAAATGTGACTAAGACATTTTTGATTCAGATGAAAATTTTTTTACGGGTATATAAGCAAAACGATATACTTGCTTGAAGATTTTTCTTTTTTTTAAAGGGGAAATAGAGCGGATCTAAATTTCGAGAATTTTGTGATTTTTGGCTTGAAGATATATTTTCAAAGATTCATAACTTCGGTTCTGGTAAAGATAGACACTTTTTGTCTGTTTAATTTTAAAGTATAAAGATGGAATGAAAAAAACTGTTATTTATAAAAATTATTAACAAATTCCTATTGTTATAAACAAATAAAATATTAACATTAATTTTTAGCCATTATCTAACATAAATAATGAGTGTTTAGTATGACCATCATATTCTACGTTCAATTTTCAATAAGAAACGTTTATTTAATTAAATGGAGAAATGAGTTTTACTGTTAGAAATAAACTAATTTATCGAGCGCGAGACGATAAAAAATTTTATAAATGTTTGTCGTCCGGCGCTGGAAAAGTTAAATTATTTGTAACAGTAAAACTCATTTGTCCATTCAACGTTTCTTATTGAAAATTGAACGTAGAATACGATTGTCACACTAAACACTCTTTATTTTTTGTTAGATTATGACTAAATATTGATTTGAACATTTTATTTGTTTATAACAATAGAAATTTGTTATTAATTTTTATAAATAACAGTTTTTTTAAAAATTCCATCTATATTCTTTAAAATATAACAGACAAAAAGGGTCTATTTTTACCAGAACCGAAGTTATGAATCTTTGAAAATATATCTCCAAGCCAAAATTCACAAAATTCTCGAAACTTAGATCCGCTCTCCATTTTGTCCTAATCTGTTTGGTATGTAAAAGAATGACCCATATGTGGAATTTTTTCTCGTCCAGCGCTTGATAAATAAATTTATTTCTTAGAGTAAAAATCATTCTCCATTAAATAAATAGTATATTATTTTATTAGGAGGAGAAGTATGACTTTCCATGGCGCGCCTAAGGCAAGCCATGGAAAGTTACTTCTCCTCCAAATAAAATATGTTATTTTTTCTTCAAACGCTTTAAAATGTTCCATGTTTTTGTGGTTTTGATACTCAGTTCTTGTTTTAATTTATGCAAACAATAAATATCTAAGAAGGCGTGATTTATAAATATGAGTAGTTGCGATTGTTTACAAAAAAACGTTTTGACATATATAAATTGTTCATATTTGTTGTTAGGCCAGTTGTAACTGGCCAGTTTTTTTAAATGCAATCGAGTTTCTCAGCAGAAATTGAGGCTATGGACAATGATGCCGTCTCCTCTCTTGGACCCACAAAATCTGGTGAGAGATATTGTGCCACGTATTATCATTTTAAGGAGTGGTGCAACTCAAAGGATGTAAATACATTTGAAAAAAATGTGCTTCTAGCATATTTCAACACAATGGCTAAGGAGAAAAAATGGAAATCATCTTCCATGTGGTCACGATATTCCATGATTAAATCGCAACTAATAAATAAACATGGAATGGATATTAGTAAATATTTAAAGTTACGCGCGTTCTTGAAAAAATCAAACGAAGGGTACTCTGCAAAAAAATCAAGAATTTTTTCGAAGGAGCAGTTTGAAACTATTTTATTTGAAAGGTAATACGTTTTGAGTAATTTTAATTTTGTGGTTTAAATGTGTACTTAGATTGTTTTATTAACTGGAGTAACTGGAGCCTGCAGATGTGATGAAATGGTGAAAATGAAAACTACAGACATAGAGGACACGGAGAATGTTATTTTGATTAAAATTCCGGACAGTAAGACGAGAAAAATTCGATCGTTCACAATAATTGGAGAAAATTACCTCAAAATTTATCGGGGGCTGGAAATCAAGTAGTGTAGCGGGAAGATACATAGAGGAGTCACTGCGAAATAAAAATGAGAATGCAAGTAAAATCTTGAACGAAGTTACAACACTTAGTGTCAGCAAGACAAATATCATCAGAAAAATCAGTAGATCATTTGATTGCAGAAAATTTAACTTCGTCTGCACAGACTTCTACGGCATTGCATGATTTTAATTTCCAAAATGCAGCATTAAGAAATTGTACGCTTAGTATTAGTTTAATAAATAAAAATGACGTTTAAAATTATATTTTGTATGTTATTATTTTAGCCTATGATACCATAGCAACACTGTCCCTGACTAGGCATGGATGTTGCATTTCTCCGTAGCCAGCTCAGTATAATTATGACCTAATTATTTGACGTTTGAAAAAAAAATAATTTTTTATAGGAAATGAAACGTAGAATACGATGGTCATACTAAAACGTGGGTGGGGCAATGACTAAAGATCAATTTAAACATTTTATTTGTTTATAACAATAGGAATTTGTTAATAACTTTTATTTTATAATCTAATAACTTTTATTAATTTTAATTTTTTTAATACTAAGACCTTCTAACTTTAATAAAACAAACTAGAGGTTTTATCTTTAATAGAACCGAAGTTATGAATATTCGAAAATAGCTCGTCAAGCCAAAAATCACGAAATTCTCGAAATTTAGAATCGCCATATTTTCCAAAAAAAAAAAATCCTCAAACAAGTATATCTTTTTTTTTCGATATAAAACCCATAAAAAAAATTTCAGCCAAATCAAAAATAACTGGAAGAAGTGTTTCGTGATTAACTTAATATTTGATATTGTTACGTTTTTCTACCTTAATTTTGCAAGAGGGATTCCTTAAATATAGGGATTCCTTACTCGGTTCTGCATGATTTCTCGATTTTTCTAGATCACCTTTATTAGAAACCTTGAGAAAATATTAGAATATTCGATTATTTTACATTATGTTGATTTGATTCATAAAGTAATTTAATTGTATTTCATGTTGACTCTTTTTCTAAGTAAGGAATTTGGCCTTGATTTTATTTTTAAAATATTGTAAATTGAAAATTGAAGTTTTTGTTTTGTACTTCATTGCGTTTATGTAGAATCGTAACAATGAGGGACGCTTGTTGACAAACCTGCGTTCCTGTATGAAACATCTATGGCACAACAAAAATGATTGTTCATATTTAGCAATCGCTGGGACAATTAGCGCATCTTTTGATTATAATTGATTATTGTATCGTATTGCAATTCATATTCAATGTCAGGACTATCGGCACAACGAATGGTTGTTATATAATATTAATTTATAGTTTAATCATTATGATTGGTTAAATTGCGTAGGAATAAAGAGTTGGATCAGCGGGCAATAATGAGGTGAGTGGAACATATTAATTTGTCAATGTAGAAATCGTAGTTAAAGTGGTGATGATCTTAGTTCCTCTGACTTTGGGACCGTCAAAATTCCTGTTCCTTACTCGTTTGAATCCATTTTCTTGTGAAACTTTTGCGTGCAGTTCAGCATTTGTACTGGGCTGCGGAATGCTATAATCAAATTCACAGACTGATGCTAGTTGGAATCTTCTCAAGCCACGCAGTTGCCCAAAGTTTCTAGGAGTGATTCTACTATCAGAAATGCACAGTGTTCATTACAAATGTCAAGTATTGAATGAAGAGTAGTGTAGTGAATGTAAGTTCAACCTCATGCGAACTTTGAAATCAAATTTCAAGAGAACGACAGGTTAATTATTGAATTTATTGGAAATTGAGAAACTTCCCTATCGAAAAAAATACATTCTAAATTGTTTGTTTACACTTTTAAAAATATTAAACTATAATTTTTATCAAAATGGCGGTGATGCCAGAGGTGAAGCATTTTTTTGAAAAAGTGGTGTGGTGTGGTGTTTGGTTTTAAAGACGAAAAAAAAGCATATTTTTGTGATTTTTTTTGCGGCGACATGAGTAATATAATTTTATTAAATTTAATTACATATTATTGTACAACTTTTGAAGTATGTCAGAAAAAATTTTTAATAAAAAATATTGATAAATAAATAAGCCGGTGACGTTGAATCTCCAACGACTCATCTCCGCCTTGAAAAAAAAGTGGTTTTGCGGTGAACATTATAACTCGTTAACGGATCATTTGAAACAACAAAATTGATATGCATTTTAAAGGTGATGTATTTCTCGAGGTAATCAGGAAGAGTTTTTTTTTCTATTTTTTGCAAAAAAAAATCGCGGTTAATTTGTTATTAAATAATAGAAAAAAAAGAAAACAAAAATCTCTTCCTGATTACCTGTTGATTTATGTGAAGAAGCAATGTTCAAATTTTCAAAAGAATCGGTTCAGTAGATTTTGAGTTCTAATGTTCACGAACTTACAAAACAACACTAAATGAGTGAAAATACAACTATAAACGAACGAACAGAAACGAAAATTTGAGAATAATTTCGAGAAAATTTTAGCTCTGTTGACTGTTACAACCAGTTTATATCCGATGTACCTGAAAATATACAATATGTACAAGGTAAGTTTACATTCTTTGAAAGACAGGTATAAAAATCAGGTATTACGGCCGGTCGTTTGAAACGCTGTAACTCCGTTAGTTTTACTCGAATTGACTTAAAATTTGTACACAATGCAAAATGCAAAAAAATAATTTTAAAACCATACCACCTTCCCCTTAAGTTTTTGAAAATTTTTTTTTTGTAAATTTTTCTTTTTCTTTTTACTATGATTTATGTTATAGCAAGCAAATTTTTAAACGACGCAAATAAATTATATTGTTTAATTTCACAGTCTCAAAATAGGCAGTAAAGCTACTTTGATGTGTCAGTAAACCTTATCCAGGAGTCTTGGCAACTAGTTAGTTTTTAACTTTAAGGGAAGTTATTGGCGCGACCCTTAAGGTCACACACTAGTTTATTTTTGTTTTTAATGGTTTTTTTTAAAGAATGGATTACTAAACAATAAATCCCATCATGTAGCAAAATATGACATAGGGCAATATTTCATGATTAGATATAGGAAGCAAAAATGGTAAAAATCAAAATTTTTAGAAAAATTTGCACGAACAAAACTTAAATTGGGTTATCAATAATCCAGTTGTAGTGAAATATTTCCGGATTATGTGGCGCACTGACTCCCTCAATGATTAAAGCCCACATATAAAGTTACATAAAGGCTCGTTTCTTCGAGCAAGCAATAGCGTCCCATTATCAAGGAATGGTTCATAGCTATAAATTTGAGGGTGCTACCGTAGACTGAATACAGCTCATCCGCCAGCATCACTAAGAAACGTAAAAACATAAAAGGTGAGTGACTTCTGATAAGAATGTTTAAATTCCTTTAATAAATGGGTTCAAACTACTTATTGTTTTGAACAAGTCAATGCGACATAATCGAAAAGAATCGCAATATTATTGGTGACGGTCAGCTTCGTCATTTTGGCATTTAAAAAAAACAAACATCACCGAAATTTATCAATTAAAGAAAGATTCATTTACGTGTAGATACGTTCTCTTCTATAAAGGATTGATAGCGGAATCAAAGTGCCTAAGCAAATTAAAGGGCGATGTAACAGTTTGTAAGAGAAAATAGACATCCAAGAAACCTCGTGGTCTCTATTGCTTTCTTATATCCCTTCAGATGACCAATTACCAATATGTTCTATGTAGAGAAAGTAAAGAGGAATAGTTATGCATTAGTAGTTCTGTATAGAGTTCACCCACCGCACTAGAAATATTATTTCATCCATTTATAACAGATTGCTTTCAGATGTTAGGCTGAAATTTGCGGACATATAGACTTGCAGTAATAGAAGGAACTCCTTTATTCTAGTTAATCAGAATATTCTTTTGGTTTACCACCGATTACTGATAATACCCATCTCTATGGACGACCCTGATAACTGCTTTTAGAAGATAATAGCTATGAAGGTTATTAACTTCTGTTCAGATGGGTTGAAAATAAATGGAAAGAATTTTGATCCAAACAGAGCCTAGTATTCAACTATCTCCGTTTGAATTATTTTACTCTTTTTATTCGTCTATACTCAAGCCTCGTGTTTAAAAAGTTTTTGAGTTAAATCGGTGTCTATATGTGCTAAGCTTGAAGCCGTTTGCTTTTAAGAAATCTGATACCGATGCTGTAATTTTTGTTTCCGCTGACATTAATAATGAGGTAAATTATATCAAAACGTTTCATCAGGAAAAATTATTACCTGCAGTTGAGTTTTGATAGTTCCATGCCAAAAGCATTAGTTTAAGTTTGTCAGCGTCTTTCATCAAACCTGTTAACACAGATAAAAGATATAAAATACTAATTTTGGAAAGCTATTTCTTTAAATACCTGCATAAGGATCTTCCATATGTGTATCCGGTAAATCTGTGACACTTGATAGAGGCTCCTGAAAATTTAAAAATTAAAATTTATATTAATTCAATTAAAATAATATATAACTCGCGATTAAAATTATCTAGAAATGAAGACCGTAACATAGTATGCTTTTCTATGTAATAGTCAATTATCATAAGTATAACATCTTCTTCTGAAGAAAAGAAAAAGAAGAAAAAAAATTAACTTAAAAAATTAAAGATAAAATATTAAAGTTGTAGTTATATCTTCGTCAAAAGAAAATCTCAAAAATAAAACAATCAGAACACAAACAAAATCCGTATCAAACTTCTTCATGTTTTTCCTTTTATGTTATTCTAAGAAATAAATAAAAGAAGAGAAAACTTATCCATCACCATTCTCTACTTTCCTCTCATCCTCCAAAAAACAACAAAGAAGTTCTTCTAATGGAATATCATTCTATCAATTCAGCCCACATTTTACTTTATAAACCTTTTTATTTCGTAGGAATTTCCTTTTCTTTTTACTTTCTTCTGTTCTCATTCTCCTACTTTAGGCTTTATTTCATAATTCATTTTTTCACCTCTTCCTACACTACCCAGTGTCTTCACATACAAAATCGATGTGTAAACTATATACACAAAATAGAACATTCAACCATCCATCCGTCTAAAATAAAACGAAAATACTCTTCCAAAATAGGACACAACGAGGATGAGATTTTTAATACCGAAATATAAATTGATGACCCTTCTCTCCCTTCTTTTTACACTGTGGTGGTGAATTGTTTTTGTTTGGAATGAGCTAATATTTTTTGGTGCGGCACAAGGTTAAATAATTTTTATTATTTTTTTTTTTTAACATTTTCGAAATGAGTTTAGGTGGATCAATTTAATATTTGAAGGAGGCTTTTTTCGATTATTTGTTCCACAAGGAGTAAGTATGGAATGATTTTGAAAGGTAGATTTTATATTGTATGCGTCGTATGGAGGCGTTAAGTTTTAGAAAAAGTAAAATTTTCTTTAAGAAAAATAATAAAATACAATCAGCTAAGTATTTGATGATATTTTGAGACTTTTTTGGAGGCTCGCAGAATCATCATCAACATTGTTAGTTTTGAACTAAACTTATGTACTTTCACTACAACATCTTATATATTAATACGCTAACTTTGTACTTTGTACAGCCTAAGGCTTTTTTATTCGAATTTTCGCTCATTCCAAATTTTCATTGCTAACTGATATTAGTGTAACCTAGATCTGAGAGATTTTTGGGATTTTTCGGATCATAAATAAAAAAGTTATAGACGAATTATAATGTATTTTTGAATTCAACTGCCTCCCCTCAAATCAAATCAAATGGATCAAATGGAATCGTCCAAATCTTTTCTTTGTTTATAGTATTTTATATTTTCTTTTCAGTTTATGCATTGATCTAGGACTCTCCTAGGACGTTATTTTTCTTTGTTGTTTTATCTTATATATTAATACGTTGAATATTTAGTTAGATATATATTGTTTGTGAATGAAAGAGGATAAAAAATTGATTATTGATTGTTGTATTTTTTTTCAGCGACAATTTTGTTATGTGTGTGTTTGGTATGATAGTTTGAGATCGTAGATTTGATAATTAGAATTTTTAATATATATTGTTTGTGAATGAAAGAGGATAAAAAATTGATTATTGATTGTTGTGTTTTTTTTCAGCGACAATTTTGTAATGTGTGTGTTTGGTATGATAGTTTGAGATCGTAAATTTGATTGTTAGAATTTTTAATATATATTGTTTGTGAATGAAAGAGGAAAAAAAATGAATTATTGATTGTTGCATTTTTTTTTCAGCGACAATTTTGTAATGTGTGTGTTTGGTATGATAGTTTGAGATCGTAAATTTGATTGTTAGAATTTTTAATACTAGGAGGGCCCGGCGTGCTTCGCTACGCTTATAAATAAAGTTTATGGGTAGACATTTTGTTGACGTGGAAGCAATGATTTCAAAAAGTGGTAATGAGAAATGCTAGCATATAATTTTTAATTTTTCTTTTTAAATATATGAATGAAAAATAATCAGAACTCTAGCTGATCAGTTCGGATACATGAAAAATTAGCGATCAAATAAGTTAGAGATCAAATAAGCTTACTTGAAAACTTATTTGATCGCTAATTTCTTTCTTGTACGTCAACAAAATGTCTACGCAAAAACTTTATTTATAAGCGTAGCGAGGCACGCCGGTCCCTCCTAGTAAGTACAAATGGATTAAGAATTGTGGAAATTTAAGTACATACATGTTGCAAATGATTATTCGCCTTTCATATGAATAGTAAAGAGGGTTTTTATGGCTTAGAGCAGTTCATAGCTTTATGATTAGCTGCACAACTAAAGCTTTACAAGTTCATGGTAGAAAGAGCTGTTGTGAGCACAAATATAGCTAGTTTGGGGTAGTCAAACACAGTTGGCCCATCTACGGTGTAAGATACTGTCACTTGACACTTAGTATACATATTATTGTCTTGCTCTTAGATCGGGGACAATTTCAAAATATTTTCACTATGTGTTATTGGTGCTCTATTTGGGTGTGTTTTTTGTAAAAACACTCCCAAAAAAGCTTTTGAAGAACTAACCACAAAATACAAATCAAATTATGCTTTGTACAAAGGAAGCCTATGCAGTAAGCACATTAAAAATCGACTTTTCAACCTCATTTTATACATATCGCGTTTTCATAATATATTAGGATAGGACAATCCATTACTTCTAAATCTACTTAACGAATAAGTAAAACAAGTAATGGTAGCACTGATCTGACAAGATATCTTAAAATAATTTTAGTGCAGAATTTTCGGGATTATCTAAACTATTTTCAGCAAAACCGAGGCAACAATAATTAGATAATTGTTTATTCCTTAATCATTATTAAATCACCAATTGCTAGCCAAGAAGGCACTACAGGCAGAGGTAACAAAAATAACTGCTTGCTGATTCTTCAATAAATAAATAAAGTTTGTAAAAAGTAAACATGAGTGCTGCTTGTAACTTAATTTTAAAATTTAAATAATTTTTTAAAATTTTCTATATCGAGAAAATAATTTGTTTTACCTCATCCATGTTAAGAATTTTAAACAGGAGCCCTATTCCCGAACACATAAATGTCATCACAATATTGTAAATTCACACAATATTGTGAATTTCGTATTATGTAACACCAATTTGGTGAAAATTCAACACAATATTCTGAATCTGACAAGAACAATATAGTTACTGTCAAAATCACAATTTTGTTTTATGTTTTGTGTGTTGACTTTTTTATAAAAATTTCATCGATTGGCGTAAAAATTAATTTATAATGCAAAAATAAGTCTTTAATAATATTAAATAATCATATTTTTAAATAAATATCATTAAAACATATTTATTTATCTAATATATTTTTATTTTATTTGCATGTTTTAAGATTAAAAAAATTAGTTGTCAAAAAATTTGCTAACAACGACATCTGATTGTTTTATCTCGAATTTAGTATCAAAAATCTGTTATAATTTTGTAATAATTTATTATAATTTGTTAACTAAGGTTTGTGTCTAAGGATGCATAAATTTGGGTTACAGAATACCATTTTTATACAAAGTTGTTAAGCATTTTGGTGAAATTGACAATATTGTCGATTGACAAATATGTGTTCAAACAAAATAAACGGTAAATAATATAAAAACTTATTTATATATAATACACAAAAATAATAAACTTGATTGGTATAATTGTAAAAGTGCTGATAATATATATTTTAGTTGTAGTAGTTTTTGTAAAAAAACACACGATCTCAGCTTTTGTTTTCAAGCTTCTGTTTGATAACAGAAGCTGAGATAGTGTGTTTTTTACAAAAACTACTACAAATAAAAAGTATAAACATACGATAAGGAAAAAATAATTTTTTTTGAAATACCAGATAGCGTTTTATACTGTCACGTTTTTCAACCATACTTCGAATTGGCCTTATACTATCAATTCAATAAACGTTTTTACCAAAATACCTTCTGGATTCGATCACTGATTAGTAAGCAAAAACTCCAGGTTCTATTCCAGTTCTACTCAATCCCGTTATTTTTGCACAGCAACAGAAAACAATTCGGCAACAATATTCTTTAGCAAGAATATTCATCAGCTTCAAAAACATCAACGGTTGATTGTAGAAATTGCCGGGGCAAAGCGTCCAGAATAATACACAAAAATAACTCTAACTTCCTCTATTTACAGGGTTTTTATGTTTACGATACAGCGTTTCGTTGACAATTATTTTTAATCCGTCTAAACAAAATGTTTAAATACTTTTCCTATGAATATAGAAAAATCGACCAATTGATCGTTTACATCTTTAATCCGGAATGTTCGTTTAAAAAAATTAGAAATAATTTTTTTTTGACCCTTAACTGTAAATACAACAACAATAATGTGCGTTTCGTCCATTTGTGTTTTTTTTTTTAATAATCATCAATCAATGATCATCGTTATAAATTTGGTATAGTGTGTTTCATTTATGCCAAATTAAATCGAATTTCAGGTTGTATTTTGTTATGATCTTGTTATAACCGTAACAAAACTAACAGAGAATCAATATGAAATTCAATAGTAAATTGACAACAAGAGGGTAACTAAACCACTGGCGTTTGAAAAAGCAGTTCGCGCTAGAACCAATGGCGTTTGAAAAAGCAATTCGCACTAGTTATACACAATAGTTTTTATAACAAATACACCAAATTTATTGAATATATTTTTTTATTTGACTAATTTTTAATTTTTTTAAAACCTCAACCAACATTTTATTATAGAAATTTGAAAGATTGCTTTTAATGTGATGGAATCTGATAAAATATTTCCATCCAAAATTCAGAGTTATCAGAAATGAAAACAGCTAGCTTAACAAATCGACGAGGTGTGTTGCAATATGAACATAAATATGACAAAAGATTTTTATTCTATTCGAGAAATTGCACCATCAATTGCAGAAGTTTTTGTCCCTTAACAATAAAAGAAGTGAAACCGCCATCATTTAACTGAAAAATCTCCGGAGAATTAGTTAACAATCAAAAAGCAGCTCTTTTTTTGTCTGTTTGATCGGTGTTCGTTGGAGAGGAAAACTTAGACAAGGCTATCGTGATAACAGCTTTAGCCTTTCGTTCTATAAAGGATCAAATTTGAAGTAATGGGACGAGATGAATTGAAGCGGATTGCATAGAGGACAAACGGTTAATGATATTACCATATTTTTGTCGCTTTTAGCAATACGCGATTGGCAATCTATAACCCATGTATTTTTTAATTCTTGTATTTGCAGTTTATTGAACATATTTGGAACCTAACTAATATTGTACTTTATAGCTAATGTGCATAAAATCAACGTAACTTATTGCCGATATCGTAAACTTATAGAAATAATTCATTTTGATAATTTTAAGAGAATAAATCAAACCAAACCTTTAAACAAAAATTAAAACAAAACAGAAAAATATAGACAAACAAATATTTCAACCCCTTTTTCGTTCGATCCAATACCTTATACTCTTCCATTGAAAACAAACTTCAAATAGTACATAAAAGCGCAACCTAAATATAAAACAAAGAATAACAATTTTATGTTAGGTTCTCATTCTTACATAATTTAACAGTAAGTAGTAATAATCTTCATCTTCCTTGATCATCCACTTTCGTGTCTTATTTAAATGCTATTGGAATGTATTTACGAGGGTAGATATAAAGGTTATAAGTATTGTAGATAAAATGCAATTACGGAATGGATATTTATTTTTTTTTCAACGGTAAAACCATACTGAACCCAAAACAAAATATTAAGACAAAAATATTTCGAACGAAGAAAATTGTTTACTACACACAAAATAATTAAATACACATAATAAGCCATTTTCAATTATAATCCCTTTTATCCATATAGATCTGCAAAACAAATAATAAACATGAGCCTAGATGCACTTTAGCCATCGAGTATGCCAAATATTTTGATTTTATTTCCCAAAAATAATTCTTTTTCAGTTTTTGTTTGTATGAACCTAGATTTTTTTGGTGTCGTTGTTACGTTTCAGAAAAAAATGATTAGAAAAGGGAGGAAAACTGAGGGTGGTTCCAATCCAATATATGATATATATAATGATATATATACATATATATATATATATATATATATATATATATATATATATATATATATATATATATATATATATATATATACATAATTGAAGACGCTATATATATATATATATATATATATATATATATATATATATATATATATATATATATATATATATATATATATATATATATATATATATATATATATATATATTTACTTTTATTGTACTTTCATCATATACCTACAGCCATGGCAAAAATTGTGATGTATGAAGTAGAATATATACAACAACTAGACATACGGTCGGACATGGTACGAGAAAAGAAGCAAAAAGGCCAAAGTTTTAGTTCGTAGTTTTGTTTATCATATGGTGTGAGTAAAACTTTCAGATATTTTTTTGAAATGGTTTTCCAGTTTTTTTTATCTGCCTTTTTTATATGAAGAAAAGGGAAACGGAAAAAGGTTTATTTTAGTAAAATTATAGGAAGGGCCGCATGATTTAACTTTTTTTGTTGTTACTCACTGGGTGGTATATTTTTTTTCATGTGAAATTTGTTATATTTTTATATTCTCTAAAACTAGGAGAAACACAGTTACAATATGATATATAGTTTAGTTAGTTTTTGTATTTGTATGTTTGGACCTTCGGTTTTAATTTTAACTAACATCTTAAGATCTAAAAAACATTTGGAAAGTATTTTAGTACCTTATGAAGTAAAGTGGTTGACTTTCGTTTCGCTGCCATAACTTTATTTCCACAAAGTGTTCACAATATTTTAAAACATCAACGCAATTGTTTTTTTTAACACAGATTTATTTTTTTCGAACAATTTAACATATCAATTTTTTTTTTAAATTACGTCACTTATGTTATTAATCACAAAAACTAGTTATTGGCTTAAAAGTTAATATCAAAATTTATCACAACTCAACACATCACCATGACGAACAATTTTTAACTGACCAAAATAAAAACGTGCACACTATATCAACATTTTTGTGAAAATTTATTTCATTCATTTTCTTTTGGTTTACTTCCCCAACGTCCTTTTTATATTGTGAAAAAGATGAATATATAGTTTTATATGGATTAAAGGGGAAACCGATGAATATTTTCAATTTGTTTTTCAATGAAAATGGAGAAAATTGAGAAACTTTTATTTAGTGGTTATGTCATGACTGTTGATGACGATGATGATGACGGATGAGAAATAAATAAAACATAAAATTGGAACGTGAATGTATTATTTTGTTTTGGCTGAAATAATTAATTATGTTAACTTTGGAATTTTGAGACTTTCTTTGAATTTTATTTTCAACCGTCTTAACAAATCGGTTGTTTATTCCTTTTAATTCTTCAAATTATATTTTTATGCGATTAACTGTCAGTTTAGAGCATTCGTGAGATTTTCTTTTCACTGTCACTATCTAAATCACCCATTTCTTTTGGTACTTTCATCCAAACTTCAGCTTTTTTATGTCAACTTTAATTTTATTTGATATTTAATTGATATATATATATATATATATATATATATATATATATATATATATATATATATATATATATATATATATATATATATATATAATATATATAAATATATATATATATATATATATATATATATATATATATATATATATATATATATATATATATATATATATATATATATATTTATTTATATATTTATATTTATATATATATAAATATATATATATATATATATATATATATATATATATATATATATATATATATATATATATATATATATATATATATATATATATATATATATATATATATATATATATATATATATATATATATATATATATATATATATATATATATATATATATATATATATATATATATATATATATATATATATATATATATATATATATATATATATATTTTTTTTTTTTTGTATATGGTGAATGTGGTGTTGGTTGCGGTGAGTTATTCCACCCTATTCTCATGTCAGTTTTTGTTTTGGTTTTAATCCCCCAAAAATCTTTTTACTTCTAAGCATATCGGTTCTTATATTTATATATGTTATATGTGTAGATAGATATATTATATTTTATTTAACATATACGTTGTAAGAGTTGGAAATTAACAAAAAGAATATTTAGAAGGTTTTTGTTTAATTCTTCCTTTTTATGAAGAAATGAAAATTATTTTTGTTGTGTTTAACTGTGATGCGTTACGTTTTTGGATGATTAATAGAATTCTTAGGAAAAAATGTTATATTCGTTGAATTTTGGGTTGGTTTTTGTGTTGTTATTGATTTTCGTTCAATCGTATTAACAAAATAATGTGTGTATATAGTAATCTATGTTATGTCTGTTGTTTTATAGCTTAAGAGAACAAATTTTCACATATAAAATCTTTGCCGTATGTAGGGATTAGCTTTTATTTATTTGATTGAGTCCCGCCCACTCTAGTCAATCCTATAGACATATGAGTTCACGTGAGATATCACTAGCCTCTTTCAACCAAGGGTAGCACCCTCTATCTTACCTGTGGAGTATGTCGTGATAATAGCACGCTATTGCTTGCTCGAAGAAACAATTCTGCATATAACTATATCTATAGGCTTTAATCATTGAGGAAGGCAGTGCGTTTTTGAGCATTCCATACATTTTAGCACCAAGATGTTGAATAATTTTATAGCTTTAGTTAAAAACTCGGTGATCTGACTGCCTTTGCTGAGTCGAAATTAAACTGTTTAGCTTTTTTTCTTAACACGTTTATTTTCTAGTATTTGTTGTATATTATTGTTAATGCTGTTTGTATTTGATTAAAATAAAGATTTATTATTATTATTATTATATATGTATAAGAAATAAAATTTGTGTGTAAATACAATATTTAAAAAGATCATTGAGCCAAATTTCCCTTTGTGTCGTTGTTAAACCTAATTTACCTAGCATGTTGTCGTTCGGTAAAACGTATCAACTACACACGTGGTAATAAAAAAACTACTTTTGTTAATAAACAAATCTACACTAAATATGTATCTCAAAATAAATAAAAACAATTCAAATAATTCTTGCTTGTTTCATTTCATTAATAATAGAATCATTAATGAAAAGAACTCTAAAATTATATATCCTTTGGGGGGAGATATGATAAGAAAACTACAGGAAAGGGTTATATTCTTAATATCAGTTTTTTGTTTTAAAATTACAAAAGTTAAGCAAAAGGGAACAAAATATTTCATCATTTTGTTCGATGAATTTTCTTTTCTTTTCTGGATATGTATGGAATGAGTACTAGAGTTGAGTTGGGTTATAATTTTTTCCTTCAAAATGAGTTAAAAGTAAAACTTTAATACTTTTGATGGAAGAGGGTGGTTTTTCGTTGAAATATGTTTTCATATTCTTTATAGTGTTCCCTTATTTTGTTGAAGGGGGTTGCATTGGTGATGATTTTTTTATTTAGGACGGTGAGTAGATTAGAATAGATTAATTAAAATAATAACATAAAAGACAAAATAAAAACAGCTAAAAAATATTCTAAGACTGGATTCCAATTGAACGCTAACTATTCTCCAAATTCTAAATCGTGCTACATTGAAAAATTATTTTTAACGATAGATTTTTTAAAGCTATCGAACAAGAATGGATGTTTTACTGATAGTTTACACAATTCTACACATATTTAGAATGCAACACTTGCATGTAGTTAACTACAAAATCTTTATTGGCAAAAATAAATTTTCAATTTATCAGCATTTAGAATTTGGATTGACATTCAATTGGAATTCAGTCTAAATAACATAGTTTTATTGTAAATAAAATAAATTTTTTCATAAAAAACATTCTTCCGTTAACTAAATTCACACATTCATTATATTTGAATTTCATTGGCATTTTTCTTTTGAACAAATTAATTTTTTAATTTTTAGTTTGTTTCCAATAAAAGTGTGTTATTTGAAATATCTTTTTGCAATATGGTTTTAATATCAAATAAAATGTTTATATGTAATATTTAGTCAAGTTTTAGCTAGATCTCTCTTCTGCTTAAGCAATTTCAATTTTAACTTACCTGTACCAGAAGGCACAATGTGGTACAATGTACTGCAAATATATAATATAAAGTGGTGATTTTCTTAATAATTATTTATCTGTTTTTGTGCCATATTTGCCAAAACGAGAAAATAGAAAAAGGAAAATTTTGTAATATTTCTACCCAAGAATACAAGCCTCATGTTATACAAAAAACTTGTAAAAAACCAAACAATTTTTGGGGAAATAAAATGAATCATAAAAATATAACCTTTTTTGCTAAATGGATTTGTCTGTCATTTTACTTGAAATGTTTCTTGAGTTTTATTTTTTATAGGACTGTAGAAGAAATACAAAAAATAAATTACAGATTTTGCTCTTATCAATGTGGAAAAAATAATTTGAAGTTTTATGATTGGTTAACTGTCAGTTATGTTTCATATTTCGGATCAGATTCTTTTAAGAGTGCGAAGTAGATAAAAATAATAATTGCTGATATATCTTAAGTTTGAAGTTGAACATCAATGATTGAATATTGATTTTATATTTCAGACAACAGCAAATATGTATTATATGGACGATTTACAGATGATTTATGTATGAATCATTTAAATCGTGAAGTTCGGTTTCGGATAACAACTACTATAACTTAACCACAATCCTACAACCAAACTTTTTGTATGATATTTTCTTTCTCGTTTGTATACGTAATCAATAAACACCCTCTCTCAGGCATATAAAAATGTTTTTCTTGTTTACCCGAGTAAACTTGTTCATATCATTTCATTTTCACATTCATCAAACCATAAAAAAATAAAAATTATAACAAAAAAAAACTGTACTTGATGGACAGGCCCAAAGCAGACAGTAAAGAAAATAATTCTCATAAAGAAAGGAAAAAATCCCATCCCATAAACATTTCATTTTTTTCTGTTATTTCCAATAGATTTGTTTTTCTTCATCATCCATCCAGAAAGTTTTTTCCCAAAATAAAAATAAAAGACGACAGTGATGATGATGAAATAAGATGTTTGAAGAAAGGAGGAAACGATATCAGAACTTAAGCAAAAAATATAGAAGTTTTTGTAAAATGATATGTTTTTTTGCTTCAAAAAGTATCCCTATCGATCGTTTAAACATACATTCGGGCAAAAGAAGGACCATTACCACAACTATAAATAGTTTTTTGTAACACATACATAAAAAATATTCAATTTTTTACTAGAATAACATAAACGAAAAATCTACTTTTCCGCACATATGACCACAAAATATATTGTATGTCTGGCACGCACGCCGCCTGCAGGTGAGATTTGTAGTTAAATTTATCCTTAACATATTATTTTTAAAGTACTTAAATATCAAAATAATAATTTAAAGAACTAACCATATAGTAAAAACAACTTAAACACAACCCAAAATCATTTGAATTGCAAGAAAAAACATTTATTTTGGGTTTTTAAATAAACCTGTTGTCAAAATTTTACAAAGCTGTATGTGGACTATGTTTTTTAAAATATCGGAATTTTCTCTAGCCGGATTGCTGTTTATTTTTTAAAAATGTTAATAGCTTAGTACAATTTAGCAGCGAATTACTATATCGACCTATAATTTACAACTATTACAACGAAGATGGTGCAATTTAATTATTTAAATATCTTAAAGTTGTTTACAACCTTGTTAAATAAATGATTAAATTAACAATTAAATAAATATTTATAAATTTTATGAATTTGTTACAAAAACTAGTGTGAATGCGTTTTCACGCGAGTGATTGCGAACTAACTCTTGTTGGAAAACGCATTCGCACTAGTAATACAATCTAATATTTTGTAACACATGCACAAAAAATATCCAATTTTGTTCTAAAATTAAATAAACGAAAAATATATTCGTCGCATATATGCCTACAAAATATTTTTTATTCTTCGAAAAAGTATTTTGCGCACGCGAAAAAAATTTGTCACACATCAAAACAAGCACACATTAGTAGATTGTATTACTAGTGCGAATGCGTTTTCCAAACAAGAGTTAGTTTGCCGGCAATAACTCGCGTTTGGAAAACGCATTCGCACTAGTAATACACACTATTTTTTGGATCAAATGCATAAAATTTATAAATATTTATTTAATTGTTAATTTAATCATTTATTTAACAAAGTTATAAACAAATTTAAGATATTTAAATAATTAAAGTGCGCCATGTTCGTTGTAATATTTGTAAATTATAAGAATCCAACTACCAGTAAAAAATAAACATAAGAATCCAACTACCGGTTTTATAAAAAAACATAGTTTCCAACTAAAATCCAACTAACAGCTGTCGAAATTGTAAACTTTGAAAACCCAAATAAATTGTTTTTCCTTGCGATTCAAATGATGCAATGTGTTTAAGTTGTTTTTACTATATGATAAGATATTTAAATTATTATTTTGATATTTTAATGCTATAAAAATATTATATATAGAATAGAATTAACAACAAATCTCACATGCCAGGCTTACAAAATATTTTGTGGTCATATGTGCGGAAAAGTAGTTTTTTCTTTTATTCTATTCTAGTACAAAATTGAATATTTTTTATGCATGTGTTACAAAAAATAGTTTTTGAGTTCATAGACGACAATGTTTTGTAAAATTTCAAGAATTGTTTGTGACAGGATTGTTATGTTTATATTTTTATAACTCTTTTTGAATACATATATTACACCGAAGATGGTGCACTTTAGTTTATATTTAAATATCTTAAATATGTTTCTAAATTTGTTAAATAAAGTATATAATAAACAATTAAATAAATATTTAATACATTTTGTGCATTTGTTACAAAAACTAATGTGTATTACTAGCGCAAACTGCGTTTCCAAACAATCTACAAACCCAATTTTTTCGTTTAGTTTTATATAAGTTGCAGACAATCGGAAAAAGTTGAATTTAAGTCACTAATTTGCAACTATAAAGTTGCTTTGTTAGTGCATAATGGTAAAAACTTGGTCGACGTGCATGAATAATGTGGCGATATTTTTATTTTACTGTTTTATTCGGTAAAGAAACAAATCATATTATGGAAATATTGTTATAATAATCCGCCAAAGAGGGTTAAGGGATAAAAGCGTTTAAAATCTTGAAGTTTGGTATGTTTAAGCAACCGTGTTGAAAAAATATTTTGACAGATTTATAAATATTAAAATAAATCAGATTACGGTTACGGGGCTTTATTAGTTTTAAGAAACGAGAATGAAAAACATAATGATGTCACAGTTTTTTAAAATTATTTAATTAAACATAAGCAATTTCAAAATGATTGGAAAATTGAGATATAACTATGTAAATAGCGAACAGTTCTTAAAAATCCAACAAGCAATTCAACAAAAAAAAAATAAAATAAATTTATATATAAATATTTTGTTTTAGCAAATTTTTATTAAATAAAACGAACTAAAAAGTAAGAAAACAATTTTGCTTTAATCCAATGTTACGTTGCCAAGAAACAACTGATATATTTAGTACAAAGGTTATGTCTTTTTCTTTTATATATGTATTCTCTTTTTAATGTTAATATGGAAATAGTAGATTATGATACAAGGGCGTAAAGTTAAGGTTTTTGTGCGTAAAGGACGTAAAGTTTGGACGTAAAGGTTAGAGTTTGTAAATCAAGACACCAGCTGAAATTTGCAGTTTAAAATATAGCTTATGTCCGTGCGACATACATATACTATTTTTTACTCGCCGCAAGCAAAATACTTTAAAACAAATTGTTTAATGTAAATTAAAATTAAAATTTTTCATAAATTTTGAAATAAAAATGAACAAGTAAACTTTGACCAAAATATTTGTTATTTTTTTCAAACAAATTGTACAATATTGACAAAAAATAATAAATATTTCGATTGGATTATGAAATTTTGCGTTGAAAGGTCACTTTGATAAAAATGTCTATCTTTCCGACAACTATAAATATCGGGGTTGCAACGTATATAAAACACACAATTATATATACGTTTTATACCGTGTAAAAGTAAAATCCTTAATAAAAACAAAATGCATTTACATAATATTATCGCGGGTGTATCTCGGTTGCACCACTTTTAATTAGAAGTGGTGCAACCCAGATTCACAGAACAAAATTTCTTAAAACATCTCTCTAATAATCCCTAATAATTTCCCTAGCTGCTATGAAAAAAAACGATATTTGTTCTGTAACAAAATAACGTTTTCCAGCTGTTCTTATTAGTTGGGAGTAGCTGAAGCTAGATTAAACCATATTTCATAAATTCAATAACATTTCATGATACCAAATAATTAATTTTATGGACCAAATGTGCCTAATCCAAAATGTTTCCCATTAAGTAAACGTTTGTCAAAAAATTTTTACAAACAGTAAAATTTTTTATTCCAAAAAATTGGTTAAAAATAAATGGAATCATTTTTTTTGACACGCTGACAATACTTTTTTGACAAACTTATAATGCAATAAAATTCTCAATAATAATAATTTCATGTGCATTACATTTCATTTCATACAAATAACTAATTTTATTTTTTGTTCAAAAAATAAATGAAAATCGTTCTTTTGACACACTTGACATTACTTTTTTGACAAACTTATAATGTCTTAATTCTCTATAATAATAATAATAAAATTTTACCCAAAAAATTGGGTAAAATAATAAATAAAAATCTTTCTTTTGATACACTTGACAACATTTTTTTGACAAACTTCTAATGCAATAATTTAGTTTTTGATCTCACATACCAATCCCGACCATCAAGATTTCTCCACATTCTTTGTTCCTACTATTATCACTTAAAATGAAGGTTTTTAAACAAAAACTATGCATATTTCCTTGTTTTGACACACTTGACGATTTTTTTGATACACTTCCGGTACAGTTATCGAACACATCGTCCTTTCGGCTCTTTTCATTGAGTGTACCTATTTAAATAATCTAACATTTTTAAAATCCCTTCAGCGGCCAGTCGGCAGACAGATATGCATTTTGTTTTTCTTTTTTGGAATCGTTATGACCTAAAACGTCGAGAAATGCCAAAAAAGTGGGGGTAAGAATTTTACTTTTGGCTCTTGCATGAATGTACTACTTAGGTCTTTCAGACCGAAGTAAAATCAAATCACATTGACGTTATGGTGTTTTTTGATATAATGTCAATAACAACAAAAGAAACGATTTCATTTTATTGTCAAACAAAATGTCAGTGTTAACTTTATAGTTTTAAAGCTTCGCTCACTTAGATATTTTTGCAGTGATGTGATGAAAAACTTATCACTTCACTGCTTCACAGTTACAGAATTTGGCAAATTTATTTAATCGTTTGGAATTAATTATACAAACCAATTAAATAAAATTAATTGTTCTTTTATTGGTTTTACTTGTTTTATCAATAAATTTTAAAATAATTCAACTTAAATTAGTAAATAGTACTCTGTCGGAAGGATAAATGTTGTATTGGGTTCGTGTTTAATGAATTTTATTCTCTCGCAAGTTTGCAAATTTTTGCTTGAAAAATAAAATATTGCATCAAACGCTTACACAATAAATTGCTATTTTCTTTTCTTTTATAAAATTTATACAAATTTATTTGTTTTTTACTTTTTTGGAGGTACCTCAGCTGAAAGACTATGATAATATTGATTAGGTTGGTATAAGTTTTAAATTTTTTTTTCATTTGACTTTTTATTTTATTTTAAATTATTTTGTGTTTAATTTATTTAAATTTGCCTATGATAATATTTTATATTTTTTTAATGGCCCAGTCATGGCGGCCATTGCTACAATACTGGTCATCATTATTGGTTCGTTACTGGGCCAACTGTACAACCTTGTATGGGCCATTGCTGTTTTTTTTGTGGCCAATGAATGGCAGTCATTTATTGTCCGAAGTTATCATCCAGTAAAATTATATTAATGGCCCAGTCATGGTTGCCAGTACTCGGCCATTGCTGCGTTACTGGTCGCTTTTACTGAACTATTAGTGGACCAGTTGTACAACCTTGTATGGGATCTTCGCAAGTAAGTTTCAAATTAATAATTTTTTTATTTTCCGTTAGGCGACCCCTATTTTGAAATCGTTTTTTTTGTTTGTCACAAATTTTAAAGGAAACACAAGCTATCAGATTACAGAAAAGGAGTTATTCCGTATGGATATTTTATACGATTTTTTAAAGCTTGGTATATGAAAAATTCGCATGTGGTTTTTATCAAGTTAATTATCCTTTATCTAATAAATTGAATATTGAACCCGTACTAAGTTTGATGCATTTTCTATGCATTAATTGTTATAAAGGTATTTAAAACTAATTAAAAAAATGTTCATATTACCAAATTCCCATAATGTTTTTTTTAAATGATGAAATGTAATTCAAATAAAATTTTATTGTCATCTGATGACTACAATTTAAATTGTTACGAAAATTAAATAATAGTAAATATATAGAAATAAATACAAATTTTGTAGACTAAGGTGAATATATTACCTATTATAATATATCCGATATTACCTATATCGATTGTTAATTGAAAAATCGATCAAATTATTAAAACAACGATTAATCTGAGAAGGGATTTAATCGAATGTAACTGGAGAATTTATATACTAATTATATTATAAATAAAACAAAATTTTGAAAATAAAAACAAGTACTAAACTTATCTTTAAAGTTAAAGTTATATATTTTATTTAAAGCTCTTAACTGGAAGAAAGTCTGCCCAATAGACCTTCGTTTACGGGTTTAGCATGGGATTCCAAGCAACCAAGACTTTCTTCCCATCATAAATAAAAAGAAATTAAGTGGGCTTTATCGTAATCATCACATCCATCAACATATAAGGCAGTTCAAGAATATACATCTACCATAGTAATATTGTTTTATTAAATGATGATTTTTATTGGAAAAAATATTTAATTATAATAGTCTTATTTTTATGTTAGTGTTAAGATGTTGATATTATATTAAAATCTTTGATCGTTAGGATCTCCAATTCCTATTCTCAATAAAAACCTATTTTTCAATGAGCAATCCACAGAATATGTTTTAAATTTAATCGAAATGGGAGTCGAACCCGGGTCTTCCAAGTTCAACGTCTAGCGTGCTTCCACTAGGCCACTCAACGTCAACACACTAGCCCACGCGTGAACTAACACACACGTGAATTTTTCATATACCAATCTTTAAAATTCGTATACAAAAATCCATATGGAATCACTCACTTTTTTTTGTAATTTAATAGCATGTGTTTACTTTAAAATTTGTAAAAAACAAAACAAAAGACGATTTTAGAGATATGAGCTTTGAAGTAAACCTTGGTTTAACGCGCCGCCATTATTAATTTTCATTTAAGTTGCACATTACTAATTTCCAAACAGTTGGAAATTATTAATTTCCAAGTTACAGATTTCGATTAATCAACTATTTTACTCTTTACTTGCGAAAATATTCGTAAGCCGCATGAAATTTGTGGGACCTATTTGAGAAACATTGACACCATACCAAAAAATCTTGAAAAATCTCCTAAAATTCACACGCGCATAACTCCGATTCAGAGTAGTCAAAAAGAAAATCAATCCAGAATCCAGATATTATATTATTTCTTTCTTTAATACCAACAATATATCTAGGGTGACCATTTTTTTTTCTAAGTAAAATCAGTACCAAATTTTAAGCGTTAAAATATTTAGAATCCTTAGTCTCCTTAGTCTCACCTATGTCTCTTCTAAGCGGAAAGGTAATGTGTAAAGCGAATTAGACAAATCTGTTTTAATTTTTTTAAATTATAGTTTTAAGGAAATTTTGTTGAGAAACCAGTAGTTTGTGAAATACAACTTTCCACCACGATTGCTTGGAAAAACTTAGGGTTAGACTTTTGATCTATTTTCCGTGGGTAAGTCGACCATATTTTAAAAATAATATTAGATTGTATTACTAGTGGAATGCGTTTTCCAAACAAGAGTTAGTTTGCCGCACGACCATAGGGAGTGCAGCAATGACTCGCGTTTGGAAAACGCATTCGCACTAGTAATACACACTATTTTTTGTAACAAATGCATAAAATTTATAAATATTTATTTAATTGCTAATTTAATCATTTATTTAACAAAGTTATAAACAAATTTAAGATATTTAAATAATTAAAGTGCGCCATCTTAGTTGTAATAGCTGTCAATTATACTAGCTCGAAAAAATAAACATAAGAATCCAACTACCGGTTTTATAAAAAAACATAGTAATCCAACTAAGAGCTGTCAAAATTGTAAACTTTGAAAACCCAAATAAATTGTTTTTTCTTGCAATTCAAATGATGCAATGTGTTTAAGTTGTTTTTACTATATGGTTGTTATTTAAATTATAATAAGTATTTATAATAAGTTGTTTAAATTATGATTTTGATATTTTAGTGCTATAAAAATATTATATTATTATATAAAGGATAGATTTAAGTACAAATCTCACATGCAGACGGCGTGCGTGCCAGGCATACAAAATATTTTGTGATCATATGTGCGGAAAAGTAGATTTTTCTTTTATTCTATTCTAGTACAAAATTGAATATTTTTTATGCATGTGTTACAAAAAAGTATTTTTTCTATGATAGCAAAGTGTATTTTTAAGCAGGCTTAATCCCCTGTGAAAATGTTTTTTTCCTCTAGCGTAAAATCATTTTCGCGAAATAACAAATTGTAGTTGCTATGGTATTTTGTATTTTCATATAATTTTACCAAGTTTTTAAAACACAGCAACCATGAAAAAATAGAATACGAATTTTGAATGTCATTTTGTTGATTTCTAATTTAATAATTTCTAATAATAATTATATATACTACATAGAAAAAATTGTATTTCCTATGCGAGAAACATTTTACGTTCTTGAAATTGCCCCACTCGACGCTAACACGTCTCGTGAATAAATTTTCACTCACGAAAAAGCAGCGTTTTTATCTCTTGTAGCAAAATGTACTATTTTTCAAATAATTTTTATTACAAGTTTATACCAAACGATGACACGTATTGTTTTATTTCCTGATTTAAATTAAAGCTTAAAGCAAAAGTTAACAATTTTCTTAAAAATCAGTACTTTCAGTACATAATTTTAAAAATCAGTAAAAATCAGTACCGCATATGTCTATCATTACAGAAGCTAGAAAATCAGTACTGTACTGATAAATTCAGTACGAATGGTCACTCTAAATATATCAGAATTTTAGATTTTTTAACAATTGCCTATTTTTTTGACGTACGTTTTCAAAATAAGAGCCCACATGAAAAATTATAGTTGCACATTCGAATGTCGGCTGAAAACTCAGACGCGAACAATGAAATAGGTTTTTGGATTGATATTTGAGTTGACCTTTCAGGATTGACTTGGTCTTTCGATTCATTAAACAAAAAGTCAATTTTAATAATTGTTTCAATAAACAAACTTCCTTAACTGGTATTTTGTACGTATGACATTAATAATCCCTTATTCCGAAATAAATTCATTTATCTCTTTTCACTTTTTCGCAATCTCCTACTTTTACTTTTATATCTGAACCACTAACACTTTTCCCCAACACTTTCTATCACTGTCATAATTATATTGTTTTATTGTCAACATGTGTTTGTCTCAATTTAAATTGACATTTTGAAATATCAAAATTTTCTTATACAATATTTTATCTTTAATGTTGTTTTGTTCTAATTTTCATGACTTATAGAAAGAGATCACAATGTAAAGGAAATGAAAAGCAAATTAAATTAACAAACAAAAACGATAAAAGAGAAAGAAAATGAAATGAAAATTTTAATTTAAGCAAACAACGACGACGAGGAGATAAGTGGAAAATTTGAGAAAAATTTGTTTAAAATGATTTTTATTAGTTTCTTTTTGTTTGTGTACCAGAGAAATAAAGAAATTTACAAAAACAAAACTAATAATAAATAAAAAAAAACGCAACAGGTTGACAGTTATTTTTTTTTTATTTGTTAACATTTTTTTTTGTTTCTCATTCTGAGTTTGGAATGTATTTTAAACGAATAAGTGTTATGGAAATGAGTTAGGGTTTTCCATGACAATTTTCTTTTTTTTCATTTGAAGTTAAATCAGAAAATATAAAAAATTATGTGGGTAAATTGGTGTGAAAATAGAAATATAATTGGAAAACATATAATTTGAAAGAAATTAATCAATGGAGAGAAAATGTTTAATGTCAAAGATAAAAGAATATTTATATTTTTTTTTACTTCACCACAATTTTAAATTGTGTGAAGTAATGCAATCTATCGTGAAAAAAAAATCTTACATACCCCAAATTTTATGTTTTCTTTTGTTTTGGACCATCCTCTATCTAAATAGCCAAAAAAAATTTGGTGTACGTCTGTGTGTGCGTGGGTGAAAAGGGTTCAATTACTGTGAGAAGATAATTATCATCTTTTGGGACACATTGATCAAAGTGGTGGGGGGTCTACCACACAACTGCTGACTTTTCCCACTTTGTTTTTGAAGTTTGTTGGGAGCATACAGACTTCATTCATTAATCAATTCTAATGACACTTTGGAAAAAGATGGAGACTTAAACGACAAGGAACTGATTAGTTTTTGGACAATATTGGCAAAAGTGGTACGGGGCCTCCCGAACACCTGTTTACTGTGTCATCATTTTTTCAATGTTTGTTGGGAGTACACAGCATTCGTTCGTGAACCCATTTTGATGACACTTTAAAAAAAGATGCAAACATGCATGGCAAAGAACTGATTAGTTTTTGAGCGATAGTGAACAAAGTGGTGGAGGGGTGTCCCATATACCTATTTTTTTTAAAGCTCAATATCATCTGTACCTGATAATCAAATTGGATGAAACTTGGTACATAAGCATTTATTACGGTTTATAACAGTTCTACATCCCAGCTTCCGGTTTTTTAATAGCCTAATAACGTCTCACCATCAAGGAATATTCCACAGCTAAAATTTGGGGTGCTACCGTTGACTGAATACAGTTCATCCGCCACCACCCCTAAGATGTCAGCTTGGCTAGCGACATCTCATTGCTATTGCCAGTGGTATGTGATATCTCACGTTAGCTCGTATGTCAATAGCAGGGACTGGAGTACGCGGGGTTGGATATGAATGGTTTTAAAATTTTCCAAATTTCTTTAAAGAATTTTGGTTTTATTCCCTAGAATTATTGTTCAATCAGAATATTGAATATGCTTTCAATTATTATTTCAGTCTGAAAGATTTAAATAATGAAATTGTGTGAATGTTTTGCAAAATTATATTTTTATGTACTTCATGACAATTGAAAATTGTGTGAAGTAATACAACCTTTCAAAAAAAAAATCGTACACGCCCCAAATTTTTAATTTTAACTTTAGTTTCGGACTATCCTAAATCTAAATAGGCAAAAAAGGAACATGTCTGTGGGGGATTGGGTAGATGTGGTGGCTGGTAAAAACGCATGGGATCTGAATGAAACTTTAATATATGATCCAGATTAACTTGAAAATGGAAGATCTGGATTAATTTCTTTAAATTTAAATCTTCTATTACTTATAATCCTGGCTTTCGATCGTATTGAAACTTGGTATATAAGGTTTAAGTACTGTTTCCAGTATTGATGCGTACCATTTTCTGGTTTATCACTTCCAGTTAAACAGGTTTTTTTGTAGTATTTATCCCTACTGTAGCCTCCCGTTTCAAATCGATTTTCATGAAATGTTAGTAAAAGATTTCAGTAAATATGAGAAAGATTTCACTAGCTCTTGGGTTACATTGGCTAGAGGGATGGGGGCTAGACCAAACAACAGGTGGTTTTTCACACTATTTTTTTTATTTGTTGGAAGCATACAACATTCGGTCGTGAATGAATTTTGATAACACTGTTGAAAAAGATGCGAATATGTATGACAAGGAGTGGATTGTTTTTTAGCGGTATTGAACAAAGTGGTGGAGGACCTCTGGGGACCTGTTTGTTTGAAAGCTCAATAGAATTGGTTCCTGATAATCGAATTTGATTTAACTTGGTTCATAAACTTTACTTGGTTCTTTTTTTTACAAATAATAAAAATTTGGAGGTGTAGTAGACGGTATTCTTAGTCGGCATTAATAATTTTTGTTAAAAGTCAAATCTTGGGTGACTGAATGGAATTGGAATTGGCCATCTAGTTATGGATTTTCATGTTTCGTTTTGTGGCAGTAAAATAACGAAAGAAGTGGGAACATATTGATTGCTTCTATTTTAGGTAGATTTCATATAAAAATCTACCTATTGCAATGGGCTTCATCTCGGAATTTCGGAAAAATTTTTGTGCCAAACGACTATATATGATAAGCGGAGACGAAAAAATAAAAGAAAAAAAATTTATATATATATATATATATATATATATATATATATATATATATATATATATATATATATATATATATATATATATATATATATATATATATATATATATATATATATATATATTTTTTTTTTTTTTCCTTTATCTCCATTTAGGAGCATAGGGCGTCTACTATACTGGACCATCTGACTTTGTTCGGGGCAATCGCTTTCAGTTCACCCCATGTCTTGCCGATTTGTTTTGCTTCAGCTAGCACCGTTTTCTTCCACGTCATGGGTGGTCTTCCAACTCTCCTTTTACCTTGTGGATTCCACTCTAGGGACATCCTTGTTATATCTTTAGCTGGTTTCTTCAGTGTATGTCCTATCCATCTCCATTTCCTTTGTTTTATCTCGGACTCAATGTCTAACTGCTCTGTCTGTCGTAGAAGTTCCTGGTTACTGATGGTGTTCGGCCAGAAGCATTTGATCAGTCTTCTCAGGCATTTGTTCACAAACACCTGTAGTTGATTTGTGATCTTCTTTGTGTGTTTCCACGTTTCACACCCATATAGCAGTACTGACTTGACACATGCATTGAACATTCGTAGCTTTGTCTTTCTTGACAGGACGGATGCATTCCAGATCTTGTGAAGCATATTGAACGTATTTCTAGCTTTGTTAATACGCTGACTGATATCTTCTCCAGTCGCGCCTGTTTTTGCTACAGTACAACCAAGGTACACAAATTTGTCGA
This sequence comes from Diogma glabrata, assembly GCA_963693315.1. NCBI lineage: Eukaryota > Metazoa > Arthropoda > Insecta > Diptera > Cylindrotomidae > Diogma > Diogma glabrata. The sequence goes on along the minus strand of OY856186.1, from coordinate 194,458,129 downwards.
CTTCATCCACTTGTGTATTGTTGATGGTAATTGGTGTTATCGTTTTGGTGTTCAATCTCATAGACTTTGTTTTCCTGATGTTAATGTTGAGACCGACTTCATGTGCAAGGGCTGATAGCTTCTGTATTTTCTGCTGCATGTCCGTATGTGTGTGTGTAAGTAGACAGATGTCATCTGCGTAGTCTAGATCATTGAGCCGGCTTGTTGTGTTCCATTGGATTCCATTTGGACTTGCATCATCGAGCTTTCTCATAATACTATCTAGTACTATCAGGAATAGTAGCGGGGATAGTACACAGCCTTGTCTCACTCCTCGGTGGTTGTAGTATTTATCACTTTGCTGTCCTTTGTATTGTATTCTGTTTCCAGCATCCCGATACAGTTCTTTGATTAGATCAACTATTTGCTTCGGGACGCCCATTTCACAAAGTGTCTTCCATATCGCGCTTCTGTTAATTGAGTCGAAGGCGCGTTCGAAGTCCACGAAGAGGAGATACAATGGTGAATTCCATTCGTTTGATTGCTCTATGATGATACGGATTGTGTTGATATGATCGGTACAGCTTCTTCCTGGTCTAAAGCCGGCTTGTTCGTTTCTTAGTTTCATGTTAATTGATGGAGATATTCTTTCGAGAATGATCATCGCTAGTATTTTCATTATTGTGTTGAGCAGAGATATACCTCCCCAATTTTTGCATTCTCTTAGATCACCTTTCTTTGGGATTGTTATGGTTAAACCTTCTTTCCATTTGGTTGGTATTTTACCTTCGTTCCATACATCAGCTAATAGTGGTGTTAGAGCTTCTGCTGTTGTGTTCACATCTGCTTTGAGTAATTCTGCTGATATATTATCTGTACCAGCAGATTTGTTATTCTTGAGTTTCTGTGTGGCATCTCTAACTTCCCGTTCCGTTGGTGGATGGGTGCTGATAGTTTCGTTATAGTTGTCATCCGGAGACTGCAAGTTATTTTCATGTTGGTGGCAGTTGTCTTCGAAGTATTCTTTCCATCTATTTAGCTGCTGTTCATGTGTTGTGAGGGTTTGACCAGATTCATCCTTTATTGGTGGAGTGTTTGTATATTTGTTGGTGACCTTTCTCACGCATTTGTGTAGTGTGCGCATATTTCTATTAGCTGCTGCTGTCTCTGCAGTCTTGAGAATGCTTTCTGTATATCTTCTGCGATCATTCCTTGCCATCTTTTTAACTTGTTTTGCTGTACTTTCATACTTGCTGCGGATCTCGGTTGTGTTCTGGTGACACAATTGCAACTTGAGCTGACGACGCTCTTCAATTTTCTTCCAGGTATCATCGCTAATCCATGGTTTCCGTGATTTGTCTTGGTATCCAAGCACATCTGTAGCAGTTTTGACGTAAGCTTCTTTAACTTGTTCCCATTTTTCATCAATGCTGGTGGTTTCGTTGTTTGGTAAATTGAGCTGGAGCGATTTTTTGAAGATGTTATTTGTATTTTTGTCGCTCAATCTGTTGATGTTAAATTTCCTCTGACATGACTTGTTGTGTTTTACAGCGGCTGGTTTAATTTTGAATGTTGCAATTACCAGTTGATGGTCGCTGTGTATGTCTGCTCCTCGCTTTGCTATGACGTCTTGTAGTGAGGATAGAAACTTCTTATTCACCAGCACGTGATCAATTTGATTCTTGGTTCTTCCATTTGGTGATGTCCAAGTGTATTTATGTATGTTCTTGTGTGGGAACTTGCTGCCTCCTATGAATAGTTGATTTGTGACACAACAATCGATGAGCCTATCTCCATTATTGTTACGTGTTGATTCTAGTGCATTTTTGCCCATGACTGATTCCATTCCGGTGTTGTCGGTTCCAATTTTGGCATTGAAATCACCTTGTATTATTTTGATGTCATTTTATATATATATATATATATATATATATATATATATATATATATATATATATATATATATATATATATATATATATATATATATATATATATATATATATATATATATATATATATATATATATATATATATATATATATATATATATATATATATATATATATATATATATATACGATATGAGATATAACGAAAACGACCGGCACTCTCACGGTCGCATTTGTTGAGGTAGATCAAAAAATTTTCTGTGCATATGTGTTTTATTAATATCTCGGAGTTCGTGAATCAGCAAAATCCGACACGTGGTTAAGGAACTAGAGCCTTTTTTCTAAAAAAAATTGATTTTTTAAAACCGTTATAACGGCCGTTTGGATACTAATATTTTAAAAAATTTAACAAATTTAGAATTTTTGGAATCTTTTTTATTAATTTGTTTTAAAAATAGACCTCTGCAGCTAGAGGTTCCTGAGTGAGTGGCTACAACAAACAAAAAAGTTTGCAAAAAAAAATTTTTTTTTGAAATAACCGGCACTCTCACGGTCGCATTTGTAAAGCCAGATCAAAAAATCTATTCTAAAAATGTGCGTTTTATTAATATCTTGGACAAGTTCGTAAATCAGCCAAATGCGACACATGGTTAAGAAACTAGAGACTTTATACTAGAAAAAAACTCTGTTTTTTAGATCCGTTATAACGGCCGTTTAGATTCTAATATTTTTAAAAACTTCATAAATTTATAATTTTTAAAACCTTTTCAATCAGTTTCTTTCAAAAAAAAGACCTCTGCAGTTTGAGGTTTCTGAGTGAGCGGCTCCAACAAAAAAGCTTGTAAAACACCAAATGCGTTTGAATCAACCGGCACTCTCACGGTCGCATTTGTGGAGTCAGATCAAAAAACCTTCCGTAAACATGTGTGTTTTATTAATTTCTTGGACAAGTTCGTAAATCAGAAAAATCTGACACATGGTTAAATAACTAGGGGCTTTATACTAGAAAAAAAATTCGTTTTTTTAATCCGTTATAACGGCCGTTTGGATACTAATATTTTTAACAACTTCATAAATTTAGAATCTGTAGAAACATTTTAATCCGTTTCTTATAAATATAAACCTCTGCAGTTCGAGGTTTTTGACTTGTTGACTTCAACAAAAAAGTTTGCAACAATCCATAACAACAATTTCCAAAAACCTTATAACAGTCAATGAAAAAAAAAAATAAAAAGGTTTGAATAGAAGAAATTAATTTTTTTTCTTAGAAATAAACTATTTTGATATTTTGCAGTAATTGGACGACAAATGATATAGCGTAGGCTTGTGTCATAAATTGTCACACACATGTTCTGTGGTAGATTTGATATTTTTTTGTTGCGAAATTGGATAGATATAGTTTTGCTTATATGTAGCTAATTTTCTTTTTAAAATTTGTTCGATATCTGTTTTACATTAGTTTGTGTTGTTTAAACTAATCTGATACATCAGATTCTACTGGCACACAAAACTGTCTGATCTCGAAATCTACCTATTTCTAGCGGATATACGTGCCGCTTGGACTTTTTTTTACTTGAATTTTTTTGTAACATATAATGGCAGTGGCGGATTTACCATGCCATGCGAGGCCATAGGCAAGTTTTCTATTATATTAGTTGAGTTTTTAATTCCTGTAATCTATTTGTTTTGGATATTTATTAGAACGTAACGAAACAAAAAACGCACATAGGTTTTAAATGTACATAAAGTATTTTTTTTATTTTGGATGAAGATGCACTAATAAGACTACTCAAAATGCGGTACCATTTATTTTTTTCGCAGATTTTACTTAACCTTCTGGACTTTTAAAGACGCAAACTATTCAATTAAATCAGAACAGTCCAAGGACCGACTTATTTTATTTTCAATGGAAATTAAAGCTAATGCAGATAAGCGGTCTTGACCCATAGTGGAACGTAAATAGTTTTTTATGAGTTTTAATTTGGAAAATGACCTCTCTGCGCTTGCCACTGAAATAGGGGAAGTTAGTAAAATTCGTAGGGCAATAAATAAATTTGGAAAAATTTCGATTGAAGAATTTGCCGTAATATACTTCAAAATTTCCAGTACATCTTTCGATTCCACCGAAGCTTCCATTCTTAAAAATGTATTTATTTCCGAGTATAACTCTTCATGGTTCACGTCCGATTCTTCTGTACTAGGATTTCTCAGTATATTTTTCTAAATTTTTACAATCATTTAACAATTCATTTGCATCTAAGCTTCGCATTTTTTCGGTACGGGTAAAAAACCAAATATTTTGTTGTATGAATCAAGCATTTTGAATCTTTCATTTAAGCTTACTAATGCTACATCAATTATTGCATTAAAAAAATCTGCTTTATATTTAGACTTTCCATTTAGAGGTGTATCAGTTCCTTCATATTCAAAAATACGTCGTTTTCGGCTAAGCCGCACTTGAGGGAATACTGGCTCAGTACCTAATTTTATAGCTATTTCTTCAGATTTTTTAATATTCGCTTCAAATGATTCATCACTTCTGAATGATTCTAAAAATTTGTTCGTAGTTTCCACCAATTTTATCATAATAGAAATATCTGCCGAGGGATTCTACATAACTTTACTTACTTTGTTAATTTCATACAATTTATTATGCCAAATTGTGAGTGAAAGTATAAACTGAAATGAGAATATCTCATTTGCAAGACCGTTAGCTTCAGAAACAGCAACTCCAATTGAACTTGAATCTGCAACTTTGTATAAAGCTTCTATAATTTGAACCAAATTATCTTTTACAACTATTATATTATTTATACGGCTTTCCCAACGCGTATGTGATAATAATTTAACAGTCATTTTACAAACCCTTTGCAGTATGTCCCATCGAACGGTTGATGCAGCAAAAAATGTAGAAATTCGTTGAACAGTACCAAAAAAGTTAATTGCAATTGATACTGATTTCGCAGCATCACATACCATTAGATTATATGTGTGGTTAGCACATGGAACGTAGAGAGCTCTGCGATTTTTTTCTTCGATTAAAGCTTGAACCCTTTTGTATTACCTTCGCATGTTAGCACCATTATCATACGATTGCCCGTGACAATTTATTAGATCCAAATAACACTCAGCTAATAAATTTAAAAAAATTTCAACTAAACCTGAACCAGTGCTATCAGTTATGTGAAAAGAACCACAAAAAAATTCTTCAATTTGTACTTCTTCCTGATTAATTTTAACGCATCCCAAAAGAATTGAAAGCTGTTCCTTATGACTTACACTTAGGAGTGCAATCCATGATAACAGAAAAATATTTTGATGACTGTACAAAAGATACGATAGTTTTCAGTATTCTTCTCGATATAACTCCAATTATTTTATTTTGCACATCTTTTCCAAGATAAGTGTCAAAGCATTCTTTATTTTCTATTCGTTTGAGATGCTCTAACATAACTGGATCAAATTTTGCAATAAGTTCTACTTGTGCCAAGAAGTGTCCATTATTAGGCTGATAAAGTTGCTCACGGTGTTCACGAAAAGGTAATGATCTTTCAGCTAACATTAGCACTATAGCAAAAAGACGTTCAAGTACCAAGTGCCAATGTTTCTTCTCATTTTCTATCATTCTCTGCAAATTTTGATCAATTGTTGCATTTGATTTTAAATGAACTGACATATTCATCCATTTTTGCATACAGCTAATGTGATCCTGAGATTTATCATGTTGTTTTAAGCTAGTACCTATATTTTTCCAATTTAAATAACCTTCAGTCGACGATAAACATATTTTTCGGGTAGAAAAAATTTTGCAACAAAAGCAAAATACCGAATTATTTTGTATAGAATACACTAGCCAGCTTCTAGAAACTTCTTCACCGTTTGCAAGATTTCTCGTGTAGAAACTAGTATTAAATCTGCGACCTGATTTATCGGCTTTAAAATTTATTTGTTTAACCTGACTCGGTCCTTTTTTAACAATATCGACTCTTTCTCGTTCATTAAACGATATGGGCCATAACGCCGGGTCGTCGGAAACAATAACCACATCAGTTATGTCTTGTTGTGCTTCATTGAAAGCTAACGAAGACGCTTGAGACAAATTCATTTCAAAATCTTTTTCATGGGTGTCCGGTAATAGGACAGCAGAAACTTCAGAATTTGAAACAACAAAAGATAAAGACCCTAAAGATGTTTCAGACTGGTCAGATAAAATATCTACCAATTTTTCTGAAACATCTTGCAAAGTACTAGCACCTACATCACAAGTTGTGTTAGTACCTGATGATATATTAAAAAAACTTGTCAATGGTTTAATTTTCTTTAACATATCTGTATGTTTTTTCTTATATCTTTTTTTTCCGCCCCGTAGCTCATTTTCTTCCAGTGTCTCGATCACGATGAGGATTCATAGTTAAATAACGATGAATATAAATTTAAACATTTTCTAAAGTTTGATATTTATTTATAAATATATAATATAATCTAGCAAAGGCAAGAGCAGCTATAGCAATCATATATTCACAAAAATATAATAACTGTGAAATGTTAAAAAAAAATCTAGAAGGCTTAGAAAAAATTTCAAATTTCGTTTATGTATATGAGACTAGAAACCGCATACTCTTTCATATAGTTGCCAGGCATTGTGTATAACGCAAAAAAATTGCTACATACATAATAAATAATAGATGTATATGAGCAATTTCACGCAAGTTCAGCAAATTTTTGGGAAATTTTTACTTGACCCCTTTTAATTTTGATTATTTTTTGTTTATAGATAGTCTTTCATAAATAAAAAATACAACTTCTCTTAGAATTTTTTTTTCAGCCAGGGGTCTTCACAGGGTGCCCCTCAATTTTTTGTTATTTTGTGATGTGAGTGCATTTTGACGAGCGATTGTAGAAAAACTACTGAATCGATTTTTATAAATGATATGTCGTTGAATAGGTATTAGAACAAAGTTTTTAAAAATGTACGCTGTTAATTTAATTTTTAACGGTGTAACATAAGAAAAAAACAGTGTAACTGAAAAAAATATGGCATAGCCTTGTTTTTTTTTAAACTAAATTGAAGCTTATTTTATATCTAACCACTTGTGAAAGTTTAGGACACGTGTTATGTTTTGTTTTAAAGATAAAATTCGTTGTGCATATGACTGTCGGGAATAAGAGTTTTTTGTTCTGAAGGAAAATTATAAAAATGGCGATTTTTAGATTCAGATTTTTTTTTATGTTAAATATCAAATATTTTATTATTAAATGAACTTTTTAAAAAGCAATTTCAGTCAAGTTCAGCAAAATTTTGCGACATTTTGACTTGACCCTTTTTAATTTGGTTTATTTTTAGTTTATAGATAGCCTTTGATAAATGAAAAATACGACTTCTCGTAGAATTTTTTTTAAATATAATAATATAAATTATTATATTTTTAAATATAATAACATAAATTATTATATTTTTAAATATAATAATATAATTATAATGACAATATAAATGATATGTCGTAGAATAGGTGTTAAAAAGAAACTTTTGAAATTGTGCATTGTTAGTTTTTTAATCCTATTCAACGGTGTTACATAAGAAAACAAGTTTAAAAGATGAAGCTAGCATCTAATCCCACTTTTTTATTTTTTTTTAAATAAAATTGAAGCTTGTTTTTATTTACCTGTAAAAGTTAATCCGTTAATCCTTTAAAAGGAAACGTTTTTTTAGATATGCATGATTGAAAAATTTGAAAATCCTACTTTTAATTTTAAGTGAATATAGGCGTAAACTAATATGGATTAAAAATAAATAAAAACCATCTTAAGTATTTTAAATTATATATGGCTGTAATTAAGACAAAGATTTCAAAAGGTTAAATAGATGCTGTAGAGTAGTAAATGTAGAGTAATTATATTTGGTTATAGAAAATAGGCGTATATAATCTTTATTGATGCCTGCATTACAATTTTTAATCCCATTTTTGTTATATAAATGAAGTTTTAAATTGGTCACTATCAGTTAATTTCTATTACTTTAACAAAAACTTTCAAAATTTAATTTTTCTAATATGAGTGAATATAAATGCGTTAAACCATTTTCAAATTCTAAGTGTTCTTCAAATAAAAGGAAAATCACAGAGAAAGTTCGACAACATTTAGATGTACTTAGGATTAGTGCAATGGAGAATAAGCGAATTTGTTCATCTTGTTATTTTAGTTTAGTCAAACAGTCAACACTACCTTCTGGTTCAGATTTATCAACATCACTAACAGTGGGTGACGATGCAGTATTCAATGACGCATCTTCAAATGAAACATCAGATGAAATGCAAACCGATCAAGTGATTGGTGTCAGCTTTAATCGAGATTATGTTCAAACACCAAACTTGATTAACATAGAGCGTGATGTGCCAATTAATAATTTAAACAAACATATTGTGCCGTATATATCGGATCATCTTTCACCTCTTAAAATAAATTTGTGTGGCAGTCTCGACTACAGAAAACAAAAAGCCGTTCAAATAGCTAAGTCTATTCAGGAACGTTTGAATGGAGAAGTATTAGAATTGTCTGAAAATGCAAAAATAAGGCAACGTTATGAAGAAATTATTTGAAACCTAAAGATACATTTCGACAATGGGGATTATGCTGAAAAACAAAAAATGTTGTCAATTTTACCGCAAGAAATGAAAACGCAGGAGATTCAAGATATTTTTGGAAGTAATGCTACGCGTCATTTGGTTGAAAAAAGTAAAACTCTACATAAAAATAATTTTCAGCATTCATCTGCGACGGATAAAAGAGGTGTATCCACAACAGATATAAATGTTGTGGAGCAGTTCTATAAAAGTGATGAAATCAGTAGATTATTGCCAGGCAAACGAGATGCAATATCTTTTAAAAAAGAAAAGGAGCTCATAAAAACACAAAAGCGCTTATTGCTATGTACATGAAATGAAGCTTATGTGGAGTTTAAAAATAAGTTTCCTGATGTGAAAATAGGATTTACTAAATTCACGTCCCTTCGACCACAAGAATGTATAAAATTATCCCAAGGAGTTCATAATGTGTGCGTGTGTACCATACATCAAAATTTAAAACTAATGATTCAACACTCTAAGATGTCTTGGATTACTGATGCTGCTTTCCAAAATTATAAAACATTAATTGAATTTGTTTCATGTGGTAAATTAACAGAAGATTGTCATAATTTGAAGTGCAATGAATGTTTAGAAAAACTTCAACAGCTGGAAGAAAAATTACTAAATGATTTTGACGTTAAAGGAATCCTTCAAGTCAAATATCAACAATGGAATACCACTGATCGATGCAATTTGGCACTTTAATAGAAACTGTAGAAGAATTTATGGAAAAATTTATTTACCGTTTACAAATTTTGATACCACACAACTTTATAGCAAAACAGCAAACTACATTCATTGAGGAAAAAAAAATTAGAAGCAGGAGAGTGCTTCGTTCAAGGGGATTTTTCTGAAAACTACGGCTTCATAATTCAGAATGCGGTTCAAGGCTATTATTATAATAATTCACAAGCTACTATTCATCCATTTGTCATTTATTTTAAAAGTGCCACAAGTGAATATATATACAGCACCGAAGTTTTATACTCACTTCGGATATAAACGATCACAACAGTACTACAGTCCATCTTTTCATTACAAAACTTATTGAATTCATCAAAACGCATATAAATTCTAATATTACGAAAATAATTTATAACACTGACAGTGCACCTTCTCAATACAAAAATAAACATAACCTAATTAACTTATGCCACCATAAAAAAGACTTTAAGGTTGATGCAGAATGCCATTTTGATGCTACCAGCCATGGAAAGGGACCTTGTGATGGAATTGGTGGTACACTGAAGCGTGCTGCACACCGTTATAGTAACGGGAGCAAAGATATTATTGATACACCAAAAAAACTTTTCGAATGGGCTTTAAAATGGGAATCTAGCATGAACTTTAGATACGCCGATAAAAACGAAAATCAATTAACAAAAAAAAAATTACAAAATCGATATAAAAATGCGATTACTATAAGTGGAACTCAAAAATTTCATTCTTTTGTACTAGTAAATACTAAGACAATAAATGCAAAAATGTTTTCCAATTCAAAAGAAACTTTTGAATGTAAAATAAGTAAATAATTTTTAATAACTATATTTATTTTCACATATATAATTTGTATGATATTTTAAAAAGTTTATTCAATAATAAAATATTTGTAATTTAATGTTAAAATACAATCTTTTACCTTATGATTCCATAATAACATAATACGAACATAATACTTCTCCAGTCAAAAGTTTCTAAATATATTTAGTTATTTATGACTGACGAGACTGTCAAATTATTTTTTATAAAAGTGACAAGTGATTACTAAAAGTGATAAATAAACATTTCATTTTTTTATGCCATCAAATACAAAGAAAATAATTGCAGAAGTGTTTTCCTATTCAAAAGAAACTTCTGTTTGTAAAATAAGTAAATCATTTTTAACAATTGTATTTATTTTATTTATTGTACTACATATATAATTTTTATAATATTTTAAAAAGCTCATTTAATAATAAAATGTTTGATATTTAACATAACAAAAAATCTCTTAGTTTATAACGCCATTTTTATAATTTTCCTTCAGAATAAAAAAACTTATTCCCGAAAGTCATATGCACAACGAATTTTATCTTTAAAACAAAAAATAACACGTGTCCTAAACTTTCACAAGTGGTCAGATATAAAATAAGCTTCAATTTAGTTAAAAAAAAAAAGGCTATGCCATCTTTTTTTCAATTACACCGGTTTTTTTCTTATGTTACACCGTTAAAAATTATTTCAAAAAATTAACAGTGTACATTTTTAAAAACTTTGTTTTAATACCTATTCAACAACATATCATTTATGAAAATCGATTCAGTAGTTTTTCTACAATCGCTCGTCAAAATGCACTCACATCACAAAATAACAAAAAATTGAGGGGCACCCTGTGAAGACCCCTGGTCGAAAAAAAAAATTCTAAGAGAAGTTGTATTTTTTATTTATGAAAGACTATCTATAAACAAAAAATAATCAAAATTAAAGGGGGTCAAGTCAAAACGTTGTTGAATCTTCGTAAAATTATGCTCATATGTAAAGCTAAATATTTTATAAAAATGCTGTTTATAAAAATACTGTACGCATACATTATGGTGTTTATAAAAATACTGTACGCATACATTATGGTTTTGGTGTTGATGGACGCAAAACAATAAATCCTATCACATATAAAATATGACATAGGCCAATATTTCATGATAGGATAGAAAAAAAATTAAATAATAACGTGGCATCATCAAGAAATACTCCATAGCTAAGACTGAGGGTGCTACCGTTGACTGAATAGAGTTCATTGGCCAGCGCCCTTAATATATCAACTTGGTTAGTGATATCTCCCTGCTATTGTTAGTGGTCTGTGATAACTCACGTTAGCTCGTATGTCAATTGCAGAGACAAAATTTAGAAATTAAAAAAAATGGATCCCTCCATGTGCGGTTGATGAATATACGGTATTGTTTTGCTTTGGCAATCGCAGGTTCATTATTTGCAACGATATTTCTTTCATTGATGTTAATATTCACATTTAACAATCGCCCGGACCAAAGGCGCAACGTTTTGTTGTTCTATTATATTAATTTATAGTTAATTATGATTGACTAAATTATTGAGGCATGAAGAGTTAAATCAACGGATAATAATGTGAGTGAGCCATTTTAGTTTTTTTTAAATGTAGTAATGGTATAAAAAGTGGTGTGTGTAGTGGTCTTTGTTCCACTGACTTTTGGGGTCGTTAGAGTACTTGTTCTTTGGTCATTTGAATTCGTCTTCTTGTGAAACTTTTGCATGCAATTCAGCATTAGTAATGAGTTGAGGAAAGGCATAATCGAATTCACAGACTGCGCCAGTTGAAAATTAAAAATCTTAGGCGAATTTCGTCTAAAGTTCATGATAGTGATTTCGCTATCAGGAATGCACGTATTCATTACACAATCCCAGCTCGTACCATGTACTGTGACTTCTCCGGTTATAACTTTTAGAAAAAATCATTTTGTAATGTTGCCTTACATGATTTATTTTATGCTGCGTCATTGAAGAAATGGAAATATTTCGTTTCATTTCCCACTCATAAATGTTTTATAGGTTCATTACTTTGTAATACTGAATTTCCCATGAGATTTTCGTGCTTGTGAGAAAGTTTAAGCAGCGCCGGGCGGTAATATTTTTTTTTTGGAAAATTTCTCAAAAGTCAAACATAATTTGTTTGTATAAAAATCGATAAAATAAATTAAAAATATTTAACATTTTCTTGTACTCTACGATAAAAATTTAAAAAAAAAACCGTTTTCAGTTAACCAGCAAAATTTTCTATGATTTATTGAAATTTCGATTTTTGTTTTCAAATTTAATCTGTTTCAACATAAATAATTGAACGAGTGTACGTGTATTTATATATGTATGTAAATGTCTGCTTTATGGACATTGTATTCGATGTTTGTTTTTTTTCTTTTACTAAATAAAGCGAAATTTTATTTGGGACGAAGAAAAAAAATTATTGAAAATCAATATCAACAAATTTTGGAAAATTTATTTATTTTTTTAAAAAATAATATCCCAGGGTAGTTATGCTGTTTTGAGGGATACACAACTGAATTTATCACAGCACATTGCATTGGATAAGCACAAAATAACGTTTCAAAAATATATATTTTAATTTTTGTTTGAATGGTGAGAATTATTCTCGGGACTGTATTTATTGGAAAAATTTACACACAACAATTTAAACTGATAGATTTAATTTTTTTGTTTGATTTTAAATGCGACAGAGCTTGGATAAAATGGGGATGTAAATATATCTATAATTTAAATATCAAAAAAAGAGTTTAATTTTTGTAAAAATTGTTACATATATGTACGTACTGGAAAGATAAATATGTATATATATATATATATATATATATATATATATATATATATATATATATATATATATATATATATATGTATATATATATATATATATATATATATATATATATATATATATATATATATATATGTATATATATATATATATATATATATATATATATATATATATATATATATATATATATATATATATAATATATATATATATATATATATATATATATATATATATATATATATATATATATATATATATATATATATATATATATATATATATATATATATATATATATATATATATATATATATATATATATATATATATATATATATATATATATATATATATATATATATATTATATATATATATATATATATATCATATATATATATATATATATATATATATATATATATTAGACATGACCTAACTTATGAAGTTGTTATTTTTATCCCTCCCACCGACTAATTATGTTCCATTTGACTCGAAAATGAAGTGTATGCAGTTTTACTGAAATCGGAAAATAATTACCCATCGCGCAGTGGCGTCGAAGATAAGAAAATTAGCAGAATAATAGGATTTTTTATTTTTATCAGATATAATCATCTTAAAACATAATATATCTCATAATTTCTCATAAAAGCTAATTAATTAACGATTCCAACGAGCCTAAGTATGTAGAAATCGATCTTAGAAAAGCGATTTTATCGAATTTCTGCTTCTTAAATCCAAAAAAAAAAATTTCTGCGAAAATTCAGAAAAAATAAATTTTTCTGTTAGATTTAGACTTTGTTTGAGTAACACAAATTTTTATTTTGGGATACATTGCTAGCAGAATTAACTGGACATGGTAAAGTAGATCGTTTGCCAACCATAGTAACACTTGGTAATAATAAGAAGTTATTAACGGTTCCATAATGTGAAGAAGGGAGCGGCTTATCGATTGCGAATGCGATATATGAATGCCTTGAAGAATGGGATCTTAATGATAAAGTCGAAGCCATGTGTTACGACACGACATCAAGTAACACTGGACCAGAAAAAGGTGGAAAAAAAGATTGGCCACAACTTGATTCGATTCCCATGTCGTCATCTCATAGAGGATATTAAACTACGGGCTGTTTACTTTCTCAAATTTGGAAAGACCACAGCACCCGCTTTTTTGCTGTTCAACAAATTTCAGAAGGCATGGGACGATGGTAAAATTAATCCAACAATGTTCAAAAGTGAAATATCGGACAAAAAACTGGGAAACAAAATTCCAAAACACTCGTGAGAAGCTCTAGTAATTTTTTGTCATGAAGAGTTGGAAAAATCACACCCACGCAGCGACTATAAAGAATTTTTGGAAGTTAAATTGATTTTTCTTGGTGAAACCATTGAGAATTACAAATTCAAATGCCCAGGTCCGACAAGTCACGCCCGCTGGATGGCTAAAGCCATTTATCTCCTGAAGATATTTATGTTTCGTAATCAGTATGATATTGCAGTTGGAGATTTAAATAAAGTTCGAGACGTTTGCATTTTCTGAGTATGTTGTATGTAAAAATTTGCTTCAAATGCATAGATGGAACAGCAGCCGCAAATCAGGATTTGGATTTTTCATCAAATCGGCCGTCGCTTTAAAAAAAATTGACCAAAGAGTTTCTTCTTCACTATTTAACGGAAGCAAATATTGGCTTGGCTTTTTTCGACCCAGAGATTTTGTTTGATGAAGAACGAAAAATGGTTCAAAACCTTGAGGTCCCAGCACGAGACATCCCCATCGCACCCCAAACTCGCAGAAAAGATTTTGACGCAGTCAAACATATGCAACTTTTTGCTAATAAGAGCATTAGTGATTTTGTCACAGAAAAAACTCAGAGTTTTTTTAATCGATTTAGAATTTGTATTGATTTTTTGCTACATAACCCATCGGAATGAGGATTTCGTCAAAGCCACGTTGTTTTGCCAAAGTTTGCATGTTGTTAATGATACCGCCGAACTCGGTGTTAAGTTGATGACACGGAATACAACAACATTCTAACTAAAGACGAGGAAGGTACACAATGCACCATTCAGGTGGTCGAAAACTACAGATGCGAATCCCCATCATACAATAAATCTAATTTAATATATTGATTTCTTTTGGAAAAATGTTGCTTTTGAATGAAAAATTATTATAAATTTAACCATAAAAATTAATTTTTTTCTTTGATAAAAGATTATTATGAACTAGTGAATTTTCGTATATGTAAGAAGAAAAATTAAGATAAATCGCTTTTCTAAGATCGATTTCTACATACTTAGGCTCGTTGGAATCGTTAATTAATTAGCTTTTAATAAAAAAATCAAAATTATGAGATATATTATGTTTTAAGATGATTATATCTGATAAAAATAAAAAATCCTATTATTCTGCTAATTTTTTTATCTTCGACGCCACTGCGCGGTGGGTAATTATTTTCCGATTTCAATAAAACTGGATATAGTTCATATTCGAGTCAAATGGAACATAATTAGCCGGTGGGAGCGAACAAAAAGATGGTTTGAAAATTGTTCATACATTTCTGGTCATGCCTAATATATATATATATATATATATATATATATATATATATATATATATATATATATATATATATATATATATATATATATATATATATATATATATATATATATATATATATACCCAAGTAGCAATTTTTAGTTCCTTATAAGTTATAAAACAGATTTGAAACCTCAGTGTAAAAACCAAATGGTTTTCAAATTCGTTCCGTAAACTTCACGAAATCCTTTCCAAACCGTGTTGGAAACCTTATTTGATCGCGATCCTTGAAACTTTGCAATATTATAACCACCGTTTAAACACGGATTTAGACTAGAGGAGAAAAACCAAAAAGGTTTTTTGTAAATGCTCAGAAATAGTTCCTAAACGGTATCGAAAAGGCCAAAAAGTTTTGTTACTGTTCAAAAACAGTATTTTAATGATAAGTGAAAATCCAAATAGTTGTTTGTGATGGTTCTGAAACCGTTTTTATAAGGTGTGAAAAAATCCTTGGTGTGAAAAGTTATTATTTAACCGGTTATGACACCAAGCTGAAAACCCATTCTAATCGGGTATTATTGGAACATATCTGAAACAGATCTTTCTCGATTTTTTATTCCTATAATTTTTTTTTAAACGTTTTGTGCTTTAAAATTAAAAATGAAAACAACCAAATAATATAAATAAAACACTGCATCGTACTTTTCAATAAATTCATTTTTTTTAATTTCAAGTATGCAAACAAATACAAACAAATTCAAACAAATATAAACAAACAGTTTCTTTGAAAAAAGTACGAAATCGTAAAAAAAATATATCTTTATTTAAATTGGCAGATAATTTTTCTGCTACCCGATTCAATCGGGTACTGGCCGATTTTAAATATTCCTTTAAAAATTTTTTGACCTCATGATCGTTATAGCCACTAAATTTTGTTCTCACTGCCATCATAATTATGTTTTGAATTTCAACATACAGTAAAAAGGGTTTTTTGACCGTAGTTCCGCCCCAGGAATACATAACAAGCACAGTATCCAAAATTAATTGCTTAGTTACTATACGCGCACAACCATTCTCGTTAGGTTCTCCAAACGTTGACATATATGCAATCTAAAAAAACAAAATATAATTAAAATTGCTAGCAATTTTCAATCGACGGTTTTTACAACATGTATAATAAATATAGACACCATACTATAAATAATAAAGTTCACATAAACTAAGTAGAAAGTGATAACTATATACTCTATAAGTCTATACCGTCATTGTTTTAACAATAGCAGAAAACTCGCCACAAATTCAATAATATATTTTTACTAAATAATATTGCATGAACTCACCATTCTCTGTTTAAAATCTGGATCTGACTTCAGTTTCATTTCAAAATTTTCTATATTTTCGGCTGTACTAATTGGTAGTTCTATATCACTTATAGGTTTGGTATGTGGTGCATCTTTCGACTCGACAATTGGAATTTTTTCCGCAAGCAAATAAATTACTGCTTTCAACTCAGCTTGGGATTTTAAAATTATTTCTGTTTGTTCCGTAAATAATTTTATAACACTATCTAATTTTTGGTTTAAATAGTTATAATCTATAAATTTAACAAAATTAGTTATTAATTATTAAGACAAAACGACATTATGCTGCTGTACCTTGATATTTTACAAATCCCAGATAAGTGGATTATGCTCTGCTGTATTGCAACTATAATTTATAGAATTTGAGTTAGCTGAAGTTGAGATCCCAACATCTTTAACGAATGCCCTACTTTCAGCATCCGTGTATAGATACATTAAAGATGATGGAGGTGAAATGTTATTCATTTCACTTTTCTCACATATTGCGCTCTCCGCCCCATGAATAACATCTCCGTTAATTACATTTGTAGTTTGCACCGTTTGTCGAGCTTTTCCACATGGGTTTTCTCTCACAGATTGAATTTCCTCAATTAACATTTCATTAATATCTAATGGCGAGTTTTTATCTCATGTTTTCCGACGTGCAGTTTCGGTTTCACTTGATGATACTATCATTGTTTCCCTTTCTTGCTCCAATGCAGTCTCTAGTACATCTACAAGTAACATTAATAATTTTTGCATATTATTAAAATGCGTATGCAATATGGTTCCACTATTCTTACCAATATTGTCGTGCAAAACTTTACAATGCATCACTATCCAATCCGGTTGTGGCGACCAACATTTTTGGCGAGCAATTGACACTTCACGATTTTGGGATGGGTAATATAGCTCTTCATTTCGTATCCAACATCTTGGTACAGCCATGCAGTGTTTTTCTCCATTCTCGATGGTTTCAACCACACAATACATGATACTTGGAGTTTTGGGGAAACGGAAAATATTATGTAATATGAATACAATAAAGACACAAAAATAAAATAAAATAAACATTTAAAATTAAATAAAATTGTAATAAATAATGTAATATTGACAATAACAAAATTATTTAATAAATTCAGATTTCAATTTTCGGTATATTTATACTGAATATATCTCATGTTTGTTATAATAATTCTTAAAGTTATTTACTGTAAAATAAAAAACGGGCGAGATAAATTTCAATTATTAGTGTGCAAGAGACCTTAACTAGACCTAAAATAGGCCAAAATTGGCTTTTTGAGCTGTCACTAATGGGAATACCATCAATATTCACAAACAAATCTAACTTTTTTGGCCAATCGGCCAATGTATATAGAGACTTTAATGCTTTTTCTATTCCAAAATGCCAATAATAACCGGGCTCAACAATTTTTATTGATTCTGTAACCTTTGTCGTTTTTAAAAGAGTTCGACCGTCAATGCAAAGCTCTTGGTGCCCGTTTGCTTTTAATAATTTCAACAAACTATTAAGAGCGCTGTGAGATATTTTGAATTCAATAGCACATTGCTGTAAATTTTCAGTCAAAGAAAAGGAGGGCGCATTTAAATCTTTTGCATAATCTTCTTCCATATTACAATATTTTAACCCAACATGCTTATTATTTGGAAACTTATTTTCAGAAAAATTCGAAACATTTGTATTTATAGACAACTCACTGACAATTGAATTTTCCACATTGTCCTCCAATCCAATTACAGGATTGGATAAAAAAGATGTATCAACAGCAGAATCAGATGTTTGTTTAATTACTGTCGAATATTGATTAAAAATTGAATAAGCTCTACGTCTAAAAATTGAAGGGTTTATATGCTTAAATATGGATCGTTTAGGCTTAGGCATTTCAATGCAAAGATTAGTAGTTAATAAATTTAATGCAAAGATTAGTAGTTAATAAAAATAAACGTTAAATAAAGAAATGTACAAACCTCGATATATTTTCACTTATAATTTTCAACAAATAATATAACAAATAAAAATAAGTAGTAGCACTTTTAAATATAATTCACGTACACAGTACACTTTAAATTAAAACTAAATAAATTTTAGACAATAAATTACTAATTTTGTTTTGGTAACTGATCACTGATCACTGAAAATCACAAATTAAATTGAAAAACTATAATATTGTTTTACATTATTTTCAATTTCTCATCAATTTACAGTTATTCAAAAATAGGCCTTAAAATTCACACAAAAACTAATTTGTTTTAATTTGGTTAAAAAAACGGTTGTGGAACCATTAAAAAATCGTAATTACAAATCCTTTGTTATTCGTTTCTGATAAACTTCGCAAAACTAATTTGTTTTCATTTAGTTTCAAAAAAACCATTTTGGAACATCCAGATCGTTTCTAAAAATCTTTTGTATCCGTTTCAGATACATTTTACAAAAACTAATTTCTTTTCATTTGGTTGCATAAAAACCTTTATAAATCGTATCAAAAACCTTAATTTAAAAACATTTAGAAACCGTTTCAAAATAACCGGTTGCAATAAAACTAATACAAAACCTCTTTGATGGTTTTTTAAAAACTTCGGTTCTAGATTGCTACTTGGGTATATATATATATATATATATATATATATATATATATATATATATATATATATATATATATATATATATATATATATTTCTATGACAAATTTAACAAAAACTCAAATCGAAAAAAACACTTTGTGATGAATAATCCACAGTAAATTACCATTTCGCTTATATTTTTGATTATTTCCATAACATTTTATAATTTGTCCAGTTTTGCATCAAGAACAATTGTTATCCTAAAATTCCAACTTTCTATAAAATATTCCAACCTCAAACCGATAATAGTAATAATAATAAAAACAAAATACACAAATCAAATTAAAGATAAAAATTATATTACCTTTTCATTAAATTTTTCGTTTTCCACTCAACCTTTTTTTTAAAATTCATTCAAACAAGTGTTTACATAATTTCCATCATATCATACGCGACAAAAAAAATTATAAATAAGCTGAACTTAATTTTATTGCTTTACTATACAATTGTCATCTGTTTTTCTGGTAAAAAATGTGTAAAAAGGGATACAGAGATTTTTTTTAGAGTGAATTTACTCAGGTTGAATTAATGTTACAAACTTTAAATTTGCATTTATTCTACAGCATAGATTGTCTTAAATTACAAATTTGGTTCACGTTAATGTGTAGTCGAGGTTTATTTAACCTTGACTGCCAACTTGGTTGGTCGGTAGTGGCCAAAACGACTTATTAGCCAGAAGTGGTTGAAGCTGGATGCATATGACAAACGTCTTAGCAAACCACTCCCTTTATAGTGTAAACGGTTTTACAGCAATTATAATTTTCATAACAAAATGACATATTATCTACAAAAACCTAATATTTTGCAACATTTTCTATTAGTCGGCATTAACTGAAGTCTGGATTCATGCTGAAAATACTTTACAACATTTCATGTCATAAATCGTTATTGACCGCCATAGTAATGGTTTATAGTCATTAATGATTTCGATTATATGTTTATCAAAGTATTATTTTACAAAATGTATTAAAATCATTCGTTTGCCACTCTAATGATATGTTAAATCCTATATAGTTCAAAGATCTAGTTCGATCTTGGATACTGTTACGAAGCAATTGTATCTAAAATAACTCCACCTGCATTTATCGATTCGATATTGTCGATATGATTTCTTATATTCTTTTTATCCATAATGCCCAATCAATTCATTGTTTATTTCGTTTTCTTTTAGTAGCTTTTTTGACACATGTACTGGTAAAATATATATTAGTGAGACAGTTAAGTGAATAATCTCAAACGCTTTAAGTTGTTTATTTTTAATATTTTTTGGTTTAAAAATTCCAATCGAGTGTTGCGATTTTCATGATTTTTTATCGCAAAATTTCATTTATCTTAATATCATTAAATAAATGCAGTTATAGCTATAGTTCGATTAAATAAATTTATTAGAAAATTTTTTTGCTTAATGAAAAGAAATTGTATGCAAGGTTAATAAACCAGTCAAATTAGCTTTTTGTGAGGAAAAAATTAGTAACAGGATGAAAACTATTGGATATATAAGAAAATATTGCGTAAATGATGGGAAATAAAAATTAAAGGTGCTCAGAGTTGCGGTGGTGAAATGGGGTGAGCTTTTAGGGGTAGAAAATGGTTTTTCATGATTTTCAGCGAAACTAGACCTTTTATCGAAAAAAAATTAAAGTAAAGGTTATAGGTAATAAAAAGGTCTATAACTTTTATATGAACCATTTATTCACATAACCTAAAATTTGCCGTGAAAATAGAAAAAACCGATGAAAAAAGGGCTTTTCGTTTTTAATTTTTATCTCCCACAAAAAATTTGTTTTTCCACACAATTTGGTAAAAACTTCCCTTATTATGTCCCTAATACGCTGTAATTTTTTGGAATCAAAATATATATTTTTACGTTTGATTTTGATTTTAAACCAAAAAAGTGACTTCATTTTCACACAAAAATTCTCCCGTACAGGAAACAGTTTTTTCAAAAAACACATTAATCATTATGTATGTTGAAACGTCTCCTTTTAGATGGTGAAAAAAAATAAGCATCACAAAGGAAAACTTTTCCAGGAAATGCGAAAACTGAATAAACTTGATTTTAAAAAGTTATTTTCTGCACTCGAGTACCACAATACGACATATATCGAAACTCGTTTGAGTGCAGAAAAGTGAGTTATTTCCGCACTGCTTTGTCATTTCCGCATTTCCGCACTGCTTTTTCATTTCCGCACTGCTGCCAATTTAAAAGACGAAACGGTGCGTTTGTGTTGGTAAACATTTTTATTAATAAAGTAGAAATGAATGAAAACATTACTTTTGACCAAAGTAGAAAGAGCATTTATGCAAGTTATTGATTGAATATCCTCCAGGAATCGGTGGTTGTGGCAAAAGCTCTCCAACCACTTTCAAGTTTGTTCGGCTTGTTTGACTCGCAATTATTGTAACAGTTGTACCGGCTGAAACATTGCCATTTTCAATGATTGATTTACTGAATTGAGCAGTGGTTGATGAGGTCGTTGAAACGTTATCAGCTCTAACAATTTTCGAACACATGATGCTGTCAGCAATTTTACGTTTATTGTTGAGCGAGTATTGAATGTATTTTTCTGTAACCTTATCAGACTCCCAACCACCATGTTGCTCAATTGTAGTTAAATTCACACCCGAATCTGCCAACAAGAATGCAGACGATCGACGGAAGCAATGACCAGTGTACCCACCCGGTGACGAAAGATTCAAGAAAATTGCAATTGTCTTCGGATAGCCTCCAATCGTGTTAATGCCGATCGGCTGTTTGATGCCGAAAACCCAAAAAGAATCTGTCGGTGATAACGCCATGAGGACATAGTCTTGAATACATCTTGAAAATGCCAACCAAATTTACGTCCCGATCACTTCCTTCGTTGATGACAAATTGTCGAATGATTTTGGTTTTCGTTTTCGGTACGGTAATTTTAATGCCATTGTCCATGTATTCGAATTCGACATCCTTTACGTTCAAATTCAACAAATCGCTTCATCGACAAGCACCATAGACACCGACAATAAGGGCCACCTTAAAATTGTGAGGTTAGGAAAATGAAACAAAAAAATTATCAGCAAATTTTACCTTCGTAGCCAAATAAACATCGTCGGGATTGTCCTTCAGGAATTTGTAGATTTCTTCAATAGTGAAGATTCTTGATTTCTTCGCAAAATAATTGTCATTTTTACGCTTCTAAAGAGCTCGCAAATTATTGAATTTTGAGATATCGATGTTGTCCTTCACGTTCAACGTTGATTTTAACATTGAGTAAATGCTCCATGTAGTTGACGATTGGAATTGTTTCATCTCGGTATCGAAATAAGCAAGCAACTTATTTTCGTCAATCATTTTAATTTATTTTTTTCACTGCACCATTGTTACAACGCTCGATACGTTTGTTCGTATTCTTCTTTGGATATTACCATCAATAAACCTTGCAAAGCTCTTTCTGCTGCTCCTCCAATATTGGAATCCTCCCCTGAGCTCATTTTTTGCAGTTTCTCAATAAAATACACGCGCAATTAAAACACGTTTGTAGTGTGGGAACAATCAAGAACAAATGACGTTTTTCTCTTCTTTTCTTGCACACAATCTAACTTGCATATTGTCAAGGCATTGTTGATCGATCAATACTTCGCGTAGTTTTTTTGTAGTGATTTTTTGTAATTTTTTTTTATTTTTTGTCTATTGTGGTACTCAAGTGCAGAAAACATTGTGTGCAACTCGTTTTGAAATGAATTTTTTCAGCACACGTCCTAATTTTCAATAGACTAGTGCTGAAAAAATCTTCATTTCAAAACTTGTAGCACAAACTACTATTTCAATCATTGTTTAAAATTTTTCATCATTTGTTAAAATTAACAGTTGAAATGCTTAAAAAATATATAAGATAGATATTAATTAATTTTCTTTAATTATTTCCTAGAAACAAATTGACTCTGCCTAATGCAAATAAATTTTACTTTGGTTAAACAAAGCCTATTTTTATATATTGATTGACGAACATTATTAAAATTAATAAATACAATTAACAACCAACGAAGTAATTAGTAATTTTGTCTACGAAAGCATATAAAAGGTCTATTTCCATGCCAGATTAATCTCCTGTAAAAATGTTTTTTTTCAATAATGTTATAGAATTTAGCAAATTTTGCTAAAACAAGGGATAAAAACATGTCTTTTCGAGAGTGAAAATTTGTTAAACGAGACGCGTTTAAGCCTCGAGTGGGGCAGTTTTACGAACGTAAAACATTTTCATCTCACCTAGGGAATGTGTCTGTAGCTTTGCAGTCGACCATAGCGGTCCCGACAGTTATAGACGAAACACAAAAGGTCATTTTAGCTCCGAATTAAATAAACCAGTTTTCGGAAAACGTTTAAATTTTTTATAAATACCAAATTAATACATCAAATTTTTGATAACCATGTGATGAGTTTTTTTCAAAATAATATGTTACTTTACTGCCGCCGTAAAAATATGGAAAGAAAATGGCGATAGTTGAACGGCGGCTGCCGCCGTAGAAATATGAAAGTAAAAATATGAAAACGATAATAAAATGTTCTTAAAATTCGTTGTACTTGGTGACTTTAATGTGCACAACAAGGAGTGGCTTAAGCACAGTTCGAAAATGGATGAACTTAGTAAACAAGCAGAATTATTTTCGTTGTACCATAACTACACGCAAATAATTGACCAGCCAACAAGAGTTCCAGATATTCTAGGTCAAAAAAGAAATCTTCTTGATTTATTTTTAATAAACGATCCGGCTATAGTGCAATTCAAAATCACAGAGCCTCTAGGAGGATCTGATCACAATTTGATCTCAACTACACTAAATATTGAAACGCCCAAGCCATTTAAAGCCAATCCAAGACGTGTTTGGAACTACAAAAATGCGGATTGGCAAAGCTTCAAAAGTCATTATAAATGGTATCCATGGAAACAAACTTGCTTAGTTGAACAAGATCCAAATAAGGCTGCTGTGATTTTTTCTGATGTAATACTGGCAGGAATGCGTAAATTTATACCAAATAGTGTAATTATCCCGAGAGTAGATCCTTGGTTCACCAAAAATTGCAAAGAGGCAATTAAACAAAACACAATTGCGTTTCGCAATTACATTAAAACAATCGTTATAGTTAAAAAAAAAGCAGCGAAATTTTGCCGAGCATCCAACGGGCTCTCGACAGTTTTTTAAAGCCGTTAAAGCAGTACAAAATAATTTCACTCAATCGTCACTACCACCTTTAATTCATAATGATGTACCCATAATAAACCCAAAAGAAAAGGCAGATCTTCTTGGAAAACTCTTTTCTGAAAACTCAACTATAACTGCGCCTAATTTCCCGCCAAAACCAATTCCTTAGGTACCGTACAAAATGAAGCGTATCATCTTTCGCAAGAATGTCATACGTAAGATGCTTTTGCAAATAAATTCCATTAAATCATCAGGTCCTGATAATATCCCTCCCATCATACTGAAAACTTTTGCTAGAGAGCTAGCACCAATTCTCACAAAAATCTACTATCTATCGTACAAGAAAGGAGTATTTCCAGACATTTGGAAGCTTGCTAGCGTTCAGCTTGTATCAAAAAAAGGAAAAAAGAATGACCCAAGTAATTACAGACCGATATCCATCTTGTCGGTTGTTGCAAAAGTGTTCGAAAAATATATTAACTATAATAGTATGACTTATTTGGAATCTTCAAACATTTTTAATGGAAGGCAATACGGGTTTCGACAGGCACGATCGACAGGAGATTTGCTATCTTATGTAACACATGTCTGGAACAAGTCGCTCGAGCACCATGGTGAAACATTTGGCATTGCACTGGATATATCCAAGGCCTTTGACAAAGAATGGTATGACAATCTTATATGTAAGATGTTATGGTGTTGAAGAGCAACTTATTTCTTGGATTCAAAACTTTTTAACTGGGAGGGAGTTTCGTGTAAATATCGATGGGATATCATCGGAAACATTTTCTACCAACGCAGGAGTGCCTCAAGGATCATCTTTGTCTCCCACCCTTTTTCTTATATATATCAACGACTTGCTAGATTCCACCGTTCATTCCATTCATAGTTTCGTTGATGATAGTACGCTACATGCATCCCATGAAACACAAAGGCAACGGGCGTCTGATGTTATTAATAACCATAGATCTAATTTGACGGATTCCTTAAACTCTGATCTTAAAACAATTTCAGAATGGGGTCATACAAACAGTGTAGAATTCAATGCAAGTAAAACACAGTTTTGCCCCTTTACAAAATCATCTACATCTAACCCTTTTCCATTAAAATTTGATTTTAACGATCTAGAAGAAAAGGAATCTATCAAACTTTTGGGGGTTGAGGTTGAAAATGATATGAAATGGAATACTCACATTTTCAATCTTGCTAAGAGCGCAGTTCAAAAGTTAGGATATCTAGAGCGTTGTCGTAAGTTTTTCAATAGCGAACAGCTTCTTTTAATATATAAATCATTTATTCACCCCTGCATGGAGTACTGTTCTCACATCTGGGGTGGTGCATACCCAACCTCTTTAAAATGTCTAGACACTGTCCAACGAAAAGCAATTAAATTGATCGGCAATTCAAATCTTACAAACCAGCTTGGTTCGTTACAGGATAGAAGAAATGTCGCTGATTTGACGATATTTTACAAATACATTATGCATGAGTACTCTTTAGAATAGATCAAATCAATACTACCCAAACCCGCTATTTTTTCTCGTTCAACGAGAGCATCAGCCCCGGCCCACCCATTCACCGTTAAAATAACAAAATGTAGAACTGTCGCCTTTCAACGTGGTTTTTTCAACCGTATTTCTTATCTTTGGAATTCCTTGCCCTTATGGGTTTTCCCTGATTATTTTAATCCCCAACTTTTTAAAGTCCATGTCCACCAATTTCTTAAAGAAACATAATCTATTTCCACAATCCACAGTTGGCATGGTATCTTCGGATATTCAGAGACATTAATTTATAATTTATTTAAATTAACACTAAACATGTATAAAAAAAAAAAAAGGAACACGAGCAAAGTTTTTGGTGTTAACTTAAGTATTTCGTAGATACTCTGCTTTGTCATCTTGTAAGATATCTTATAATCTTATAAGATGAACAGTTTGAAACAAAAAACAAAGTATGTTTATGAAATTGAATTTACATGAATAAGACAAAACATAACACATTTTATTTCGGTTAAAAATGTCCCGAGCTACACACCAATATGATTTAATCATCTTATTTTAAAATAAGAGGTTATTTGTTGTTTCAATCTGTTCATCGTATAAGATGATAAGATATCTTAAGATGACAAAGCAAATGTATCTACGAAGGACTTTACGCTAGATTTAGGTGTTTGCTTTGACAGGTTTGACATTATTTTGCAATTAACAAAAATAATTGACAATTAATAATTTTCTACCCTGTGACAACGATTTAAGGCGTTACCAAATATTATGTTATGAACTATTTCTATATATATAATGCTACTGATAGTAATAATTTTGATTTAAATTTAATAGTTTATAATCTTAAGTATTAGTTTTTTGTAAAATTAAATATTACTGAATATTACTAAAATTAATTATAAATACATTTTTTTTATTATGAGATTCTCTTTTCCAGAAATGTCACTTGAATCTAACTTATAATTTTTGTATATCTAAAAATCTTGTAGAAGTACTTTGTTCTGGCTGAAAACATAATATTTAATACCTGGCAAATTAAATAGTTTCGCATATATTGTAAACCTCATACTACATCGATTTGTAATTACTTAATTCACTAATGTCACATTATATCTTAATTGACCAAGTTTCAGTCATTGATATCACCTTGATTGAAAACAATCAGTAATGACTATATAATCGTGACTTAGGATGTTAATTAGAATAGAAATATTCCCCATCCTACGAATTTACACAAAAGTAATGTAGAATACTATAACTTTAATATAAAAAATACCATGTAATGTAAAAACATTTTCATAATAGGAGTCTAATGACAGAGGAGAAATTCAACTTAAATAAATAAATGATGATGAATTTTCAATTGCAAAATATTCGTCGCCTTAGTGGCGTAATTGATAGCATTTCTACAAACGGATTCGAACATGGCCTGATGAGGAGGTTCAAATTGATCCGAAACACGAAAATTAGTAATGAAGTTTTTTTCTAAGACATTTTCAACCATACCTTCAAATTGAAAAATTCAAATTATCTTTCTTACTTAAGCTTAGTTGTCCACAAAATTTCAAAAAAATTATGTTATATATTTTAAGTATTCCAACTGTAAATTTCAACAAATGATTAAAAATTTTAAGCAATGCTTGAAAAATAACTTTTTAAAATCAAGTTTATTCAGTTTTCGCATTTCCGGGAAAAGTTTTCCTTTGTGATGCTTATTTTTTTACACCATCTAAAAGGAGACGTTTCAACAAACATAATGATTAATTTTTTTTGAATTTTTGAGATCAATTAAACTCAAGTAAGTAATTGGTATTTTTTCAATTCAAAGGTATGGTTTGAAGTTTCCCAGAAAAAACTCCAATTCACATTTTTCGTGTTTCGGATGGGATTCGAACCTATTCTCGTCAGTGTCCGGCTCGAATCCTTGGGCAGACACGCTATCGCTATAATGATTAACGTTTATTTTGAAAAAACTGTTTCCTATACGGGAGAATTTTTGCGTGAAAATGAGGTCACTTTTTCGGTTTAAAATCAAAATCAAACGTCAAAATATATATTTTGATTCCAAACATAATAAGGTACGTTTTCGTCAAATTGTGTGGGATAAACAAATTTTTTGTGGGAGATAAAAATTAAAAACGAAAAGCTCTTTTTTTTTCTATTTTCACGGCAAATTTTAGGTTATGTGAATAAATGGTCTAAATAAAAGTTATAGACCTTTTTATTACCTATAACCTTTACTTTAATTTTTTTTCGATAGAAGGTCTAGTTTCGCTGAAAATCACGAAAAACCATTTTCCACCCCTAAAAGCTCACCCCATTTAACCACCGCAACTCGGAGCACCTTTAATTTTTGTTTCCCATCATTTGCGCAATATTTTCTTATACATCTAATAGTTTTCATCCTATTGATAATTTTTTCCATTTTTTGCCTGTTTTTAAGGTATCTAGACTGGTCTAAAAGTTATATTCAAATTTTTATAACTGTTCATTTGGTTACAACTATTAAATATGCTACAGACCTATAGTCAATTTGTCAATCAATTCGAAAACGAAAATAAACGAAATAAAATTTAGTGTTAAAACCCCCTAATTTTTATTTCGTTTATTTTCGTTTTCAATTGATTGACAAATTGACTGTAGGTCTGTAGCTTGTTTTAGATTTATGTGGTTTTCTTTTCACTTTTCTAAATCAATTTATAAATTAGGGTCTGAAAAGAACAAAAAACAAAAGTTTATGTAAAATATGTTTGTATTAGTGATATTTAAATGGCGGTTGTCTACTTTTAAATTTGAAAAATTTCATATAATAGCATATTCTGCAATTGCGAAATATTAATAAAAGATTCAATTAATTTGTAAATAAAATGATTTTGTTTTATTCATTCATATTTGTTTTCAATTTAAATTCCTTCATTTTAGAGAAAAGCGTCTTCGTTTTTTTCTATGATGCATCTTTTTTCATCCGCCCAATGGAATATAACATTTTAATCTTCTTATATATTAATACGCTAACGAAAATTTTGTACAGCCTAAGGCTTTTTTACTCGCAGATGGATTCATTTCAAATTTTCACTGCTAACTGATATTAGTGTAACTTAGATTTTAAAGATGTTTCACACAAATTGGATCATAAATGAAAAAGTTATAGACTTAAAAATTTATTTTTGAATTTAAGCGAACTCCCCCATACTAATATGAAATGGACTTGCACAAGCCATATTTTTTTTTCACAAAAACGCTAAACTTTGTTACTTTGTTATTAACGTGGAAATATTTACGACTGTTAAAAGTGTGAAATATGTTTGCAAGTATGTATATAAAGGGTATGATTCTGCCAATGTTGAATTAAGAGTGAATGGAGAGAATGCAGTGAATAATGATGATGCGATTGTGGGAAATGAAATTCAAGATTTTTTGAATGGACGGTATGTTGGTTCGACTGAAGCTGCTAGGCGCATATTTGAATTTCCAATGCATTTTCAATCTCATACAATTATTCGACTTGATTGTCATTTGCCTAATAGACAAAATGTTTATATCAGGAATGGTAATGTGGCTGGTGCAGTCACAAATGTATCAAGAACAAAATTGTTAGCATTTTTCCATTTGAATTCCATTGACAATTTATAGCTAATGAGTTTTTGTATACAGAATTATCATTACATTTTGTTTGACATGATCAAAGTAAATGGTGGAAAAG
This sequence comes from Diogma glabrata, assembly GCA_963693315.1. NCBI lineage: Eukaryota > Metazoa > Arthropoda > Insecta > Diptera > Cylindrotomidae > Diogma > Diogma glabrata. The sequence continues at coordinate 194,428,372 of OY856186.1, read as the reverse complement.
GAGACAACGTGGGGCTGATAAAGTTGTTGCTCGATTATATATGGTTACTCCAAAAGATATAGAATTGTTTAATATGCGTTTCCTTCTGTTTCACGATCGTGGTCCAAAATCTTTTACTGAACTACGTATGTATGAAGGTGTTGAGTACCCTACTTTTGTTGCAGCATGTGAAGCTCGAGGTATTGCAACAAATGATAATGAATGGCGTGAATGTTTACTTGAAGCTTCAGAAATTCAATCACCAAAACAGTTAAGTCAATTATTTGCATTTATCTGTGGTTTGAATGTTCCTCCGAATGCTTTAGCTTTATGGATTGAATTTAGAAATAGTATGATTGATGACTTTTTACGGAATTACGATGAAAATGTGTCAATTAATCGAGCCTTGATTGAAATTAATGGAATTCTTCTGACACATAATACTTCATGTGGTGATCTTGGTCTTCCGATTCCACAATATAACTTACAGACTGGCGATGAAGTTCATTTTGATATTGAAGAAGAAGCTATAGTTTTTGATAGAATGTATGAAAATGCAAATAATGAGCAACGTAGTGTGATTGATATTGTTTTGCGTGAAGCTCAATTCCATGATACTGGAAGTAATGTTTTTTTCTTGACAGCTCATGCAGGTTGTGGCAAAACATTTGTTCAAACGGCAATCATTCATAAATTTAATTCATTAAATCTTTCGTGTATTGTAACTGCCTTCAGTGGTATTGCATCAACTCTTTTGATTGGGGGGCGAACTCTGCATATAATGTTTTCAAATTACCAATTCCATTATTAGAGAATTCAATGCCAAATATAACTCCGAACAGTTTACATGGCACATATTTCAATAATGCTTCAATCATTATATAGATGAAATTTCAATGTGTTCTATTCTTGCTTTAAAATTAATTGATCGTTTGTTAAGAGATTTGACTCCAAACGAAGAAAATAAAAATAAACTGTCTCCAGGTAAACCTCTTTTACTGAGCGGTGACTTTCGCCTGATTCTTCCAGTTATACCGAATGGCTCACGTTCTATTTTATTTGAAAATTGTATTACATCTTGGCAAGAATTTATTAACTTTAAAATTTTGAAATTAAATCAAAACATGAGAGCTCTCGCTCATGAAATTGAATTTGTAGAATTTCTTAGAAGACTCGGTAATGGTGATATGCAAAGTTTTCCACAGTTTGGTTCAGATATCATTGAAATTCCTCATAATTTGATTGGTAATCCAGACAATATTATTGAAGTCATTTTTGGAAATATTTCTGATACAATTTTATCTGATGACATTTTGAGTTTTGTCATTTTAGCCCCCAAAGAAGAGGAGAAAGCATATTTTAGTTTTGATAAAGTTGTTTGTGATGACATTCGTTAGTAGAACAATTTTCCAAAAGAATTTTTAAATAAATTGAGTGTAGGAGCTTTGCCACCTCATAAATTAGTTTTGAAAGTGAATTGCATTGTTCTCCTCATACGTAATTTAAATACAGGTCAAGCATTAGTAAATGGAACACGAATGCGTGTAAAAGTTATGCACCGAAATTCAATAGATTGTGAAGTTTTGACTGGTGTCATGCGAGGTGTACGCATTCTAATTCCACGCATTCATTTGACTTATTCTGGAACTCTTCTTCCATTTAAATTTCAAAGAACTCAATTCCCTATTATTCCTGCTTTTGCTATGACTATTAATAAATCTCAAGGTCAGACATTGAACAGAGATGCCATTTTACTTAAAGAACCTGTATTCACACATGGTCAATTGTATGTTGCTGCAAGTAGAGTGCGTGCGTTTGAATGTTTGAAATTTTATATATATGATACATCTGACCAAGGTCATATGTTCAATGATAATAGGGTTTTCACAAAAAATATCGTCTTCCCAGAAGTCATTGTTACCTGATTTCTTCTCTCTTTTCTCAAAAACCTTTTCCTCTTTTATGAGTATGAGTGTCTGTGCGTTTGCTTTTGCCTCAATATGCGTGTTTTTTAATTTCATATTGAGGCTAAAGTTGCCATTCAGTTTTATCATTTTCATCGTTAAACATATTTGAATTTTTGTTTTTGATAATAATTGCTGTTTCAATTGTCTATTAATATATAAAATAAAAATATGGAGGGGCTGAAATCTCACAGCTCTGAGATATCAAGACTTCGGTCTGGGTTAAGGATTTTGATATAGTTTTCGGCAAAAAACTTTTATGAGGACATGGTTTTTAGTTTTGGGCAGCGATGTATATCAAACATAAGTCTTTGTTAAAGTACAAGTATTTTTTATCTCTGTTTAAAAATTTATTACAAAACTAACACGAAACATCAATACGTTGCCGGAAAATTATAATCAAAATTCCAAAAATATTGTTAAATTAAATAAAATCAAACTTTTTCAAAATTCCAAAAATATCCCAAAAATTAGAATAAAATCAAATATTAAAATTTTTTATAAATTCCAATAATATTTCAAAAATTCTTAAAAATTCAAACTTTTTCCAAAATTCTAAAAATATTGCAAAAATTCCAAAATTCCAAAAATTATAATAATATCAAAAATTAAAAATTTTTCAACATTCTAAAAATATTGCAAAAATTCTTACAAAATCAAAAATTAAAACTTTTTCCGAAATTCTAAATATATTGCAAAATACAAAATCAAAAATACAAACTTTTTCAAAATTCCAAAAATATTTCAAAAACTATAACAAATTCAAAAATTTCCATGTCCAATTTCATTTTAAATTACATTTACGTCATAAAAACAGCTACATTTTTTTTTCCAAAAAATTGGCTAAAAAAATAAATAAAATCATTTTTTGACACACTTGACATTATTTTTTGACAAACTTATAATGCCATAATTCTCTATAATAATAATTAAATATCATGTCATACAAACTATAAATTTTATTTTTTTCTAAAAAAAATTGGCTAAAAAATAAATAAAAACCTTTTTTTTGACACACTTGACAACATATTTTGACAAACTTATAATTCCATAATTCTCAATAATAATAATAAAATTTCATTTCAAAGAAACAATTTTATTTTTTTCCAAAAAATTGGGTAAAAAACTAAATAAAAATCTTTTGACACACTTGACACCTTTTTTTTGACAAACTTATAATGCCACAATTCTCAATAATAATAATAAAATTTCATTTCAAACAAACCATTTTGTTTTTTCCAAAAATTGGGTAAAAAAATAAATAAAAATCTTTCTTTTGACACACTTGACAACATTTTTATGACAAACTTATAATGCCATAATTCTCAATAATAATAATAAAACTTCATTTCAAACAAACAATTAACTTTATTTTTTTTCCAAAAAATTAGGTAGAAAAATAAATAATAATCTTTCTTTTGACACACTTGACAACATTTTTTTGACAAACTTATAATGCAAAAATCTAGTTTTTGATCTCACATACCAATCCCGACCATCAAGATTTCTCCAAATTTAATGTTCCTACTCGTAATCACTTAAAATGAACGTTTTTTAAGCCAAAAATATGAAAATTTGCTATTTTTGACACACATAATGATTTTTTTGACACACTTCCGGTACAGTTATCGAACACAGCGTCCTTTCGGACCTGTCTCTTGTGAATACCTATTTGTAGAAACAAAAATTTTTGAAATCCCTCCAGCGGTTTTCCCTGCAGCGTAGGTAATGACGGCGGACGGCCGGCCGGCCGGCCGGCAGACAGACATACATTTTTTTCTTTTTTGCTTTTTTAGAATCAGGAGGTCCTAAAACGTCGAGAAATGTCAAAAAAAGTGGGGGTAAGAATTTCACTTTGAGCTCATGAATGTAATACTTAGGTCTTTAAGACCGAAGTAATTAGGTCTTCCAGACCGAAGTAATATAAAATTTTCATGTATGACCGAATTTCAGTCACGGGATTTCCTATATTTTTAAAAATAAAAAATGAAAATTATGCTATCATTTCTCACTACCACTTTTGAAATCATTGCTTCTACGTCAACAAAATGTCTACGCAAAAACTTTATTTATAAGCTTATTATAATAAATCCATTTTAGAGTTTTTTTTTTATTCTATGATTACATGATTCTTTTTCATCTATGATTACATATTGAAAGCTGTATTTCTTTGGTATTTTTTGTATTAAATTTCTAGATATTACGATGTGTGAATTCATTTCTCTCATCCTATGAATTCACACATCGTAATATCTAGAAATTTAATACAAAAAAAAAAAAAAAAAATACCAAAGAAATACAATTTTCAATATGTAATCATAGATGAAAAATTCAACTTCAGTAAATATGAAAAATGATGAAGTTTCAATTTAGAAATTATCTGAACATCAAAATTAAAAATATGTTTCGTCATCGCCGCTTTGGCTAAGTTGTGTAAGACACACGGGATTTGAACAATGTGTCTCTGATGAATGTAGTTCGAATCCTGACACGAAACACAACAAAATTTTTTCTAAAGGAATTTTAGAGAAAATGAAAAGTTATTTCGAATTGCAAAATTCAAGTGATTTCCAATATGTTCTTAAGCTTAATTGTTCACAAAAACCAATCCGAAGATAAAACACAATAATTAATTCTTCAAAATTAAACATTTCATAGTTATATAAAAATTGTCGTTAACAAAACGTTTATTTTTTAAATTTTCTTTGTTGATATTAGTAATGTCAAAAAAATTTACGAAAAAATGCACATTTTTTTTTATCTAAATCGAAAAAACAATTGATTTTTTTGCGTGAATAGAACAAAATTTTTGATTTACATCAATTTTTTTTTATGGAATTGGGTGAAAAGAATTCGACAATCATAAAAAATTATAAAAATATTCAACAATTATCTGTATATTTTTGTTATTTTTTATGCCACTAATATTTTTAACATCAACATTGACATTGCTGTCACGATTAATTTATATTTACACTGGCTCAACTACAGCATAATATTGAATTCTTATTTCGGTGCATCAGTCGCCTGTACCTTGGCGCAACTATTGTTATTTTCAGTACTTTAGGCTACTCAGTATGATGGGCTAGGGAGAAAGGAGAGGGTGAAGAAATTGCAGATCAAATATGACCTAATGGAGTAAGTGAAATATTTCAATTTTTTGTTTAACATGTATTGAATATATATCAAAGTAGTGTGACGGTCTTGGTTCTTCCGTCTTTAGGGATCGGTAGAGAGCTTACTTTTTTAAATCCGTTCTTTGGATAATGTGGTTTGCGTGCAATTCTGCATTTGTACTGGGCTGGAGAAATACATCCTCGAATTTGCAGGATTGAAGCTAGTCGGAATTAAACCTCGCAAAGCATTAAGTTCCCCTATTGTTTCTGGTTGTGACAGCATTATCAGGATCAGTGCTCATTACAATACAGCAAAAATTGTTACACACATAGTAATTTTTTAAATAATCATAAAAATTTGGTCCGGGTGCTGGCCGACCGACATTTTTTTGACTTATTTAAGCTCGTTATTAACCGAAAGTTGTTTATTTATGATTTTATTTGACAAACAAAAAAATTATTATTAATATATACATATAGTGGTTTTTTCAAGTTACAGTGCTCCTGTAGACGATCTTCTGGAGGTCCTTTAACTAAAAGAAGACGTTGGGTGGTGGACTTGATATCTGCGGCTTGGATTTTTTAAAATAAAGGACCAACAAAATTCTATTAGTGTATAGACTTTAGATAAATCTAAGTATCAATCGAAGGAATAGTTAAACTTTTGATTTTTCACAGTCATTTGCTTCAAAAAGAAAAAATTCGAATTTTAACCAAAAGCTTTTCAACTAAATTGTTTTAAAAAATAGAAACATTTTTCCAAAACCTTAATCCATTGATCAATCCCTAAGATAATATATTTATGAAAGTTGTATTAAAATTTCAGATCGATCTGTTTAGCCGTTTTTGAGTAATTGTGCTCACCGACTTTGAAAACGCAGGTTCCAGAAAAACGCCTTCAAAGTTTTAAAAAACGTTTAAACTGACTGTTTTAACTGACAAAATTCACATGTTGGGTATAAAAAAAACCTATAAATGTAGCTCTTAGGTAAAGAACAGACCTTCTACATTGCCATTTTATGTATGCAAATATAATTAAACGGCTTAACTCAGGTATTGCGCGACATTACGAATATTACAAAATATTACATTACACTACATTACAAATATGCGTGTATGTATGTAACCAAGAATGTTTGCCGGATCAATTTGAAAATATAGTCAAATTCAAAAATATATGTACTCAAATATATGTACATTCCAAAAACTCAATAAAAAGAAAGTCGATTTTTTGAAATAATTTAATAATAATAATTATTATTTGAAATAATTTTTATTTCTTATAATTTCTAATATAAAAATCTCTTAAAACATTATCACGTTTTTTAACCTTACTTTGAATTGGTTTTACTCTCAATTCGATAAACGTAATTACCCAAACCTTCCTCTGGACTCGATCACTGATTAGAAAGCGAAAACTCCAGGTTTTATTAAGTATCCCACAACTTTATTGTTTCACTACAACAGGAACACAAAAAAAGAGCAATTTTCCTATCTAGAATATTCTTTCAATACTGTGCTGATTTCCCAGTAAGCACTATAAGCTATTGATTAGGGCGGCAAATTTTCGATGGCGGCAAATTATTTTTAATATAACATTTTTTAGGGTTTCCGCTCCTTATATAACTCTTTACTCCATTCTTTCAGAGAGAGTAACTGAGAATAACATAACATGACCAAATACAGGAGCGCAAATAAAACAATATCGTTTGTTTATGCTCCTAAATCGAAATAAAAATATTTTTCTTTACTCGAAACTCCTTAACATATTTGTTCAGCACTTGTTTTATTATTTTTTTTGTGGCGCTCATGCTCCATGTAGGAGCGTTGCCAAGCTAATCAGCTTCGAATATTCATCATGGTCATGCGCAACAGTGACATAACGGTAACATGATAGCCAATTTTTTTAAAGTCGTTTATTACCACGCATGGAGGGATCAGTTTTTATTAATTTGTTAATTTTTTTCTATTTTTTGATCCACGGGTGTGACAACCCCGCGCACTCCAGCCCCTGCTATTGGCATATTAGTTAACGTGAGATATCGCATACCACTGGCAATAGCAGTGAGATATCACTAGCCAAGGTGATATCTTAGGGGTGCTGGCGGATGAACTGTATTCAGTCAACGGTAGCACTCTCAATCTTAGCTAGTGAATATTCCTTGATGCTGGAACGCTGTAGCTTGCTCGAAGAAACGAGCCTTCATATAACTACATATCTGAGCTTTAATCATTGAAAAATATACTGCGTCCCATAGTCAAGGATTATGCCATTAGCTGGACTATTGGCCAACCAATTTTAGTTTTGTTCCTGCAAATTTTTAAAACAAATTTGCTTTTTATCTCTTATTTTATTTTTATTTTCCCTATCCTATCACGAAATATTGGCCTATGTCATATTTTATATGTGATAGGATTTATGGTTTAGTTATTCATTATTTAACAAAAAAATATTAAAAAAAAACAAAAAAAAACAGATTTGCGTACATTAACATCCTTTGAACGCATGTTGTTGTGGGACCTTGGTCTTAAAAGGTTTTTATGTGTTGTTGTGACACATATTGTAATGCCTACTACACATCACATTTTATTAAAAAAATTACGTCCGTCTCCCATTGCAGTCGTGGTCTACCTCGCGGTCGCCCACTCCCTGGGGAACTAACGTACATTTTTTTAATCATTTCAGATTTTGAATCGGCTCGTAGAACATGCCCAAACCAAGCAATCCTGTTGGAACGGATACAACCTATTATATCTGGACCCTCAAGAAGGTATCTGATCTCAAAGTTATATCGCGTTCTGAGCTCTCCATCGTCTGTCTTAAGTGGACCGAAATGTAGCGTAGTATACAGATAAATGTGATTCGTCATTTGGGTGTAAGGGTCTTCGTTTGTGACCCATACATCACAACCGGTCTAATCAACGTCTTGTATAACTTGAGTTTGGTGTTAGTTGATACATATAGTGATCCAAGAAGAGTCTTAATTGAGTATAAATTTCGATTACCTGCAGCGAGATTTTATATCTGTAACTGTAAGTATGCTGTTGTTCGAATCAAGCATGGATCCCAAATATTTAAAAGATTCTATTCCCTCAATTCGTTCATCGCCGCATATTAAATCTTTCTTCTCAGCCTCTCCTGAAACATTCATATGTTTGCTTTTATCGTAGTTTAAAAACCAATTTTTCTAGCACCAATCTCAAGCGACTTGAAAGTCTCACTCATAACAGCTTCACTTCGGCCGAGGATGACAACATCATCAGCGTAAGCGATCATCTGTACTGAGTTTATTGACAAGATGTTGTTGTTAGTCGGTAGTTTCTTTTGACGGCACACATATTCCAAGGCTAAATTAAAAAGTATAGGAGAGATAGCATCACCTTGTCTTAACCCGGAGTCGACTTTAAAAAACTTTGATATTTGTTCTCTACTCGTACACAGTATTGAGAGTTCTGTACTGTCATTTTGCATAATGATACCAGTTCACCAGGGATTCCCCATTGACACCAGAGCAGACCATAGAGTCTCTCGTTTGAGAGAGTCGTAGGCCTGCCTGAAATCAATGAAGAGTTGGTGCACAGGTATGTTGAACTCTTGACACTTTTCCAAAATCATCCTTATCGAGAAAAGTGCATCGGTAGTACCTCGACCTTGCCGGAAGCCACACTGATATTTTCCAAATAGTTGTTTAGCAAAAAGATCGATTTTGGCTAGCAAAATGTATGAAAAGTTCTTATATGCTGTGCAGAGGAGAGCGATGCCTCTGTTGTTTGCTCATTGTAAGCGATTACCCTTTTTATGGATTGGTATCTGCATAGCTGAGTTCCAGTCCTGTGGCACGGTTTCAGTCCTCCAGATCATTTGAACAAGTTCATACAATCTTAAGGATAGAGTTTCACCACCATGTATAGATGTTATATCGTCGATACCAGGTGCTTTATTGCGTTTTAATTTTGACAGCGCCGCTTCGAATTCCTCTTTGGTTGGTTCGTCTACATGTACCTTTGACGCACGAATAAGCTTTTCTCGTCGCTCGACTTGTTGCTGGTCACTTAAGTTGAGAAGATTTTCAAAATAAGCGGCTCAAGCATCTAAAATATTTTTAAGGTCTACTTGTAGCTCCCCATCGTCGTTTTGAATAGCAGTTGATCTAGTTTGAGGTCCCTTCTTTAAGGCCTTCACCTGTTGAAAGAAGTTACGCGATTGATGTTCCTTACTGAAGCTTTTAATCTCCTCACACTGTCTCGTCCACCATTCTCTCTTCGTTCGTCTACATAGATAGGAGTAAGATTACTCCTGAGGATGTCCTAAAAAGATGAAATATATTAAGTGATCATCGTGATCGAAACGTCGGCAAAACTACAAAATAATTTGTTAATTAATTTCTCTTGACTGAAGTACACAACCAATAAACTAATCATAGAAATAAAATTAAATCTTTTATTTTTAAAATTTTGTAAAATTTAACGTGCGTATAAAACAAGTGCTGAACAAATATGTTATTCAAAGAAATACGCCAAGGGCCTACGGCAAAAATACAAACTTGGGTGATTTACTGGTTTAAATTGCAAATGCTAGTATATTTGATAACCGATAGTAGATTGGGACAGTAGTACATTGGGTACTTATTTTGAGAGACACTTTTGAATTACCAAAAGATTTATTTTCTTGTGGACGGCCCTGCATATCGACCCTACTCCATTTACTATCATTCTAAGTTCTATTACAGTGCAACACTTAAAGTAATTTGATTTGTTCTAATAAGACAGATCTGTTCTTCCTTTATTCAGATAAGACAGATCTGTTCTTACTTTATTCGAAGCATTTGAATTTCACATTTGGAAACAATTTGCAGACGAAAAAAACCACTTTTTTATCAATATACAAACTTAAATTAATAATACATATATGGATAATTCTTTTACAAACTAAACACCTTTCTGACCGACACATTTTTGATTTGGCTGAAATTTTTTTATGGGTTTTATATCGAAAAAAAGATATACGTGTTCGAGGATTTTAAATCAGTAAATTATTTGTGATATAACATCACCCCGATGGAAAATCTCCCATCAAGAATAACATAAGAACTGCATCTAAAAAATTTATGGTGCAAATTATGAAACTTTTTGCAAGCCATACAATTTTAGAGCGATCTAGTTTCGAACCAATGAGAAAATTTTTAAACTTTAAAAAAGTTTATCATTCTCATCAGGGCTAGCCGACTAAATAAACTCTACCAAAAAATGTCAACGCTAATGAATATAAACCAAAAATTAGGATACAACTCTAGCGAAGTGTAAAAACAAAAAATTTACATAATCATAAATTTAAAAGATTCAGGTTTAGTCAATTAATTTCTCTGGTGATCACTGTTTTGTTATACTCTAGACATTCTAGTATTGAATAACAAACTTGGATCGGTGAGAAGAAGATGACTAGTCTTCACTTGTGTCTATTGACACATGATCAACAATTAATTCAGTAAATTATTTGTGATATAACATCACCCCGATGGAAAATCTCCCATCAAGAATAATATAAGAACTGAATCTAAAAAATTTATGGTGCAAATTATGAAACTTTTTGCAATCCATACAATTTTAGAGCGATCTAGTTTCGAACCAATGAGAAAATTTTTAAACTTTAAAAAAGTTTATCATTCTCATCAGGGCTAGCCGACTAGATAAACTCTACCAAAAAATGTCAACGCTAATGAATATAAACCAAAAATTAGGATACAACTCTAGCGAAGTGTAAAAACAAAAAATTTACATAATCATAAATTTAATAGATTCAGGTTTAGTCAATTAATTTCTCTGGTGATCACTGTTTTGTTATACTCTAGACATTCTAGTATTGAATAACAAACTTGTATCGGTGAGAAGAAGATGACTAGTCTTCACTTGTGTCTATTGACACATGATCAACAATTAATTCAGTAAATTATTTGTGATATAACATCACCCCGATGGAAAATCTCCCATCAAGAATAATATAAGAACTGAATCTAAAAAATTTATGGTGAAAATTATAAAACTTTTTGCAATCCATACAATTTTAGAGCGATCTAGTTTCGAACCAATGAGAAAATTTTTAAACTTTAAAAAAGTTTATCATTCTCATCAGGGCTAGCCGACTAGATAAACTCTACCAAAAAATGTCAACGCTAATGAATATAAACCAAAAATTAGGATACAACTCTAGCGAAGTGTAAAAACAAAAAATTTACATAATCATAAATTTAATAGATTCAGGTTTAGTCAATTAATTTCTCTGGTGATCACTGTTTTGTTATACTCTAGACATTCTAGTATTGAATAACAAACTTGTATCGGTGAGAAGAAGATGACTAGTCTTCACTTGTGTCTATTCACACATGATCAACAATTAATTCAGTAAATTATTTGTGATATAAAATCACCCCGATGGAAAATCTCCCATCAAGAATAATATAAGAACTGAATCTAAAAAATTTATGGTGAAAATTATAAAACTTTTTGCAATCCATACAATTTTAGAGCGATCTAGTTTCGAACCAATGAGAAAATTTTTAAACTTTAAAAAAGTTTATCATTGCAAAAGGATAGGATTGTAAGTTTAGGATTGCAAAAAGTTTCATAATTTGCACCATAAATTTTTTAGATTCAGTTCTTATATTATTCTTGATGGGAGATTTTCCATCGGGGTGATGTTATATCACAAATAATTTACTGAATTAATTGTTGATCATGTGTCAATAGACACAAGTGAAGACTAGTCATCTTCTTCTCACCGATACAAGTTTGTTATTCAATACTAGAATGTCTAGAGTATAACAAAACAGTGATCACCAGAGAAATTAATTGACTAAACCTGAATCTATTAAATTTATGATTATGTAAATTTTTTGTTTTACACTTCGCTAGAGTTGTATCCTAATTTTTGGTTTATATTCATTAGCGTTGACATTTTTTGGTAGAGTTTATCTAGTCGGCTAGCCCTGATGAGAATGATAAACTTTTTTAAAGTTTAAAAATTTTCTCATTGGTTCGAAACTAGATCGCTCTAAAATTGTATGGATTGCAAAAAGTTTCATAATTTGCACCATAAATTCTTTAGATTCAGTTCTTATAGTAAACTCATTTCTCTATTAATTAAATATACGTTTTTTATTGAAAATTGGGTTATACTAAACACTCTTTATTTTTGTTAGATAATGACTAAAAATTAATATGAACATTTTATTTGTTTATAACAATAGGAATTTGTTAATAATTTTTATAAATAACAGTTTTTTTTAAAATTCCGTCTTTATAATTTAAAATAAAACACACAAAAAGTGTCTATCTTTACTAGAACCGAAGTTATGAATCTTTGAAAATAAGTCTTCAAGCCAAAAATCATAAAATTCTCGAAATTTAGATCCGCTGTTTCCCATAAAAAAAAATAAAAAATTCTCGATCAAGTATATCGTTTTGTTTATATAGAACCCGTAAAAAAATGTTTAGCTGAATCAAAAACGTCCTAGTCACATGTTGTCCTAATCAGTTCGGAATGTAAACGAATGACCCTCGAACACGTATATCTTTTTTTCGATATAAAAGTTGTAAAAAAAATTTCAGCAAAATCAAATATGTGTCGGTCAGATTTTGTCCAAATCTGTTCGGTTTGTAAAAGAATTACCCATATACATCTTCCGTTAGCTTGCTAGAGAACAGACAAACAGATTATACATCACTGTCACTAAAACTTAAATAGGTAGGCAAACTAAAAAGCTTATTTTTTCTATTTCAACTATCAACAAAAAAAAAATATAAACCCAACTAAAGCAACTGAATGCCCCTTTTGCTTTTTCTATTTTTGTTTCATTGTATCCATCTAGAGACTCATTCCATTTAATTTTCGTCTTTGGAAAGAAGCAAAAAATGAATGCTTGTTCTACTATTTTTTTTTTGGGTGAGCTATCTTATAATGGGACGGAGGTTGTTTTGCTATAACTTCTTCATCGTCGTCATCATCACTACGATCATCATCATTTACAAAGAACATTTATGCTATTCCATTCCAGAAAAGTATATCTGTACATAACGTCTCACAAGATATATTTATATAGATATATACACGATATAGTCGTTTATGTTATTCGTTTTATTCTTATTTTATTTATTTCTATGTCTATCTATTCGTACGCGCGAGTATTACCAACTTTGAGTTGGTTTTGTTGGTTGAAAATAAAAAAAAATAATATTTTCCTCTTTCGGAAAATGTAATGTTGAACGTCAAATCAATAGGAATGAGAATTATTTTATTTTCGTTTTGAAAAGAAAAAGAGGCAAAGGGGGTAGTAGGGTTGGTTGGTAGCAGTAACAAAAAACAAGAGGAACAAATAAAATTGTTGGTGTACTAAGATAAAGTTTTATATTCTTTCATTGGTATGAGCGAAAATATTGAATGAATGAATGAACGGATGGATAGATGGATATAAAGTAAAGATATAGAAATGAAAAAACAAGAACGAGTCAGAATTTTTTTTTGGGATAGAAAACAGAAAATTTGGCGTCAAGATGAAGAAAAAATATTTTTAGGGTGGTAAACTCCTTTTGTATACATACGGTTATATATATATTTTTCATTTCCAAGAAAATAACCCTATGTGCTTGAGGGAAAACTAAGAAAACATTTTTTGAAGTTTCATTTTTCTGTCGTATTGTTGTTGGTATAGCGTTCGTTCATGTGTGTTTCATGTTTATATGTTTGTCGAAAATTTTTTGAGTTGCAATTTTTTGGAAGGTTCTTACATGTATGAATGTATAAAAGAGCAGGAAAATAACTGGAAAATAATACACCATTATTTCTTATTAATATAATATCATGAACATTTCTTCTTTTTTATGTAGGAAAACATATTGTTATCGGTTTCTTTCTTCAGAGATAGAATACATTTCGACTGTCTTCCTAAGAGATTTTTGAATTTGGATCAAATTTTATACAATTTCAATAGAAATATGTACTTAATGAATAATTTCGTTTTTCAGATTGATTTAATGTAATGGAAAGAGGAAAATGGAGATCGCACATTAAATTCCATCATACAAGATGACTAAGATGACTTTTGATCTTAATTAAAGAGTAAAGTTGGCAACAAGCATGCTATTCGAAATTACGTTTAATGTTAGATATAATTAACTTAATTTAATTTAACTCAAAATAGTAGATTGTTTTATTAGTGTGAAGACGTAGTGACTGCAATCACTCGTGTTTTCAAACGAAGTTCGCGCTAGTAGTACCCTAGTAGGTACTAATTTGTTTTTGTAACAATATCACAACATTTATTAAATATTTATTAAATTAATGATTATATAATTTATTTAACCAGTATTATAAACATATTTAAGATATTTAAATTTAAACTAAAGCACACCCTCTACATTGTAAGATTTGTAAGCTACAAAAAACATCAAAAATGTAAATTTTAGTTCGTGAAAAAGGTGCAGTTTAAAGTTTAATAGTCAAAACTATCTGTTCAGTACAAAAAGAAGTGATATCCTGTGTCAAGTAGAAACGAGTGTAAAACAAATTATTTCCAAGTAATTAGGTGTTCTACATGATTCGAAATACTTACTTTGTTACTCGGATTAGAGATTAGAATTAGAAACAACTTCAACTAGCTAGGTATTAAAACAAAAGTTTCTAGTAAAAATAAAAGTACAAAATAATATTTATTTATTTATTTATATTCGAATGCAAATGTGAAATGCGATATTTATACGATCGACTGAATTGAGAGAAGTGCAGAACCATCACGAAACCTCAGTTAAGACTTTTATTTAATGTGAAATATTATATACAAAATGAAAATTCTATAAAAGAAATGCAAGCTAATTTATTACTTAGTATTTTATATTGCAGACCCTAGTTTGTAGATTAAGAACATGTTATTTGAACAGAATTTCATTAAAGTTATAATCTGTTAGTCCTGAGGTTTCGTGATGGTTCCGCACTTCTCTCGATTCAGACGATCGTATAAATATCGCATTCCACATTTGCATTCGAATATAAATAAATAAATAAATATTATTTTGTACTTTTATTTTTACTAGAAACTTTTGTTTTAATACCTAATTAGTTGAAGTTGTTTCTAATTCTAATCTCTAATCCGAGTGACAAAGTAAGTATTTCAAACATGTAGAACACCTAATTATTTGGAAATAATTTGTTTTACACTCGTTTCTACTTGACACAGGATATCACTTCTTTTTGTACTGAACAGATAGTTTTGACTATTAAGCTTTAATAAACTACACCTTTTTCACAAACTAAAATTTACATTTTTTTTGATGTTTTTTGTAGCTGATATCACGAGTTTTTGTAGTAAATAATAAATTTTATGAGCTTGGATTATAATAAAATAAATAATAAAATTAATAATAGGTAATTATTTCATTTTGATATAAGCAATTTGAATTTTTGTCATGGATTTATTTGTATACCAACTTTAAAGATTGATTGAATTATTTCCAATTTTTCTGCGCTCATAAAAACAACATACCCAATAATCCGCAAGATATATAATTTGGGCCAAAGATTTATCTAGTGGTGTGGGTTGGTTGGGTGAACCTCGCATATTGGCAAAAAAAATTTTGAGGAGTATACTAGAATTGCTTAAGCATATGATGTAAAACCAAAATATAAGTCTCGTCATGTTTGCTATTTGGCCCAGAATCTACAACAATTTGTTTATCGCCTTCAGATGAACTTTCGATATTAAACATGGCTTAGAACTATAAAAAAATGTAAGTAACAGATTTAGTTCAAGTATCATTGCTTTAATATTAATTTCAAATTTCTTTAATATTAAGATTAATTTCAATGTGATTTTTCAGTATACAAATACTGAATTTATATTGTCTCACTTTTGTTTTATTTAACTAGAAACTAATTTTAATAAAACTATTTTTGAATTAAAAATAATTTTCAGAGTATGTAATTTCATATTTCAAAATAAGATTCAACAAACGTTTAACCACTTGTTACTGTGAAATTTTTTGTTTATTCGTATCTGCAAATCGACTAAAACTACGCAATTTGCTGCCCTACTTGAAAAATTTTTCACAGCTATAAAAGTTGATCATTAGAAAAAGTATTTGCATACTCGGGAACATTATTAGGGATAAAAGCGTTAAATAGCACACGCGGTGTTGTTGTAGGGGTCTAGTGATTGGCACTTTACGGTGCAGTTTTTAATTTCCTTTAAGTTAGATCGATAAATACATATGTTTAAGAAAAAAGCTATATACTAACGTTTTTATGACAACTTCCTTTCTAATGTTTCTTAGTCAAGACCAGAATCATCATAGTAAAATTTCATTAAATGATATTTTTGAAACATTTTGAAACTAAAACGAACACACCAACCATAATTTCTATGGTTTAAAATTTCTAGAAAAATTGATTGCATACTCTGAATTATTGTTTGGGACAAAGGCTCTAAATAATACACTCTAGTATTTTGTTGTAGGGTCTAACCATTGGCACATTCCGGTATAGATTTTTAAACGAATTCAATTTAAATTGAATCCCGAAAATTTTTGGAAATATTCAGTCATTCGCAGAAAAACAAATTATAATAATGTTTTTATGACAACCTACACATCTAAACCTTAACACATTTCTTTTAAAAAAAAATTGTCTTGTTAAAACCTTCTACGCAGAATCAGAGTAAAATTTTAGAAAAAAATATTGCAATCAAATCCATAATGCATAAGTAGAACCGTGATTGATCATACTCATACCGAACATGGCGTAATACGGAGAGCAATTAATTGACGCATGAACCATACACCGAAGAGCACCGGCGATATCGCTTAAGTGGGTGTCCCATTTAGTTTGATCATCCTTTAAGCAAACTCTCATCCCAGCCAAGATACTACGATTTACTCTCTCGGAAGCATTAGCCTGAGAAGAATAAAGAGGTGTACGTAAATGTCGGATTCCAAATTTAGCTAAAAAATTTTGGAAAAAAACTGAGGTGAATTGGGTCCCCTTATTGAAATGATCACTTCAGGGCAACCAAACGTACGAATCACATGAGACTCTAAAAATTTGCAGATCGAAATTCACTAGATAATATACCCCGCTCTTATTTAAAACACATATTTCACCCTACAAATGTCCAAAAATAAATGTCCATACGCATTAAAAGAACAAATTATAATATGTAATGTTTTTATGTCACACTACAAACCAAATACATTCCCTTTTAAAATTGGTCTTAACTCTTAGCTAATTTGCTTTAGCTTTTTTATGCAAAATCAGAGTAAAATTAAATGGTAATAAAGTTTTTACTTTTTATGACAGTTTCCTTTCTAATTTTTTTCTTAACAACAGAATCAGAGTAAAATTGACATTTGTTGATTTTTTTTTTATTGTAAAAAGCGTTCAATAGGTGGATCCAAAGACAGTATGAAACTTATTCGTCTTAAAAATTATTTTAACATTAGTTTCTCAAAACTCAAAACTTTTTTCAAAATGTTATATTTTAACAAATTTTGTTTACAGTCATGTGTATTAAATTCATTTCATGTTAGTATTTAAAGGTGAGTTTATGTTAAACGAGTCGCCATAAGCTTATATTATATGGACAACATTAGATCAAAACCTTTTTTGAGGTTATGTCTACTAGGTTCAGCGTAAATAAGCAAAAGTGGTAATCGCTATTTTTTTTCACGAACAGCGATCTACCGCATCGCTTTGATTCTAAAGATTAAATTATATTGTTTTTATTTTAAAAAAAAGTGTCTCAGCTATTTACATTTTAAACTTACAATAGATGGCTTCAAAAAAAAAATCAGTTAATGGAAATCGCTTTGATCTTAATAAATATTCTTATGAAATTTCATTTTTCAATAATCGTTTTCGAAATTTTATATGTTTTAATTAATTTTGTATACGGTTTATTGTACAAAATCTATTTCAAATTAAAATTTAAAGGTGAGTTTATGTTACATAACTCGTCATAATTTCATATATGTTAAACAACATTAGATCAAATCATTTTTTTGAGGTTATGTCTACTAGGTTCAGCGTAAATAAGCAAAAGTGGTAATCGCTATTTTTTTTTCACGAACAGCGATCTACCGCATCGCTTTGATATATTTTGGTTATTTTATTTTAGAACAAAATTGAATACTTTTTGTGCATATGTTACAAAAAATAGTATAATGTTATTTGGAAATACAATTTTAGATATTTATCTAAATTTCAGGTTTTCTTTTTGAACAAATTCTGTGAAGTGGTGAAAACAAAGCAAAAAAAATGTGTTTATTATGCACATACACATAACAAATTAAAGCACGAGATCTCCACTTCAATAATCTAACCAAAAACATTAATTTTTTTAAGAAATGGTACTACATAGCTAGATCTGTGATGCTTGTTCTCAATATTTTTCATTTATCATATTAGAATGCAAATCTGGCAACATGTTTTTATGAAAATGATGCAATCCAAAATGCCGACTGTATGTTCTAAGTTGGGAAGGAGATCAGTGGTGTGTTTTTCATCAAAGTAATTGCAAAGTCTCAAGTTTCATGGTAAATAATATTCTTTCGGAAAAAATAATTAACATGTCACAACCGTAACAAAAAGTAACCTTTCAGTTAGAATAAAACAGATTCTGTACTACTACTCAGTATTGTTTTGTAGCATGTGTAATATATTTAAACGTTTTTATTTAGCGTATAGTTTTTGTTGTGACACATTCAAAATAAAAATAAAACTTAAAACAAGTAGATTTTTGTATGAAATCTACCTAAAACAAAACATGAATACACATTAAATGAGCTTACAATCGATTTGATTGCGCGTCTTTTAGTTGAAAAGTAAAATATTTGAACATTGGGCAGTACATCCGAACATTAGATGTTTACATCGAGTGAGTCTATCCAAGCTACTACATCGGGAGTTGCTTAATGTATGTCTGAGATGTCGCCATTGTATCGTCGAATTGGACACACAGTTGCAATGTGTTTTATGGTTTGTTGTGGAGCTCCGCAGTCACTTTGAGGGGACTCCGAAATGCCCCACTTGTAGAAAGAATCAGCACAACATCCATGAATTGTTCTTATTCGATCTAGTGTAGTCCAGGTATGACGTGGCAGATCGAAACCAGGTTGGGTAAAAGTCGGGTTAATAATAGAAAGGCCAGGTGTGTTGTAATGATGCCAGGAGGTGTTCCAGGCATCCAAGAAATCAAAATTAGTTGCCGGCAGATTGCTGGCAGTTTTATGTGGAGGCCTTATGTGATGTTGTTGGTTACCTTATTTTGTTCACGCATGAGTGTATGCGAGCGTCTGAGTGCAGGTGGCAATATTTCTTAACACAGGGAGCCAAGGTAAAGGAGAGAACCTGATAGTACCACTTATAGTACGCATCGTGGCATGCAGCTGGCAGTCAACTCTTTGGGTATGTGTGCTATTCAACCAAACTAGTGCGCCGTACTCAGCCACTGAGTAAACCAGACTTAGAGCAGTTGTGTGGAGTGTAGCTGGAGTAGCACCTTATGTCAAGCCTGCCAGTTTGTGCAATATATTGTTTCTCGTTTTAAGTTATTTTGACGTATTCTCTAGGTAGAGTTTAAAAGAAAGAGTTCTATCGAGAGTAATGGCCAGGTACTTTGGCTGTTGATTGTATTTAATGACAGTGCCGTTTCATAACACTGATAGTTCGTGTTTTGCTAGTTTGTTGTTTAAGTGGAAACAAGAACTCTCGGTTTTACTTAGATTAGGAAATAAGCTCCGCGTTTGAAAATAGTCATTTGTTATCGCCAGGTCAGTTGAGAGCAAATCTTTCAAGACACCCATGTCTTTGTTTTGAGTAGCCAGGGTCCAACTATCAGAGTAACCAAATTTCTTTGATGTTGTGTCAGGAATGTCATGAATGTACAAATTAAAAAGGAATGGCGCCAGGACGGAACACTTGGCAAACCATTGTTAAGAATTTTGGACCTACTACAGGAATTATTTAGATAAACTTTGAATACACGATTACTTAGCATGTTGTTAATTAAACGTGAGATGGTGCTACAAGGTATTGCATTGAACAGCTTATATATAATCCCAATTCGCCAGACCGTGTCATATGCTGCAGTGAGATCGATGAATACTGCGCCTGTTTTTATTTGTTTTTGATACCCAGCTTCGATAAAGGATGTTAAAGCGAACAGTTAGCCAGTGCAATTGCGATTGGGACAGGCGATAGCTTCCTGGTTCATTGGATGGTTTACCTGGTTTTGTATCGCTATATCACTTTCGTAGTCGTAAAAGGTTTGGAAGATTGCCGGTTTCTAGGATATTCGTGAGAAATTAGCCATTGTTTTACATTTTCTCCAGCATTTCTAAGAAATTCTGGAAAAATACCATCGTAGCCAGCTGCTTTTCCGGTTTCTATTTTGGGATAGAGCTGAATCAAGTTCTTCGCTAATAAAATAGTTCGCATACTTCGATGGAGACGAGCAATTGCGCCTCGTTTCTCTTAACTTTCGTTTAATTGTTCTTTTATGAAGGCGATTAATAGAAGAACGAGACATGTTTACGATATGATTTGCAATGTCCTCTGGATTTATTTCATTGTTAGCACGGGTAATTGAACTTGTGCCAGCTTCCGAGGATACTTCAAGCTTTCCTGCTTGAATTGGAAAAATCAATGTTTTCAACAGTGTTAATCCACTTTTGCTTCCCCGTGGCGTCTAGTGAGTATATTAAGTCATCAGCTACGTCTGCCTCACCACTACTAAGGTACTCTTCATATAATTTCTCGCTCTCTCTACTCCAGTCAGGAATGTATTCTTCACGGAAGCCTCTTGGGATGCATTTCTTAGCAGTTGAGATGATGACTCCAATGAACCTTTCGTAATTTTTAGGAATGGGTTGGATCCAGCAAATCACTGCATCCATCTCGGACCTATATTTAGCAGAGTCCGCTTTATTAAAATGCCATCTAGGTTGAGGAGTAGTGTAATGGATAGTCTGGGATAACATAGTAT
Organism: Diogma glabrata; assembly: GCA_963693315.1. Taxonomy (NCBI): domain Eukaryota; kingdom Metazoa; phylum Arthropoda; class Insecta; order Diptera; family Cylindrotomidae; genus Diogma; species Diogma glabrata. The sequence continues at coordinate 194,407,288 of OY856186.1, read as the reverse complement.
ATTATGGTCGCAGTTTCCTTAGTTGTTGTTCCTTATATTAATCGGTACCACTTGTAATAGATTCTCATCCCTTCGTCATCAATAGTCATATTTCATGTAGTTTCCTTAACCCATAGTTTCCTTATATTTCTCAAAATCTACTAAATCTGCAATAGCCGGACAAACGTATGGGAGAAAGAAAATTACACTAATTACCTTGAATTATTTATTCATGGATATAACACAATATTGGTTAATTTGAATTAATTAATAATTTTCCTTAATCATCATCCGTATAATCACTAAAAATTAATCAGAATTTAATCTTACAACGCACTAAAATTGACGCGCGTTGTGCTTCCATTCGATTGTCCTCGCCTTACTACTTGAGTTTGAACTTTTTTTTGTTTCAAAACACAAACCGTAATGAAATAACGAAATTCTCAAAACCTCACAACAGCTACGTGTATTTTGTTCCCAATCGTCAACATACAACGAATTACTATTTCTGCTTGGTTAAACATTTGATTTGTCTTTGTATGAGTGTTTTGCTTTAAACAATCCTTCCGTGATTGATCTGAACTTCACGGTATTGATATTGCAGAATGTAGTTATTAAATGTCTAAACATCACTACATTGATCGAATCTGTATTTGATTCATTTTGAATTCAATTATACGTGTTATGAATGTGTCGGAAATATTGGGGATCCCAACCTTATTTTTAGTACAATATTATCAAGTAGCAAACGGTTTTGTGAACTATAATAAGTTCCCAATAATTTGAAAATCTGATGTAAATTAATTATCTCTCATCTAAATACTTTATTCGAGTTATTGCGAGATTGAAAATTTGACTATATAATGAGCACGGTAACTTATTCTCTCTCTTAGTTCTATTACATTTTTATTCGGGCGTTTGACGTCTCTTTGGATTTGGTGGAGATTGTCAATTTGCATGTTTTGTTTCGGGATATAAAAAGTTATCAAAAATCTAAAGTTAAATTCGGTGTTAGTTCTTTGTTTTTTTTTATGTGGGTACGTAGTCCTGCAATTATTTAGATAAAATTGTTAGATCGGTCGAATTAAAACAAGAAATATAGTGCTACGTGTGAATAAATGGTTGACTTCATTAGTCTCCGCCATAAGTGGAATTTAAACCACAAGAAAATATATTTTTATGTTTGTGCCGGTGTCCTTGTCATTACCGTCTGTTTTTTTTTTTTTGGTAATTTTGCTAAATTATAATTGTGTTTATTGTGATTTCACAAAGAAAGAAGCAGAACCACTCGCAGTTTGGTAATTAAATTATGATATGTGGAATGGTGGCCTTGCACGACAGGTTAGTGTAGCGGTACAACCGTTAGATTTTTACTTTGTATTAGTTTCAATAATTTTCTTTGGGCTGGAAACCTTCGTGTTACCAATAAAATTTATTTGATCATAAGAAACTAATACCGCCCATCAATTTTATGCCGATCAGTGATCAGAATCCTAAAATATAATTCGAACTTGGGATGATTATGAATTAATTCCCGTTGGCATTACCGTTAATTATGAAACTAATTGGTTGAATCCAGGAAATAAAATAATAAAACGGATGACTACAGGCGACAATTGCAAAAAAAAAACTTGCAAACCAAACATTATTAGTGGTAGATTTATCTACAATACCAAGGTCACAATAAATTATATTTGTTTTGTTGTGTTCTCATATCCGAACTGATTTGTAATATCAATAATTATAATTATTTAAAATATAAACGTGAATCGTGTAAATAAAATATAATTAACATTATCCATTCTCAATTCAATATGCACAAAGGTGAACGTAAATAAAAATCAATAAAATTTTGTAAATGTTATATCTATCCTAGATGCATTAAATGATTTAATTTTATAAGCTGTAAGGAAAGTCATAGTATAAGAACCTATCGTAGAGAATAGATATATAATTCTTATCGATACTAATTAATCATATTAACGATTTAAATCAATAAAACTCTGTTAAATCTAACAAATGTTACTTTCTGTACATAATTTCTTTGTGATGGTTTAACCGAGATTACTGTGACTAAAAGGGAGGCTCGACAAACAATCTTGTGATCAACTGCATGTTTTTTTTTTGTTGGTAAACCACAGTTGCAAATACGAAGAAAATTAGTGCATGAACGATATCTATAGTGTTTTGCTAGACTCCAGCGAAAATTACCCTGCGATTGTGCGAACTAGATTCTGGCCTTGTCTTGCAAATACTACATACACTGGAAACAAGGATTAGTACAATGTTCAATGTGATGGCTTGCTGTGTTGGGTTTCAATAATGAAGGGTAGCGGTTATTGATGATATTGGAAATACTGGAGAGTGAATTGAACATTTTTTTTTGACTTCATCACAGCTTGTATCAAATTTATGCTATTACTAACCATTTCAACGCAACCTTGGTTTCGAATTTTCGGCTATTACTACTAGATCTCATACACCTTGCAACGCAACATAGATATTGAATTTTTGGCTGGTGCTGTCATATGTTATATTCGGGGTAACACATCATTTTATATCAAGTTTTGGGCTATTACTACTTGGTTCAGCGCAGCATTTGCGTCAAAATTTTGCTATTGTTGCCGTATGTTTGACATATTTCAACTTAATATTCGCATACAATTTTTGCTGAGTCTACCGTATTTTCAACGCAACATTTTTTTTTTGTTTTACAAAATTTTGGCTGTTATCACCGTATTACCAATTATCATATCACCGTTATTCGTATACCATTTTTGCTGATTCTACCGTATTTTCAACGCCACATTTGTACCAAGTTTTGGATGTTATCACCGCATTGTAACGTATCATTTACATGCAATATTTGTTGTTACTACCGTATTTTCAACACAACATTTCTACCAAGTTTTGAACATTATCACCGTATAGCAACGCATTATTTATATACCAGTTTTTTTTTTTTGCTGATACTATCGTATTTTCAACACAACATTTTTACCAAATTTTGGCTATTACAACCGATTATTTATATACAAGTTTTTTTGCTGATAATATCGTATTTTCAACACAACATTTTTACTAAATTTTGGCTGTTACAACTTATTATTTATATTCAAGTCTTTTTTGCTGACACTATCGTATTTTCAACGCAACATTTTTACAATATTTTGGGATATTGCAACTGATTATTTATATAAAATTTTTGCTGATATTATCGTAATTTTCAACGCAGCATTTTTACAATATTTTGGGCTATTGCAACTGATTATTTATATAAGATTTTTGCTGATATTATCGTAATTTTCAACGCAACATTTTTACAATATTTTGGGATATTGCAACTGATTATTTATATACAATTTTTGCTGATATTATCGTATTTTCAACGCAGCATTTTTACAAAATTTCGGAATATTGCAACTGATTATTTATATACAATTTTTGCTGATACTGTCATATTTTCAACTCCATATTTACACCAACTGGTTTGCTATTGCTGCCGAACTGACCACGCACCAGTGGATTATCCGTACATTTATTTTTGTAATACCATACCTGTTGGATGAATCATCACTGATGGAGGGCTAAGGCCGAAGGACTTGGACGACTGGAGGATTAATCATGGGGTGAGTGGACTTGTTTTATTACCTTTATTTTTTTTTGTTGTCTAACGTAAAAGTGGGAATGTGTGTGAGAGGGCGAGTCAGTGATTGAATGTCCGGGTGAATGTTGGTATGTGTGAAGTGTGAATGTGTGGGCGAACGATAGTATGCGTGAAGTGTGAGTGTGTGAGCGTCTGAGAGTGATTGTGGGGGGGTTGGACGTGTTGATCATGGGTCTTTCGCCAATGGGGTCGCCAGAGTCTCCTTTTTCACACTTGTATTTTTTTTTCTCATTTCTGCAAATTCTCGTAAATAGCGTACATTTCTGTATTTGTGCTGAAGTAGCAGGGTTACTTTATCGTTCCCATGGGCTGAAGCTAGTTTGGGGCTTGAAAATCAATCTCGCTAGGTACGCTTCCTGCTATGTCCTTCTCATTGGTTCGCCAGTGACAAAGCGCTTCATTACAGTAGAGTTAATGAGTGGGATTTGGATACCTACCTCAAGAATTACTGGACGATGTTGAGAGCGTGGAAAACCTTGTAACATAGTCCTAGATATTTGAATAGGATGACGTTGTTCGTTTATTGTGGACTTCACCATCCAGCAGATCTAAAGGTTTTCAGACCTTTTGCATTATAAACCAGGAACATGTTGTTATCATCCGCCCAGTCAGTTTGTTGTATGCCATTGGGATTGTTATTTGAGTAGGACCACTGAGTGTGATGGCTATTGAAGTCACCAGTATATATTGCTGGGTGGTGAAATAATGGTAGGGTAGCAACTGGCCATCAAAATTTAGCGAATTCGGAGGCTTGTATACTGTAACAATCTTCATGCCCGATATATCAACAATAATAAGATGAATATCGTTGTCCGTCTGTGAAAGTACATGGGTGCAGTTCATGATTTCTGACTTAACATACGTGGCAGATCCATATGCTTGATGGTTAATAGCACTAATTAATTTGTAACCAACAATGTTTCCTCTAGAGGTAAGTTGCGCTTTATCTGCTGCATGCGTTTCTTGCAGAATTACAACGTCGATGTCGAAATCTTTTAATACTATTTGTAAATGTTCAGTTTTTGCCTTGCTTATGCCTTTAATGTTCAATTGCAAAATACGGACTGAGGATCCAATATTTTTTGTCTTATGGTGCTGAAAAGTACCGTTGTTATAGTGATTTTGACTTTGGTTCATGTTCATTTGTTTGTATCACAGCCAAGAGTTCGAAATGAAAAATTTGGCTACCAAATTGGAATAGACTTTTAGCGTAATCCAGGGTGTAGCGCGAAGAGCTTGTCTATTCACCCATTTACACACCCCAATTCAAAAGTAATGTTGCGCCATGTGTGCAAACATATAATATAAACAAAAATGCTATTTTGCCCAGTTATAAATACTTATAATAACCTTTATGGTTGTGACATACATGGTGTTACGGTTGTGACACAAAATGTTTCGGTTGTGACATTTTATTTTTTTTGTTTGGTTTACACTATAAATATGGCGTAAAAGACAGTATCCATTATAAAGAACATATACACAATGTCAGGACACACATGTGTAAACAACACAATGCAGACTGAACGCAACTTCATATTTTAATTCCTTGTGATAATATCCCTAGTTAATATGTCCATTTAGTTGGTTTAGTCATCTGACAACAATTTATAAATTAAATGTCTGTGTAAAATTTAGCAAAATTTACATGCAATACTTAAGGAAAAAAGATGGGAAGTTGACGTATTATGTTTTTCCTGCTAATGATGATTTTAACACTAATGTTGGAATAGAACAGATTAAATGCTATTTGACGATCCCTTAAGAAGTTCGGACTAAACTGTGTTTAAAAAATAGCAAGTTTTTAGTGCTTCCATAACATTGTAAATTTGTAGTATATATCAGTATAGTAATGGAATTCGTTAGAACTTATCATTAACTGAGTCAGTTAATACAATTCAAAAGAGGATAAGCATTTATTTCGTTAAAATGGAATTTTCACTGTAACGGGAATTCACTGTTTACTTTTGTTTGTAATAAAAATAATGCCAATTCGTTTGTTTTTTTCTAGCTTGAAAGTTTCTGTCTTGCGGGTTACATAAACCCTATGATAAATGCTGAAGTTCCATTTATTTCTGTACTATGTCACAACCGCAACGCATTGGCCCAGGACTAATAGGCTCATGTTTTAGAACATTTAACTTACAAAAAATGTTCCCAACCTTCCAGCAAAATTCCGTCCGGAAGAAAGACGTTTTTGTGCCTATAGCAAATTTTCTGATAGCAGCATTTTGTAGAGAAATAAATTTCCTATAAAAAAGGTCACAGACACTAAATCCGTGAGTTATTATGTTCAAAGATATGCACGATTCACGGAAATCAGATTTTTCAGAGAATGTTCTACTGAACTTAATAAATTCAGTAACTTGAACCTTTTTTAAAAGAAGTTCTGAGTGTCGCCGCAAAAAAATGTTTTAATTATAAAATGGGAAAAATCTCAATTTCTCCAGCATTAAATAAATTTTCTAGGCCACATTGTCGAAAATGGCACCATGCGACCTTCTTTAGAAAAAATAAAAGCTGTCAAGTACCCCCAACTTCCAAATATAAAACAAATTTAAAGTTTTTTAGGACTTACAAGGTATTTTAGAAAGTGAGTGAGTGAGTCTATCCATGCTACTACATCGCCAAATGGATGTCTTTGATGTCGCCATTGTATCGTCGAATGGGACACACAATTGCAGTGTGTTTTATGGTTTGCTGTGCAGCGCCGCAGTCACATTGAGGGGAATCTGAAATGCCCCACTTGTAGAAAGAATCAGCACAACGTCCATGATTCGTTCTTATTCGGTTTAGGGTAGTCCAGGTATGACGTGGCAGATCGAAACTAGGTTGGGTAGAAGTCGGGTTAGTAATAGAAAGACCAGGTGTATTGTAATTGTAATGATGCCAGGAGGGGTCCCAGGCATCCAAGATATTAAAATTAGTTGCCTGCAGATTGCTGACAGTTTTGTGTGGAGGCATTCTTGACTTCAATCGACAACGAGTATGGTCGCAGTACTATTCGTGCAAGGGTAACGTGATGTTGTTGGTTACCTTTTTATGTTCACGCATAAGCGCATGCGAGCGTCTGAGTGCAGGTGGAGTGATATTGTTTAACACAGGGAGCCAAGGTAAAGGAGTGGACCTGAAAGTACCATTTATAGTATGCATCGTGGCGTACTGCAGCTGGCAGTCAACTTTTTGAGTATAGCCACTGAGTAAACCAGACTTAAAGCTATTGTGCGGAGGGTAGCTGGGGTAGCACCCCATGCCGAGCCTGCCAGTTTGCGCAATATATTGTTTCTCGTTTTAAGTTATTTTGACGTATTCTCTAGGTGGAGTTTAAAAGAAAGATATTTATCGAGAGTAATGCCCAGGTACTTTGGCCGTTAATTGTATTTTAGGACAGTGCCGTTTCATAACACTGATAGTTCATGTTTTGCCAGTTTGTTGTTTAAGTGGAAACAAGAACTCTCTGTTTTACTAAGATTAGGAAATAAACTCCACGTTCACAAATAGTCATTTGTTATCACCAGGTCAGTTGAGAGCAAATCTTCCAAGACACCCATGTCTTTGTTTTTGGTGGCCAGGGTCCAATTATCAGCGTAACCAAATTTATATAGTCTATAATATAGTGGATATATAGTCAGAATATATAGTAATATATATAATAATATTAATATATAGTCTCTATATATATAATATATAGTAAATATATAGCGTCTATATAGTGAATTAAGTCATCAGCTACGTCTGCCTCACCACTACTAAGGCACTCCTCATAAAATTTATCGCTCTCTCAACTCCAGCCAGGAATGTATTCTTGGGATGCATTTCTTAGCAGTTGAAATGATGACTCCTAATTTTCCGGAATGGGTTGGATCCAGCAAATCACTGCATCTAACTCCGACCTATATTCATGCTAGTCAGCTCTGTTAAAATTCCAGCTAGGTTAGCGAGTGGGATTTGGATATCTACCTCAAGAATTACTGGACGATGTTGTGAGCGTGAAAAACCTTGTAAAACAGCCCTAGGTATTGGAATAGGGCTACGTTGTTCGTTTTTTGTGGAAAAACAGAGGTCGGAATCGTAATCACGTCATCATCTAGCAGATCTAAAGGTTTTCATGTCTTTCGCATCATATACCAGGAACATATTGTTACCATCCGCTCAGTCAGTCAGTTGTACGCCATTGGGATTGTTATTTGAGTAGGACCACTAGGTGTGATGGCTATTGAGGTCTGGCAACAATGTTTCCTCTAGAGGTAAGTTGCGCTTCATCTCCTGCATTCGTTTCTTACAAAATTACAACTTCGATGTCGAAATCTTTTAATTTCAATTTTAATTTCAATATATTATTCTTATATATTTCAATTTTAGTATAGAAACTTATTTTATATTATTAAAGTGTTCAGTAAAATTATATACTTCTCAACTATGTTATAAAAATTAGATTTCTCGATTTAAGTGGATTATTTTAATTATTATGATGTTTTTATATATTGTAATACTCAGCCGGGAAAATGCATACTTCCCGGGGGATGAAGACGAGACACCACCAGAAGTGGTAGAGAAACTCATCAAGTATTGCAGCAATAACCACTATAACCTCATAATAGCGTGTGATGCTAACGCTCATCACACCGTGTGGGGAAGTAGCAACATTAACACAAGAGGCGAGCGTCTGCTTCAATTTTTGTATACAACCAATATGTTTATTGCAAACAAAGGTAGTGAGCCTACCTTTAGAAACGCAATCAGAGGCGAGGTCCTTGACCTTACTTTAACTAATATAAACGCTACTAGAAACATTAAGCCACTGGCATGTTTCGAAGGAAGCTTCTATGTCTGATCATGCTTATATATGTTTCAACATAGAACACTATCCAAAGAGCATTCAGTACTTTAGAAACCCACGAAAAACCAACTGAGAACTTTACACAACATATCTTCATGATAATGTAGATAGTTGCGGCAGTAGCAACTCTACATTTGAGCTTGACTCTGCAGCAAATAATTTACAAGAAACTATCATTGAATACAATAATAAAACAATCAGGGTAAGCACAATAGACCTTCAGGTCGCAGCAGTGCTACTTGAACTGCAAATCTCAAGGCCCTCAAATAAAAATAAAAAAAAATCCGGGAAAAAAAAGTTATGTAAAAAAGACCCTGTCTATCTGACAACTCAAACTATACTTAAACTAAATACTAAATCTAAACGTAAAAACTAATTTTAAACATACATATTATTGTTACGATTACAGAAAAATCTAGACGATTACGTTCTCTTCTAGGAAAATCAAATCAACAAAATACTACAACAAATTAATGAAATGAATAGTGTTGTTTTGTACTTCTTAGAACTTGGGTCGACTATGAAAAAAATTGAATGATTTTATGAATCAAATCAACGTAACGTAAAATAATCGAATATTCTAATATTTTCTCAAGGGTTCTAAAAAGTGACCTCGAATTATCTAGAAGGTTTGCAGAAATGTATATAAGCAAATTACCACTTGTAGTTTTTAATTAGTGAGTTAATTCATATATAATGGTATAATACGTATATAATTCATATATAATTCATAAATAATACGAATTCTCGAAAAGAGGACGAGTGTCATGGGTCGGTACCTGCGGTTCCTCTCGTCCTACGCAGGAATGCTATCGCTATCGACTTACGTGGTTTTTACCCAGAATACGCATTTTCACCATTTTCTGCAAAAAAAGCATGTTGGAAAATGTGACTTGATAGGTTTTTGAAATGACCGATTCATTTTTTAGGGTTCCGTTTTTTATACGGAACACTATTGGTGAGAGTAAAACGAGTTTTTCACATTATATCGATTATCTCGTAAACTATAAATGCTATGAACTTGAAATTTGGCATGTGTATAAAACTAATTTGTCCACATGAAATGACGAATACAAATAAAACTAAAGTGGTTTTCGTTTGGTTTACAGGGGTTCGATGTGAGACCTTTGAGAAAATAGATTTTTTTATAGATTCAAGTAGGGTATCATATGAAAGGGCTTCATTTCAGTATTTCTTAAAAATTTATTTTGGAATTTTACACCTCACCATTTTTTGTATAATTCTGAATAATGACGTTTTTTTCGTGTTTTCTTAACTCGATTAGCTCCGAACCTAACTGATCGAAAATTTTCAAATGTATTTGGAATGATAGAAAAATTAGTACAGTTTTAATAAAAAATATATAAAAGTGTCATATTCTCATAATTAGATTTATTAAGGGGGTGGAAATGAGGAGGGGTAAAAACACTATTTAAAATGAGGTCCAGTGGGGTGTCATTTGAAAGAGCACCTAATTTAGAAATCATAGCAATTTTTTTTAGAATTTTGCAATGCACAGTTTTTGAGTTATTGTCAAAAACATACCGTTCCCCCCCCCCCCCCCTTCGTTTCGACACTGATTGGCAGAAAAATTTGGAAAAATTCACAGAGTTAGGAAATTTGGTAAATTTTGTATGAAAATTATACCGAAGTCTCAAATAATTATATTTCTGTGTGTTTAGGGGACCGGTGTAAAGAGGGTAAAAAAAAATTTTTTTGACCCAAGCGAGTGGGGTTTCATTTGAAAGAGCACCTAATTTAAAATTCGTTGCAGTTTTTTTTATAATTTTGCGGTGCACAGTTTTTGAGTTATGGACAAAAAAGTGCAAAATTAAAACCGTTCCCCCCCTACGTTTCGACAGTGATTGACAGAAAAATTTGAAAAAATTCACAGAGCTAGGCAATTTGGTAAATTTTGTATGAAAATTATACCGAAGTCTCAAATAATTATATTTCTGAGTGTTTAGGGGACCGGGGTAAAGAGGGTAAAAAAAAACTTTTTTTGACCCAAGCGAATGGAAAATCATTTGAAAGAGCACCTAATTTAAAAATCATTGCAATTTTTTTTATAATTTTGCGGTGCACAGTTTTTGAGTTATGATCAAAAATGTTCAAAATTCAGACCGTCCCCCCGTGTATCAAATATTTATTAATCGTTTTGAAAGGGTAGGTAAGGTAAGGTGAAATAAAGCTTTTTTAACCCGAATAGCAATATTGAGTGGGACTGGCGTGTACATTTTTAGTCATGTCATCCTTTGTACTGATTCTTAGAGCAATTCTTAATTTTTCAACTCTTTTAGAGTGAATATAACCAGTTATCCAAAAGAAAGAACTTTATTTTTAAAATTATCACGGTCCTTTACTATCTATTGTATATTGTATTGTATTGTATGCCATAAGTGGGCCCAAAAGGTGGCGTAAATTCTCAAGGCTCAAATCAGATTGATGTGATTTGTTAGTTTGTGTTAAGATCCACGTTTGTAATCCATTCATAATTACTGTTTTAATTTCTTGTATAACTTTAGAAAATGTTGAGTTTTAATTGAATGGTAAGTTCGATAACCTGCAATTATTTTAGGGTTAATATTTGTTTAATATGCTATTGTTTAAGTCAAACATTGATCTTTTGTTAATTTTAAATATTGTTAAAATTATACGTTGTTTTTCAAGCACCGACTCAAATGTCGAACTTATGTAATCTAACACAAAAAAATTGTTGCTATAGAAAGAACTGAAAATTTTAGTAAAGCGATGAGCCTATAATTCTATGGAACACGAAAAATATAGCGAAGCTTCAAGTGATTTTATTTCTATGTGTTTAGGGGATGGGAGTGGGGAAGGGTGAAAAATTGTTTTTTGACCCGCATGAGTGGGATGTCATTTGATAGAGCACCAAAATTAAAAAACAATACAGTTTTTTTAGAATTTTGCGATGCACCGTTTTTGAATTATTCTCAAAAAAGTGCAACAAAAAGTTGGTCCCCCCCCTATACGTTTCTTCGTTGATTGACAGAAAAATTTGAAAAAATTCATAGAGATAGGAAATTTGATAAACCCTTAACGAAAAATATAGCGAAGCCTCAAGTAGTTTTAATTCTACGTGTTTAGGGGATAGGAGTGAGGAATCGTGAAAAAAAGGTTTTTTGGCTCGCATGAGTGTCATTTGAAAGAACACCAAAATTAAGAAACATCTTCTTTTTATATATTAATACGCTAGATTAAAACTTTGTGGAGCATTAGGCTTTTTTATTCGAATTTTGATTCATTTGAAATTTTCACTTTCATTAGTGTAACCTAGATTTTAAAGATTTTTGGGATTTTTCGGATCATAAATAAAAAAGTTATTATATACGGAAAACTTTTTCTATACATATGCATTATAAGTTTACATACATGCAAAAACAATTTTCTTTTTGCTTTAAAACAATGCTTTAAAATTTTTCTTTTTTATATATTAACTATCGAACCGAACAACGAATAACAAAAACGAAAATTTTTATATTTATTTTATATTCATTTCAGTCGTCGTATTTATTTTATATTTTAGTCGTCTTTTATCTTTCAAGAAGGACGGTTTTCGATATTTTTCGATTATTTCGATGCCAAGACTACGTCGTAAACGTTTGGATGTGAGTGGTACATCGAGTCGTCGGAATAAAAGAGATTATATGCGTAATATGCGTAATAATGTTGATTTTATGAATGATGAAATGAATGGTAATAATGATGGAATGAATGCTGAAGCTGATGTTGTTGTGAAGATTTTCGGTTCTGTCAAAGCACTTATATATACCATTGAATTTCAAAAACGTGGTCTTCCGCATGCCCATATTTTGTTAAATTTATCAGATGAAGATAGAATTGATGGAAATGAAATGATTAATAAATTTGTATGTACTGAAATCCCTGATCCCATTCTTTTTCCTAAATTACATGAATATGTGAAACGTCATATGATGCATGGACCATGTGGTGCTCTAAATCCCAATTCTGTTTGTATGAGAGATGGTAAATGTAGTAAGAATTTTCCAAAACCTTTTTCTGAAAATACTAAAGAATCTGTGAATGGTTATCCTTTGTATCGTCGACGTGATAATGGTATGAGTGTTGATGTACGTGGTGCATCTCTTGATAATAGATATGTTGTTCCATATAATCCTTATCTTCTTGCAAAATTCAATTGTCATATTAACGTTGAAATATGTACGACTGTTAAAAGTGTGAAATATGTTTACAAGTATGTATATAAAGGGTATGATTCTGCCAATGTTGAATTGAGAGTGAATGGAGAGAATGCAGTGAATAATGATGATGCGATTGTGGGAAATGAAATTCAAGATTTTTTGAATGGACGGTATGTTGGTTCGACTGAAGCTGCTTGGCGCATATTTGAATTTCCAATGCATTTTCAATCTCATACAATTATTCGACTTGATTGTCATTTGCCTAATAGACAAAATGTTTATATCAGGAATGGTAATGTGGCTGGTGCAGTCGCAAATGTATCAAGAACAAAATTGTTAGCATTTTTCCATTTGAATTCCATTGATAATTTAGCTAATGAGTTTTTGTATACAGAATTACCATTACATTATGTTTGGCATGATCAAAGTAAATCGTGGAAAAGAAGACAACGTGGGGCTGATAAAGTTGTTGCTCGATTATATATGGTTTCTCCAAAAGATATAGAATTGTTTCATATGCGTTTACTTCTGTTGCATGTTCGTGGTCCAAAATCTTTTTCTGATCTACGTATGTATGAAGGTGTTGAGTACCCTACTTTTGTTGCAGCATGTGAAGCTCGAGGTATTGCAACAAATGATAATGAATGGCGTGAATGTTTACTTGAAGCTTCAGAAATTCAATCACCAAAACAGTTTCGTCAATTATTTGCATTTATCTGTGGTTTGAATGTTCCTTCGAATGCTTTAGCTTTATGGATTGAATTTAGAAATAGTATGATTGAAGACTTTTTACGAAATTACGATGAAGATGTGTCAATTAATCGAGCCTTGATTGAAATTAATGAAATTCTTCTTACACATAATACTTCATGTGGTGATCTTGGTCTTCCGATTCCACAATATAACTTACAGATTGGCGATGTAGGTCATTTTGATATTGAAGAAGAAGCTATAGTTTTCGATAGAATGTATGAAAATGCAAATAATGAGCAACGTAGTGTGATTGATATTGTTTTGCGTGAAGCTCAATTCCATGATACTGGAAGTAATGTTTTTTTCTTGACAGCTCATGCAGGTTGTGGCAAAACTTTTGTTCAAACGGCAATCATTCATAAATTTAATTCATTAAATCTTTCGTGTATTGTAACTGCCTTCAGTGGTATTGCATCAACTCTTTTGATTGGGGGGCGAACTTTGCATAATGTTTTCAAATTACCAATTCCATTATTAGAGAATTCAATGCCAAATATAACTCCAAACAGTGTACATGGCACATATATTAATAATGCATCAATCATTATTATAGATGAAATTTCAATGTGTTCTATTCATGCTTTAAAATTAATTGATCGTTTGTTAAGAGATTTGACTCCAAACGAAGAAAATAAAAATAAACTGTTTGCAGGTAAAACTCTTTTACTGAGCGGTGACTTTCGCCAAATTCTTCCAGTTATACCGCATGGCTCACGTTCTATTTTAATTGAAAACTAGGAGGGCCCGGCGTGCTTCGCTACGCTTATAAATAAAGTTTTTGCGTAGACATTTTGTTGACGTAGAAGCAATGATTTCAAAAAGTGGTAATGAGAAATGCTACCATATAATTTTTAATTTTTCTTTTTAAATATATGAATGAAAAATAATCAGAACTCTAGCTGATCAGTTGGGATATATGAAAAATTAGCGATCAAATAAGTTTTCAAGTAAGCTTCGCTAATTTTTCATATATCCGAACTGATCAGCTAGAGTTCTGATTATTTTTCATTCATATATTTAAAAAGAAAAATTAAAAATTATATGGTAGCATTTCTCATTACCACTTTTTGAAATCATTGCTTCTACGTCAACAAAATGTCTACGCAAAAACTTTATTTATAAGCGTAGCGAAGCACGCCGGGCCCTCCTAGTTACAATTATTTTAGAATCTTGCGATGCACAGTTTTTGAATTATTATCAAAAAAAGTCCTATTTTTAGCGTTAACACCACTCCACCCCTAAATTTCGTCGTTGTTTAACAGAATTGAGTCGTTCCTTAGCTACCATAAATAGCTATGGATATCATTTAACCTAAAGTAATATTTTTTATATCATTTCGATCAATTTAGATGAGATTTACATTAACTATTGATATTTACGATGAACCTTTTAGTTTTTATGTGTCTATGGTCTGGCAATACCCTTTACAACACAACTTTATGTAAATTATTTTGATATTGTTTTCTTTACATTCACGGAACCCTTGACGAGCGAATTTTATTCGCACTTGTCTGACTTTTTTTTCATAAAAAGTATGTTGAATTCTTAAAGCTTGTGAGAGAACTTGCGAACAATCAGAATCTAAGTTGGTTTACTAAATTATTTTCGATTATTTGACACTTACTTATGAACTTTGTTCTAATTTTACTGATGAAGTCCATCACAAGAGGTATATTAGACAGATTGGAGAGAGCTTGTGTTGAGAATAATCTAGAATGGTTATAAATTAGTTTGAGACATTTGTTTTGTGCTGTTTGTAGTTTTTTAAGATAAATATTGGAACTGGTAAACCAAACGGGTGCTGCATATAATAAGGTACTGCGTAAGATGGATGTATATAAAAGTCTTTTATTTGAAATTGAAAGTTTAGATATTTTATGTAAGATTCTGTACAGTATTCGTATCATTTTTTGACATTTTTCTACTGATGAATTAATGTGATGTTTGAGTGTTAATCGTTTGTCTATTATAACTCCTAGGTATTTTATAGTTTTTGACCATTGTAGTGGAATTCCATCCATTGAAAGAGATTCATTATTTGGGAGATTTCTTGTAGTACTCTTTTTGGTGAGAAAATTGGTTTCGTTTTATTAAGATTAGTTTTTATTCCCCATTTGGAAAAATATAAAGAAAGATTATTAATTGATGTTTGCAATTCAGATAAAATAACGTTAACATCAGCTGAAAAGGCGAAGGTAGCTATATCATCAGCATAAAGAGCTAAATCTATAGTGTTGTTAAATTGAGTTTTAATATCAGCCGTAAAAACATTGTATAATGCAGGCGAAAAGATAGTCCCTTGTGGAACACCGCAACTTACAATTTTGGGCGTGGATCGTTAATTATGAACTAAAAACCGTTAATTAACCTTTAGTTAATTGTAACTAAAAACCGTCTATCACTTAAAAAGGAGTTTATGATTCTAATCAAATAATTAAGAAAATTTAAATGAAGCAATTTAAAAATAATACCTTTATGCCCAACATTATCAAACGCTTTTTCAATATCAAGGGTTATTAAGGCAGTGGATTCACTATTTTTTAAATTTGCTTTAATATTACTGCAAATGCTGTAAACTTGGTGAGAGGCAGAATAGTATTTTCGAAAGCCAAACTGTTCAGGAGGAATAATTGCATTTTGTTCTACAAACTGCTTAAAACGAGTTTAATAATTTTTTGCTTTAACAAATTTTTTAAATAATATTTTGTTACTTGTTTCATGTATCGAAACAATATATCAAAAATTGGTATTACCAAAATTTTCAGCCTCAATAATTGCGTTACTTTTATATGAAACACACAGATCAATATCATTTTTTGATGATACGTTATGTAACAAAGAAGAGACGCTGAGATCAATAGAACTAGAGAGAGTGTTTTTAAAAGAACGCCAATCACCTTCTTCATAGTTACGGTAGTGGTGTGTATGATTATTTGTAACAAATACAATCGTAAATACTTCGAAGTGCACTGGAAGATGGCCAGAACTTAATTTATGAAGTGAAGTTAACTCCGATACTAGGCTAATATTATTGCATAGTAGAATGTCTATAGGGTCGATCCAACTGAGGAAATGTAAGTAGTTGGTTACGACGGAAATAAAATATCAAAATTTCTAATTTGCTGTTCATTATAGAGAATGTTGCCGGCTGTATTTCTGCGACTGCAGTTCCATGACATATGCTTAGAATTTTCATTACCTCCAATAAAGAAGTTCGTAGAAATATTTCAAGGGTCATTTGTTGAAAGAAAATAAGCAGACACGAAAAAAAGCTCTCCAATCGAAGTTTGAACTTTTATACCAATAGCTTCAATAATTTTTAAATTGAAAGAGAAAAGCAATGAGTGATGAATTTGTTTATTGTACCTCCACGATTGACTTTACTAGAACGATCAAGTCTATGAAAAATAAAATCAGGATGGAATAATTTGTCAGAATGTGAGAGCCAAGTTTCAGTTACAAGATATATACTTATATTATTTTCTTTTAAAAAGTCAAATGTTTCAATTGTTTTATTGCGAAGACTTTGAGAATTCCATATTATTACTTTTAGAGAGTCTAAATCTTTGCATTATATAAATATTTAAACGACAAACTTGTAATACACATATATTGATCAGCAGCCAAATTCTGTAACTGTGAAGCGGTGAAGTGTTAAAAATTTCTTCGCTTCTTTTCATTAAAAAAACTTATTACTTCACCACTTCACAATTACAGAATTCGGCTGCAGTTCTTGTTTTGCAAACTGATGCTTTAGTTATTATATCAGTAATTAATTCTGTGATTTCATCACGCGAAAATAAATTTTTACCATCGATTTTATTAGGAGGATTGTTATTACCACAATTTTGATAAACAGTATTATAGTATTAGATGTAAACTGATTATTATGTTGGCTAGAATTAGTTTAAAAAGTAGATCCCATTTAGAATGCAATGATGTTTTTCTAGGTGGATTAAGTGTTGGAAAGTTTTGTAGTGTTTTAGCAACATTGTTGGTAGAGTTACCTGTTGAACGATTCCAACCAGATTCCTTATTCAGTGTTAATTTATTTGACGACTAATACTAGAATTTTTTCTAATAAGGTTATATTCTTGAAGACTAGGGCAGTCGTTGGCAGAATGTTCAGCTAGACAATTCGCACATTTTAACGCTGCAGGAGTAGGACAATTTTCAGTTTGATGATTCCCACTACAATTGCAACACTTATACAATTTATGGCAAAAAGATGAGCCATGGCCAAACATTTGGCAGCTGCGATACTGGGTAGGTCTATTATCATTTCTGAAGGATAGTTGAACATTTACTATCACATTTGAAGTTTTTTGACATTCAATATTTGAAGTTTTGAAACGCTTTGTTTGTTAAATTTAATAATTTGATACCTAGTTTTTGTTCTATCATCATTGAAATGTATTGGAATAATTTGCAAAATGTCTTTATCTGGAATACCATATTCAACCAAACTTTCTTTAATGAATGCAATCTCAATCACAAAAGGTATTTCGTATATTATTGCTTTTATCAGCTTAGTAGCAGTTGATTCAAAAGCAAAATGTTCCACGTCTAATTGATCCAGTTTATTAATAATTGCAAGGTAATTATCTTCAGTATGTGGAATCAAGTTTAATCCAATACTTATAATTTTAATGTCGTAAGCAACAATATTTAGACATTTTAGCACAGCAATAGTATTAGAGTAACTATAGTTTACAATAACAATATGAGGACTATTATTTGTAATTTTCATACCTTCTTTAGTTGGTTTGGAAGAGTATCAATAATATTTTCAATATTATCAAATCTATTTGAAATAGGAATGTTTGATTGAATTATAGTATCCATTGTAAGTTCTTCAATTTCATTACCTTCATTTGCAGTTCTGATTTGCAGAATTGTGGTTATTTTGTTTCAGCTGTTTTAAATTTTTAATTTTGGACAACAACAAAGCCGATCTTGCTCTTTTGTGTTTTTTCATCACGATGGTTCGAGAAAAATCTGCATCTGAAGTTTTACTTAAATTTTTCACATTTAATTGATAATTAATTCAAAATATTTATGTAAATTATAAATATGTATATAATAGATTAGTGTAGGAATATTTTAATATTCAGAATTATTATTTTATTAAAATAAAAATAAATATTTTTTCTAATAAAAGAAAAAAACAACCGAATCGTTAAACTAGCTGGCCTACTATTGAGAAATCTTTTAATACTTTTAAAATTGGACAAAGTGGCGGGGGTCTCCCGAACACCTTAAAGTTTGAATTTTCAATTACTTCTACTACTGGATTTCAATCATATTGAAACTTGGTATACAAGGTTTTAGTACGGTTTCCAATATTTCTGCAAACCAACTTCCAGCGTGTCACTACCGGTTAAAACATTTTTGTTCGGTGTTTATCCCTAGTATACCCTTCAAATACAATTCGATTTCCATGAAACATTGGTTAAAGGTTTCAATCAATTGAGAAAGGTTTGATTAGCTTTTGGGGTACATTGGACAAAGGGTTAGGGGATCCACCATACAACAGGTGATTTTTCTCTCAATTTTTCTATTTTTTAAGTTTGTTGGGAATGAATTTTGAAGTGGGAGTCCCTCGAGCACCATGTTTTTGAAAGCTAAATCTGTACCTAATAATCGAATTGAAAGAAACACTTGGTACATAAGCAATAAGTAACCAACCTTCCACCTTTTCACTTCCGGCAAACATTTTTTGTTGCAATTTTTTGCATTTTTTCAGCGTCTTTATTCCCCCTACAGCCTACAAAAATGAAGAGATTATGATGAAACTTATGAAAAAGGTTTCCATTAGAGTGAGTAAATAATGGTCTCCTGAACAACTTTGAGACATATTGATCAAAGAGGCGGTGATTTTGTTGGGAGCATACAGACTTCATTCAATAATCAGTTTTGATGAAACTTAGACAAAAGATGGAGAATTAAATGTTAAAGAACTGTTTTTGAACGATATTGGGATAACTGAGCACTTGCTTATTTGAAAATTCAATAACATTAGTTCTTGATAATTGGTTTTGTTAACCTTATTTGAATATATCAAGCCCTGATTTGATTTTTCGTATCTGCCCCCTAGGTGAAATTTCAATTGGTCGTCTGTCAATTTCTGTCTTTTTCATTTCGTTTATCTGGTTTAATATACTATTGGGCTGTATAGATATTAGGACTTAAATCGTTAAGGTATTTTTATTATGGAACTAAATATTAAATAATCTTGCCTGTTTCTAAGGGCCAATTTGGCTGGAAAACAAATATTTTTGATGGGGTTTCATTATTGAGAAGGGAACGAATTTATTGCGATACTAAAACATTTTAGTCAAACAAAATTTATACTTTATTATTTTTATATTTATTTTCACTCGGATATAATGGCCAAACAACCTACCAGAGTTCCTGACATTCCTGGTAAAATTAATAAATTGTTTTATTTGTTTTTGATAAATGATTTTGGTACAGTTTAAAGTATCAGAACTTTCGTTGGTACAGTTTAAAGTATCAGAAACTTTAGGTGGTTCAGACCATAATTTGATTCCCACTCATTTAAATTTACAAGTTCCTAAACAGTTTCAATCTGATACTAGTCTTATTTGGGTTGCAGATTGGCAGGGGCTTAGAGATATATGTTTAATTCAAACATTTCTACTTCTAATTTTTCAGAAATAATACATGTGGGTATGCGCAGGTTTATTCCGATAGATGGTTCTGAAGGCTGATCTCTAGATTTCGGGTAAATGTGAAGAAGCAATAAAATTCAAAATAAATGCTCTTTAAAAAATGGCCAGTATACAGCCAATTCCAAAAATGTTGCTAACACGAATTCAACAAATTACAAACCCATATCAATCTTGTCGGTTGTTGCTAAAATATTTGAGAAGTTCATTAATTTTTAATATTATGAGCTTCTTAAGTCGTCAAAAATACTTAATGAAAGACAATACGGTTTGCTTAAAGGAAGAGCGACGGGAAATTTACTTTCTTTGTCACACATATCTTGAACAGTCGGTTGAAAACCTTGGTGAGACTTTCATTGCTGCTCAGCAATTCAAATCTTACTAATGAGCTAAATTCGTTGTATTTTGCTGATTTGAAGGTACACAAATACACTATGGATAACGTGTGTGTCTGCCTTCATCAAATCAATTTTACCTGAACAGAGTATCAATAGCAGCCCATCTTTTTAAGGTTCGAGTGACAAGATGTTGCTTTTCATAGAAATTTTTTTAACATAATCTAGCATATCAAGAATGCCTTACTGACATGGGTCTTCCTTGATAATTGTAACCCACAAAACTTTAAAAATAGCGTTCAGAAAATCCTCAAAGAGAATTGATCAATAGTGAGAAACCTTAGATCCCTAGTTAGCATCGTATCTTACGATATTCAGAGATGTTAATCTATAATTTCTTATGGTTAACACTAAATAATGACTAGCTTTAAAAAACGATACTGAAAAATTATTGGTTAAGGGGAGGGGGGTCCGGACCCGAAAACCCCCTCTTGTGTGCGCCCTTGTTCCCACTCTTAAAATAATGACAAATACTAAAATAAAAAAACCCGTTGTTACAACATAAAATAAAGTTATGTAACAAATTGTTATATGTATTTATACACAATTAAATTATCTTTAAACTTCGTTATTGCCAATCGTGCTACGATTTTTATCACATATACGCAAAAAGCTAAAACAATAATTTCATTATTATTAATCAACTTGTTTGAAGATTAAATACATATGTACTTTACTCAATAATAAAACTTGTTAAAGTTTTGTAAAACAAACTAAAAATTATTACTATGAAGACGAATGTCTTATGTAAAATTAATTTAATATAAAATTTAAAAAAATCCGCTCGTGTTAAAACTTTATTCAAAGTCAAACGAAAAATAAATTAATGAAAAAAATAAATCAAAGTTATATCTTCTAACTAAACGGTAAATGTTTTCGTAAACGAATTTTGTTCAGTTTTAAGATAATACAATTCTCAACAAAAATGTTTATAGTTTTTGTCTGAAGGCTTTTGTGTAACTCACACTATACAATACATAATTAGTAATTACTAATTTGATATGATACACGTGTATGAATAAACACTTTTGATGACAAAATTTCTTCGGCCAGTGGAAAAATCATAGTGCACAACAAACTTTATAGGTAATCTTAGCTTTAAATTAATATTATTAATAATTAATACGGTTCAACGTTCTAAAGCAATGGTCGCAAGTGAATGTTGATAAGTAAGCCAAACAAATTATGTTTGTAATGGTTGATTTTTTCGCTTGACATGATAAACTTTGTAAAGAATATGTACTGTTCAAACTTTTTTGTTGCAGATTGCACTAGATTGCAGGTGAAAGAAATATGGTAGTTTTTTTTACTGTACGACACGACACACAAATATCTTAAACATTGCTCCATTTGTGTATCAGATATTTATAAGGTATAAGCTTCGTTCAATATAGAATTGCGTCGTGAATATATTATAATGTGGATGATATTTAATTTCAATTTAAAAGATTTCAATTCACAATTCGATTTGCACTTGTTATCAATATCAACGAAGCTCAGGTCAAATCGTTAGAAGTATGTGATTCAGATCTAGAACGGATTGCGTCAAACATGGATATTTATATAGGACATTTACGCAGCAACGTGTGTTAGGGTACAGCTAGTTAAAATAGAAAAATTAACAATTATTACTATAAACAAAATTAACACAAATCAAATAGAAATAAAAAATGAATCAGAAAAATTGTTATTCAATCATTAATTTATTTTCCCTAATTATTGTTTATTGTTTATAGGTTTGGAGTATACCTATGTAGTTTACATATACATACTTTAAAATTCCATTTGCATAACAAAAGACTGTCCGGTTTACTTCCTCGTTTTTTGTTTAATTTTTGGTTATTTATCAAAAATTTAAAAAAATAGAAAATCATCAAACTAAAAAAGCTGTATGCACATTTTTTGAAGAAGCAACAGAACAGGTATAAATACATTAACTTCTTTTTTAGTTTTCGATTCATCTTCAAAATGACAACATCATATTTATGTGTACTGCTTTTATTTTTTGTTAATTGTGGTAATTCTTATAAAATATTGATTCCATTTCCAACTGTAAGTGCTTCTCATTTTTATGCTATTGTGCCACTTTTGAATGGATTAACTGAGAAGGGTCACAATGTTACCGCTATCACAACGTTTCCATCCAAAATAAAATCAGAAAATTTTCGTCAGATAATACTACCACCATTTACACAGCATACAGGTATGTTCACGATAGGTTTCAATAAAAATTAATTATTAGTTAATTATTAGGTGGAAGCCATGGTATAAACCTGTATGGAAACAGTTTTTTAAACTTCAAAATGTACTCGAATCTATTGAAAACTAAAGTTGATGAACTTGGAAATATGCTCCTTGATTTAAATGTTCAAACTTTGATGAGAGAAGAAAAATTTGATTTGGTTATTGTGGAAGGTTTTCTTGGATATGCTGCGCTTGGTTTGGGTGCACATTTCCAGTGTCCAACAATTATGTTTGCATCATCTCGATCGTTTATTAGTTTGGAGCGTCTTATGAAGAATCCACCAGCTGTTTCGTATGTAGCACATTATTTTGTTGGACTACGAGAGCCATTAAACTTTGTGGATCGAATATTAAACATGCTTGGGTATTTTCTTGAGTTATATTATATGGATATACACAACCATAAATTACAAAAACAGTTGTATCTGTGAGTTTCAATATTTTAAGTGCATTCGTTATTTTATTATTTTTTGTTTTTTCAGAAAACTTTTCCCATCGCCAGTATATCCAGTATATGAAGACATGTTGCAAAATGTTTCGTTAGTATTTGTTTCACGTCATTTTAGTGAAGGAGGTGTCAGACCAAATGTTCCCGGTATAATTGAAATTAGTGGCATCCAGATACAAAACACGTCCACACCAGTTTCTATTTCTCTTCAAAAATGGATGGACGAATCAAAGGATGGTTTTATTTATTTTAGCTTTGGAACAAATTTCAACATTTCCAGTTTACCAACGGCGACAATTAAAAATATGAACGTGGCATTTAGTAAATTATCACAAAACGTTTTATGGAAATTTGAGAATGACACAATTCCCGGTATGTCCTATAACATAAGAATTGAGAAGTGGCTACCACAAGCAAAAGTATTACAGCATACAAATATCAAATTGTTTATTACACACGGAGGACTAGGTAGTATAACCGAGGCTTTGAATTGTGGAGTACCATTGATTGTAGTTCCAATGCGAAGCGATCAAAACGCAAATGCAAATTTTGTAGAATATCGAGGTTGGGGCATACAATTGCCTTTCAGTGAAATAAATGGGGAAGAATTATCAAAATCAATCACGAAGGTCTTAGAAAATTCAAAATATGCTGAAAAAGCCAAATATTATTCAGTTTTATATAGAGATAGACAAAACTCGCCTTTGGACACAGCAATATATTGGGTAGAATATGTGATACGGCATCGTGGTGCCAAGCATTTGCAATCAAATGCAAAATATCTAAACTTTTTTCAACTATATTCACTTGATGTTATCGGCTTTCTAGTACTAGTTTTTGGATTGATGGTTTTAATTATATGTAAATTCATTTATTTTATTTTACACCAATTACGAAAAAATAATAAACACAAATCAGAGTATCTTAGTTTTTATTACTTATATGTATGTTGTATGGTGGTTGTGGTTGCGGGTTTATTTCGTTGTTTCTGCAAATGAATTATTAGGCAGGTATACCTACGTAGGCTACGGAGAAGCTTTTTTCCTGTTACGTAAACTAAAAAATTAGCAAAAAATTGCGTCGGCAAATAAACTCAATGATTTACGATTTTATTGAGACTTTTATACATCTAATATACGATAGCAATGAACTATAACTCAATTGAGTTGAATGAAAAATTGATTTGAAAAGCGAAATATTCGAAACAAAGTTTTATCTCAATTCCAACTCGGGGACCAGAATCCTTCTGATCAGATTCAATGAAAAACCCCTGACCCTAACTCAGTGGAGGAAGTAAACCTAACTAACTAACCCTTCACCAGCGACGAGATAAAATGTGTTTTTAGACAATCGACCTAACAACACAATTCTGTTGTTTCACTTTGAGTGTCTTTTTCTGACTAAGTTTTTACTGTACAAACTCTACTTTTTACAGTTCTGCATACTCCAACTAAGTTGAAATTAAATGAAGAACATTAAAGATCTACAAAACGTTCAGTTCTAGTCACTTATAATTCTTAACCTTCTGATGCATAGAAATATACTTTCACTTTCAAGTTTCAATTGTACTCTTTGGAGACGATAAGGCTATTTATTAAAAGATTTAACTGCATTTCATAAACTAAAAAAAATAAAAAAACACACTTTTTAAAAAACGAACTAAAAAGTGAAGTAAATTTTGATTTACACAACATTTTGTTGCACAGAAACAAATGCTATGTTCGTACAAACGTTATGTCTTTGATAATTTTATTTTCTTTAAAATAAGAAGTAAGAAGTAAAAAAAATATTTAAATAGTATTTAACACATCTTAGTACAGATACAAACACTAGATTTTTAGCTATTATTATTTTTGACAGATCAGTTTCCTTGATTCCCATTATTCGCAATCCCGATTTCCATGGACTGGTATCACAAACCTATTCCTTAAACTGCCTGTTAAATTTATCTTTGGGCAGTCCTACCACCTCAAATTAAACATCGGCTATTCCTTTGCCAAACGGGTTTTGTCTCTCTGTGACGACAAATGTTATCCCAAACACATTGAAAAGATCTCCAACACCCTTAAAAACAACAATCCAATCTCCTCATACCATTCAACAAATACTTCACATATCACAAGCACCAAAGATCGTGCCATCTCTCTACTCATATCGAGGAGTTCTGCTATATTGCCTTGCTAAAAGCAAAACCCATCAACCTCTGACACCGTACATGTCCAACCACGATACAAAATATCTTCCTATCATCAAAGGTCTAACCATAGTGAATGTCCTAATCCAAGCATATACACACCACTGGGTTTTTTCCGTTCACATTAAGTTCAACCGCCGTCCCTGGGGTTTTCTGTATTTCCCCTGTTTTAGGTCCCTTTAAAATATTCGGATTTCGCCCGATTGTTTTCTTTTCCTTCCCATTTTTCTCTTTCAATTCATATTTATTTTTGTTTTCTCCATTGCCTTACAGTTAAAGAATTAAGAGAATAGAGGAAGTGAAATTGATGTTAAAATTTGAAGCAATTTTTGCACACCAATAAATTGTTAATAACACACTTACGTTTTAGTAGAGGCGCCGTAAATTTTTCTATTGATGAAAAACGTGTTCTAGACCAGCGGTTTCCAAACTTTCTGATACTGCGACCCACATAAGAAAAAAAAAATTGGCGGCCCCCTTATTAGATACAACAATAAAATACTATAAGCACATTTTCAAGTTGTTAAAAGCAATGTATTCATAGAATAAAACTAAACAAAAATTAATAAAGTTTTAGTATGTATATTTATAGAAAAATATTTAATGTGATGGATGAGCTTGTTTGTTAGCACAAAGTTTCTCAAATCGTAGTGTTATTGTTGAAATAGCCACCCGAAGTTCTTTTTCCACTACTAAACGATTTCGATATTTCGATTTCATGGCTGCTAAAGCAGAAAATCCGGTTTCGCATAAATATGATATTACGAATGGTAACAGCACTATTATAGCTCTGTCCGGCAAAGTAATATAATCTTTTTTTCGTTCCACCAAAAACTGAATTAAAGTTTTACTATCAAATTCCTGCTGCAATGAAGTATCGCAAGATATTTCAATCAATATGTAAAATCAATATCTTTGTAAAATCAATATCGTTGAAATAATCATCGAAAATCAAACTTACTCAAATTTGCTTTGACTACTCTACCTCGAACAAGTTGTGTAGTTGAAAAGCAGTTTATTATTCTATTTTATTTAAATCAGTTATAATTTTGTTTTGTTATTTTTAATAATCAAATGGACCAGTCAGATCTAAATATCAGCCCAAAATAAAAAAATTTGCTAATAATAAAATTATGTGGTTTCTTTTGAAAAATTTTCAAATTTTTGGCGTTCCATTGGTGATCTACTCAAACGCTGCTTTGAGCAGCTATTTTGTTCCAAAGGAACGCATGTAATGTGAAAAATGTTTTAGTAAACTTTGCAAATGTTCAATAAAAAGATTTTTGTTTGCTTTAATATTGTTTCTGGTACCGGCGTCATTTAAAATTGGAAACATGTCAAATAAATCCTTTTCTAAATTGGATATCCATAGCTCCAATTTTTTAATGAATGCCGTGACTTTGTCTTTTTGAATCAGAGCATTTGTGGACCTTGCATTGATTTATTTAAATCGCTTAATTTTTTAAAAATTTCAACTAAATAAACAAGTTTAAGGATAAAGTTATCGTTGCGAAAGGAAGATGCTTCATCTTTGTGATTTTCATCAAGAAAGATCGCAATTTCGTTTTTAAGTTCGAACACTCTTTGAATAAATTTTGAACGAAATATCCAACGTACTTCACAATAGTACAAGAGTGATGTATATTCAGCTCCCATATCTTCGCACAACTTTCCAAATAATCTCGCTTTCAAAGGACTGTTTTTGATATAGTTTACAACTTTTGTAACAATATGAAATATATTTATTATTTACTATTATTATTAAATTAACTTATTATTATTAAATTAAAAACTTCACGACCTCTTTGAGGTTATTACGCGACCCGCCTGTGGGTCGCGACCCACAGTTTGGAAACCGCTGTTCTAGACAGAGTTGTGAAAACTTGGCCATTTTTGATTTTTCTGAAACTTGGCATATAAGTAGTATGGACAAAATAAAAAATACTACTTATTTTAAAATTTTTTTAAAGTGCATAGTTTGAGCATAGGGGGCACTTCAACATGCATGAAAAATGCAAATTCTGCCAATCCGATGTAACTTTGAAATTAAATTGCTCAAGAACGGCTATACCGATTTCATCAAACTTTTTTTTGTTTGATAGATGATTAATTTTATTGTTTTTATAATTAATTTTTAAATAAAAATATTAAAAAACTTTTTTAAAGATGACGCTAGGTCATCATAGGTCAAAGATCAATTGGGATTTAATTAATTTTTTTTCTGAAAATAGTTCTATCCTTACTCTAAAATATGTCAAATTTACAGAGCGGCGTTAATTCTTGTTCTTGAGATATTTAATTTTAAAGATTTTTAGTGCGGCTGAAATTCGAATTTTTCTTCATTTTTTCAAACAACTTTCATTAACAAAAAATTTTAAAATCAATTAAATTTTAACTTTTTTTATTTTTTAAATATAGTTCTAACCTTCCTTTAAAATATTTCAAATTTACAAGGAGGCATTAATTCGTGTTCTTGAGATATTTAATTTTAAAGATTTTTAGTCATTCTAAAATTCTACTTGTTCATTATTTTTTCGAACAATTTTTATCATCAAAAAATTTTAACCACTGAAGTTCGAGAAAATAATAAACAATTAGAATTTTAATAGGACTAAAATTCTTTAAAATTAAATATCTGAAGAACACGAATTAATGCCTCTTTGTAAATTTGATATATTTTAAAGGAAGGTTAGAACTATATTTAAAAAATAAAAAAAGATAAAATTTAATTGATTTTAAAATTTTTTGTTAATGGAAGTTGTTTGAAAAAATGAAGACAAATTCGAATTTCAGCCGTACTAAAAATCTTTAAAATTTATCTCAAGAGCACGAATTTTAGCTTCTTTGTAAATCTGAAATATTTTAGAATAAGGAATAAGGAATAAGGAATAAGGAATAACATTAATTAAATTCCAATTGATCTTTGACCCTAGCGCCATTTTTAAAAAAGTGTTTTTAATATTTTTATTTAAAAATTAATTATAAAAACAATAAATTCATTTTTTTTTTCAAACGACCAATTAATCATCTATCAAACGAAAAAAAGTTTGATGAAATCGGTATAGCCGTTCTTGAGCAATTTTATTTCAAAGTTACATCGGTTTTGCAGAATTTTCACCCCCCCGAATTGGTGCCCCCTATGCTCATGCACTTTAAAAAAATTTTAAAATAAGAAGTATTTTTATTTTGTCCATACTACTTATATACCAAGTTTCAGGAGAATCAAAAATGGTTAAGTTCAAATTTCGACTTTTTCATCTGCGTAGATCGCGTTTTTCATCTATTATTGCATTGAATTCCAAATTTAAGTGTATTTTTGCCCCCAAAATTAATATAAAAATAAGAGACGCCATTACATAAGAACGAAAAACGACAAATAGAAAAACAACGTAAAAAAATTCGTACAACTTAGCACCGAAGCTAACAACTTAGCACCGAAAAAAGAGAGAAAAACGAATAATTCAAATATTTTTGTGTATAAATACAGTAGTTTCATTTCCCTAGTCTCTTAATTCTTTGCTTACTGTCAACTAGACCTATCATTTGATAAATAATATTAATTATTTATATTTAATTAAACACATTTTTCCTTTACGCTTGTTTTTATGGTTTAGTGCAGTCAAGTGTGTTTTTTATTGTAATATAAAATTGTTACAGGACTTAAAAGTTTAAAATATTTTTCCGTAGTTTAATGATGAACGCATACCCTTTAATTTTTTTTCTTTTATGTCAAAACAACTGTAAAAACAATGTCATGCAATTTAAATAACAGTAACCCGTGCCGACTTGGACCTAAACATCTCAATACTTGATTGTGTACTTTAGCGCGCATACCTGTTTTGATGTGCTTATAATTTCTAAATGTCTTGTCGGTTATACGAATTTTTCTTGAAAAATAAATATGTCCGTCGAACTAGGTAGTTCTAAACAAAAAATATACATAAAACGTAACCCAAAACTTCCTTCAAATGGACAAGCTCTTGTATAGTATTGTTGTATAATATATTGTTTTTTAATATAATACATTTCATACGAAAACAAAGAACAATTGTTGTGCCAAAACTGAATAATTCTATAGACACGTTTGGAATGTTATTTTAGATTGAAAACTCAAGACAAAGTGCAAATTCTCTGCTGTGATACTATAACTGCTTCGAAAACACATCGTATGTGTGCGCGTTGAAAAAAATCAATATAGAAAAACTTGTTTTCGCTTGAAACCATCACATGTACGAGCTGGTGTAAAAAAGTCTTTTTGAAGTGAAAATAAAACAAGTGCCTATAATAAGCCCGGATATTCCACTTTTTCAAAAAATTAGAGATCATTGGCAAAAAGTTGATCTCCATAAAATAGAATGCTATAGAGAAAAGGTAGAATGGTGCCTGTTTCCAAAATTGATAAATTGAAAGTAGATTAAATAATAATAGAAATAATAATTAAAAAGGAGATATCAATGCTTAAAGCATTTCAGCTGTATCGTTCAGATACAGCTGAAAGAGCCGTCTAATTAATGCAGGACTTTCATTGTTTAATTACAATTGAGGCAATATTTGTTATGTTGCGTACAAAAGCACAAGATGTTATATCCGGACTGTAAACAGCAAACATTGACAAGAAAATATACTTAGTAATAGTTGTTGTAATGAAAAATAATATTAAAATATGGAGGGACTGAAATCCAAACTCTGAGATATCAAGACTTCGGTCTGGATTAAGGATTTTGATATAGTTTTCGGCAAAAACTTTTATGAGGACATTGCTTTTAGTTTTGGGCAGCGATGTATATCAAACATAAAACTCTTTGTTAAAGTACAAAAATCTTTTTATTTCTGTTTAGAAATTTATTACAAAACTAACACGAAATATTAATAAGTGCCGGAAAATTATAACAGATCAAAAATTAATATAACTTAGTGAAAAGATGAAACACCCAGCAAACTACTCAAAAACCTCTCCATTTAGCGTTTCAAGAAAATATTACAAAACCAAATATTCATGGTTCTTTCAAAATTCAAAAAATATTCTAAAAAGTAAAATAAAATAAAAAATTTAAACTTTTTTTTAAAGTTCTAAAAACATTCCAAAAATTATTACAAAATCAAAAATTTAAACTTTTTTCAGAAATTCAAAAATTTTTAAAATATTTCAAAAATTATAACAAAATCAAAAATTTCCATGTCCAATTTCATGTTCGATAACATTTCATGTCACAAATAATTAATTTCATATTGTTCCAAAAAATTAAGTAAAATGAAAATCATTCTTTTGACACACTTGACAACATTTTTTTGACAAACTTATAACGCAACAATCTAGATTTTGGTTTCACATACCAATACCGACCATCAAAATTTCTCCAAATTCAATGTTCCTATTCGCAATCACTTAAAATGAACGTTTTTAAGCAAAAAATAGGCATATTTCCTTGTTTTGACATACTTGACGATTTTTTTTGACACACTTCCCGTACAGTTATCAAACACATCGTCATTTTGGCTGTTACAATTGAGTAACCCTATTTTTAGAAACAAAAATTTTTGAGATCCCTTCCAGCGGTTTTCTAGATTTCGTCGGTTGTGACGGCAGACAGACATACAGTTTTTTTTAGAATCAGTAAGTCCTAAAACGTCGAGAAATGCCGATAAATGGGGTAAGAATTTCATTTTTGGCTCGAGAATGTAATACTTAGGACTTTCAGACCGAAGTAATATCTTTTTCTAATTCATTGGCGTTTTATTTAATGAGAGTAAAATAATTTTTCAAATAATTGCACAGTAATCGCAGTAAAAGCTCGTATGTTAAAGTTCAACTTCAAGTCGGCACGGGTTATCGTCATCCAATCGCAGTAAAACTTTTAATTTAAGTTTTTAAGGTTAATTGGAAAAAATTTAGCGGATATGCGTATAAAATTTTGCAAAAATATTTTTTTGCTCTATGTCTTGGGACACCCTAATATATATATATATATATATATATATATATATATATATATATATATATATATATATATATATATATATATATATATATATATATATATATATATATATATATATATATATATATATATATATATATATATATATATATATATATATATATATATATATATATATATATATATATTTATAATGTATATATATATATATATATATATATATATATATATATATATATATATATATATATATATATATATATATATATATATATATATATATATATATATATATATATATATATATATATATATATATATATATATATATATATATATATATATATATATATATATATATATATATATATATATATATATATATATATATATATATATATATATATATATATATATTAGACTGGTCGTTAAAAACTAAATTTTCCGAGACGCCCCCTAGAAAAATTCTTTGTGGTCAAAAAACCACAATGGCATTATTTTTTTTTTTTTCAAATCAAAAGAACACGTGCCGCAAAATCGTCGAAGTTAATTTTTTGAAAAATTCGTAGATTTTTTCAAATATCTCATAAAATATGCAGATGTCAAAAAAATTCACATGGATCATTTTTGTAGGCAATTTAATTTTCTACAAAAAAGATCCATGTCATTTTTTCCCGAAAAGGTATAGTTGTCATGATATTTTGAAAATGAACTTGTAAGTTTTCGTAATTTTTGAAAAACATAAAAAATAAAGATGACGAAAAAGTCCTAATTTTCTTCTTATGCTATAGAATGAAATGTATTAAAAAATAATCGTGACAAAAAAATCTAAAATTAGTACTTTTTCGTCGAAATTTTCAGCATTTGGCTTAACGAGTTTTGAAGAATTTCAAGTTTTATTTCAAAATATCATCAGAAATATAGGTTTTAGGAAAAAAATGACTTGGACCTTTTTTGTAGAGAATGAAATTTCCTACAAAAATGATTATGTGATTTTTTTTGATCTGCATATTTTATGAGATATTAACAATTTTATCAAAAAATAAACTTCGATGATTTTGCGGCACGTGTTCTTTTGACTTAAAAAAAAAAATAGTGCCCTTGTGGTTTTTTGACCACAAAGAATTTTTCTAGGGGGCGTCTCGGAAAATTTAGTTTTTAACGACCAGTCTAATATATATAAATATATACAGTAAATTTTATATATCTTGAATTGAATTCTATATATTTTTTATGAATTCTATGAATTTTATATAAATTTTGGATCTATGGGTGTGACAACCCCGCGTACTTTGGTACCTGCTATTGGCAAATCAGATAACGTGAGATATCGTATACCACTGGCAATGGCAATAAGATATCACTGATATAAGGGGACAAGTGATATTTTAGAGGTGCTGGGGGATAAACTTTTTTCAATCAACGATAGCACACTTAGTCTTATAGTTATGGAATATTCTTTGGTGATGACACGTTCTTTTAGGTATTTTTAAATAAAATATGTTGGGTAGTAGGAATTACAACACAACGTGTCACAACAACACAAAAGAACCTTTTAAGAACAAGGTCCCACAACAACATGCTTCTAAGGTGTTTATGGACGCAATTTATTTATTTTTTGTATTTTTTTTAAAAGAATGAACTTTTTTGCTTGCTCCAAGAAATGAGTTTCCATATAACTATTATATATGCTGAATTGAGGAAAACAGTGCGTTACATGATCTTGGTATTTACTTCTAGCACTAGGAAAATTAGTAACCCAATTTTAGCTTTGTTCCTGCAAATTTGAAAAAAAAAAGTATTTTATTTTTATTTCCTCCATCCTATTATGAAATATTGCCCTACGACGTACATTATTATGTGAAAGGATTTATTATTTGGTTTTCCATTCTTTAAAAAGAACATAAAAAACCAAAAAAAAGAAATTTGCGTCCATCAACGTCTTAAAAAACATGATGGTGTGGAACCTAGGTCTTAAAAGATTTTTATGTGTTTTGTGACATACATTGTAATTCGACATATGTCAAATACTTTGAAGTTGCACAAATTTTTTTGAAATGTTCGGTGAAAAAGATGATGAACAATGTCATTGAAGCCACTATTTTAAATAGAAAATTCGAACCGGAAGATGTAGTGTTGCCACGTATTCCAACAGATATGGCATTTGAACTCAAACGTTTCGTTTACAGTGCAACTCACTTTTACAACGACCATCAACAAATCACAAGGACAGTTACAGCAAGTATGTGGACTAAATCTGGAGAATTCGTGCTTCTCACAAGAATAACTGTATGTGGCTAACGCGTTAGGAAAACCATTCTGTTTAACGGAAAAACAAAAAATAAAGTATACCCACAAGTACTCGAATAAATAAATGGAATTAAAAAGACATTTTGAATTCGTTCCATATTAAAATAAGTTAATAAAAGTAAAAATGACACAATGGAAATTGAATGTTATCATAACGAGTTTTTTCGAATTTTCTTTCTTATGACATAGTGGCAATATGCGACCAGCATAATGTTAAATAAACAAAACTTTTACACTATTTGGCAGGGACTGAAACCGAACCCGAACCTGAACTCAAATGGGTTCAGGTTCGGTCTTTTTATAAACCATAAACCCGAACCCGAACCCGAATCCATAAAACTAAGGTTCGGGTTCATTAATAAATATAAAAATATATATATTTTCCTACGCAAGCGTAGAGAGGCTTTTTCAGCTTTGAAATTTGTATTGTCACCACAAAAAGCAAATTTAAAAGAAGAAAATTTAAAAAATATTTTGATTCTTAAATTAAATGAGAATTTTTTTGAAAAATAAATAAAGTTTTTTGACAAATAAATAAAATATACTGTACTCTTTTTCTAAATTTTGAACCAGAACCGAACCCTGAACCGAACCTGAACCTGAACTTTCTATTTTGATTAACCCGAACCTGAACCCAAACCCAATTTTTTCAGGGTTTCAGTCCCTGCTATTTGGTGTAAAAAATAAAATTTTGAGAAATTTTGTGAGTGATTTGAAATATTTTTGTGTGTTTCGTGTCGGGAACAAATACAATACATGACTACTGTGAACATTTGTGATGCTTTTTTTTTCTGTATAATTTTCTATATAGAGATGACACACCTCTACTAATTCAACAAGTCATATAAATTTTTTTATTGCGTACTTGAAAACTTATTTAATCGCCAATTTTTCATATATCCGAACTTAGCTAGAGTGCTGATTATTTTTCATTCATATTTTTAAAAGTACAATTAAATATTATGCTTTCATTTCTCATTACCGCTTTTTTGAAATCATTGCTACTACGTCAGCAAAATGTCTGCGAACAATCCTGCTAGTTAATCAATAAATAATACATAGTTAAAGATTTAAGAACTTTTGAACTTGAAAATTTATTGAAACATTTCGACCGAATCTGCAACATCTTCATCTTTTTCCACTTCCTTTTCGGTTACCTTGTTTTCAATTACTTTAATTCATTGCCTACTTTTATTACTACATGTTCAAATGACATAAAAAAAGAAAAATCAAAATTAAGTCGGATAACGTTTTGCTTTAGCCCTTAGTCAATTTTTTTCTATAAATGCTAGATTTTTTCCAAGATTGAAAATATAACATTTTCTTTAGTTTTTTTTATTTTAAGAACTGTTTGGCAAATAATTATATAAGAAACTACAAAAACATTTACAACATCGATAAAGAAATGAGGGTGATCAGTTTGATTTTCTGATGTCAAAAATAATTGAATATTTGTTTACACCGACAAAGAAATAAGCTTAAAGATATTAAAAAAAAATATCACTGTCACGGGATGTTAGGTTACTCTTTATCTTTATATGTTAGGCTTAACGTATTTTGATTTTCCATCAAGTAATATTTCGAATCGTATATTTTGTGGTTGATGATACGTTTCTGTTTTGGAATTAGTTTTTTCATC
Organism: Diogma glabrata; assembly: GCA_963693315.1. Lineage (NCBI taxonomy): Eukaryota > Metazoa > Arthropoda > Insecta > Diptera > Cylindrotomidae > Diogma > Diogma glabrata. The sequence continues at coordinate 194,372,004 of OY856186.1, read as the reverse complement.
AAACAATAGCTTTTACTCCATAAATAAAAACAAACAAAAAAAAAGTAATCTCTTTTTTCGTAATTTCCGTTGTCGGTTGTTATTAATTTAGAAGGACGAAAGAAAATTTGAAGACAAAAATGAAACCATGATAAGGAGCCTACAAAAAAAGTAGTGATATGAAAATATTGGTCATGTTTTGTAATCTTTAGTCATTTTCTTAAAAGATAAAAGAAATATTTTTATAAAAAGTGAAATCTTACTTGCTCTATAGAAATAAAATTAGATGGTGACAGTAAAGATAACAAAATTTTCACCAACAAATACATCTCAAAGCAAAGCAACCCGTAACGGCACACTAAGAAACTCCTGTCCAACAATCTGTTCCTACCAAATTATTTCGCTCCAATCTTATGTTCCACACTGTCATTTGTCTTTAATTTTCTATAAAAACCACCTCAATTCTCTTATATCCATCCCAAAAATTAACGAAATCCAAAATATACACGCTCACTAATATTCTATATTACCCAAAATAAAATGAAAAAAAAGCAGAATGAAGAAAAACCTTTTTACATCTCATCTTTACTTCTCCATCATCCCACTGTTATCCAACAACCTCCCATTCCCATTCCAAATAAATATCCTTTCAACTAAATATATAAAAGAAACACTCACAGACATTTCATTTTCAGTTCTCAAAAAAAAAATATAAGAAAATAATATCTCAAACCTAGTAGAAAACCGTCTCCCCATATTTTACTGCACCCAATCACCCCGATTTTCTCTTTCCTCATTTCCGATTCTAACAATTTTGTTCATTTTCATCATCATTTTCTTATTTATTTTTCTTTTTATGATCGTCGCTTTTTCCACTTCTATATCTATATATTTATACGTCTGTCTGTCTGTATATAATTCAAACATTTGAACTGAACAGAAAAAAAACCGTTTTTTTAGGTTGAATTAAGTAGAAAAGAAAAAAAAAATAAATAAGAAAAACCAATTTTTTTTTGTTTTATTTTTGGAAAAATAGAAATTTGAGTTGGGTGAAGAAAATATTATTTGGCAAACGAAACAAGATGGGAAGATAAATTAGAAATGAATTGAAGTTGTATGTAGGTTTGGATGGTTGCTTTGGGTTTGATAAAAAAAAATAAGAATTAAATTAAGAAAATAAAGGTTCAGAATATTTCTGAGAATGAAAATGAGGTTTTGTCCTATTTTGGGGTAGTTGAACAAAAAAAAATGAAAATAACATAACATACGATACTGAAAAACGAGACAAGAAAAAAAAGGACAAATTGATAAAGGATATAGAGGTGAAAGGAACTGTCCGGTTGATGAGGGTTTTGAGATTTTTATTTTATTTTTAGTATACCAACCCATTTACCAATTTAAGGACTGTATCCGTACAGCACAAAAAAACTGTAAAAAGATATGGATTATAATGGTAATGGTGAAGTGGTCATATCGATGAAATGTTTTTCAGTAGTTGAATATAGAATTTTCAAGCAGAAGACTCTTAAAAATCTATTGAGCCAATATTGAGCCAATTTTAAGGTCTAAGTTGAACTTAATATTGAACTAGAACAGAAAGAAAATCCTAATTATGTACAAGATTTTAATTTCTTTAACCAAGAAATTCATAATGCATTTACTACAGCTTGTTCTATGAACAATTTATTAATATTACAAAATAATTCAGAAACCCTACATATTAATAATTCATCATTAAAAACAGAGTATCTGGTCTTTCCATGCAGGGCTGAGACATTTTGTATAAAGGGAGTCCTGACATAATCTGAACCTGCATAACATCACACAAAAAACTTGATATGGATCTTCTGGCTGAGTTATCCTCAGGTGATTTAACCGTATAAATGCTCAGTCACATAATAGCTACGGAGAAAGTGGAATACTCATTGTGTCTGCCCATCTTCCGTACGACTCCATTAGACTCCCGGCAACACTGGAATTGCTGAGCTTGGTTAACTATGCCAAGACTAAAAACCTGGATACCATAGTCAGCTGTGACGTCAATCCACATCACGTGGGCTGAGGAAGCACAAATAACAACAACAGTGGTCAGTCTCTTTTAAAGTTCTTGGTTACTACTAATTATAGGAAATTCTAAATTCCGGAGGAGAACACACTTTTGTAAACCCCAGATGGAAAGAAATTATAGACATAACTATATGCTAAAGGTCTCTTCTAGAAGGCATCAGGGCAGTCACAGATCTATTGATTTTTTAGTAAAAGTGATCTCAACCAAACATCGCGTCCACCAGGATCCACGAAAAACGGATTGGGTGTGCTTCAGGGGATTTGTAGAGAAGGAACGCACTAGTGGAAGCATTGTCAAGGTCGGGGCAATTGATCAGACCATTGGCCAGCTCAACGATTTCCTAGTCCGGGTTTTCGAGCACTCGCGCCCCAAAACGAGGCAACGAGGTGCACACAAGTCAGTCTGGTGGAACAAAAACCTTGATAAACTATAACATAGGTCCAAGGAATTTCTGAACAGAGCCTTGAAAACTCGTGATGAAGCTGATTGGGCTCTGTGCAGTAAAGCAAGGAAATTTTTCAAAAGACTTATTGGTAAATCAAAGAGACGGTCTTACGAAAAGTGATATTAATCGATTGAGACCATCACAGAGGGTTTTACTCTAATGAGAGATGTGCAAAAGGATCCTTTAGCGAGACTAGATAATATTATATTATCCAATTATACTCACACTTCCTCAAAGGAAGAAACTTATATAGCACTCCTTGAACACTATTTTCTGGCTTTATAATGGAAAATAGAGTTGTATCGCCTGAGGCTCTGTCTTGGGCTACAAGTTTCTTCGAGTCATACAAATCTCCAGGTCCAGACAGAATTTAGTCTTTTACGGTACAACAGTTTCTGGACATAATAGGAGATTGGATTTTCGTGGCCTGCATACCTTTTGGTTGTGTACTACTGGACTTTAGAAACGTTAGTGTCGTTTTTAACCTAAAACCAGGAAAAATCAACTATTCGAGACGAAAAACTTTAAATCGATCAGTCTTTCCTCATACTTTTTAAAGTCTTTGGAGAGGTTGATCGACCGTTACATTACAAATGTCTGTCTGAAGAAAGCTCCGCTGAGCAATATAGGCAACACGCTTATCAATCAGGAAAGTTTACGGACACAATTTTCTCAGAGGTGGTCACTGATATTGAAGAGACTATGTACAACTAAAAAGACAATCACTCTTAGTGCTATTCTTGGTATAGAAGGGGCTTTCGATAAAGCAAACACGATAGACAATACCACATGTGTGCGCACGGGATGGACACAATAATGTATTTAATGTTTTAATAAAAACTCACTTTAATTTTATTAATGTTTAATTATATATTATATAACTTCAGGTTTTACAAGTAATAGTTTGGCAGTAAATAACTTTTTTTACACAATATTTCTACTTGTGACTCGACGAGTTGATGGTTTTAATCAGAGTGATTATAATGTTATTTTAATTTGGTTAATTTAGTTTTTTAAGAATCTAAGAGTCAGCACATTCGGTTTTTTATTTAAATTACATTTTTTTGTTTCATTTAGTCTTTTGTTAATTTAGTAAAAATTTAATAATATATATTTTTTTTTGTTAATTTAGTAAAATTTTAATAATTGCAAATAATTTCATATTATATTTACATTCTACAGGGTGTTTCTAAACACCACAGTTCATGTATGTAGGTGTAAGGCGTAGATATCTTAAAGAGGGTGTTCTATCACCGCTGGTGTGGAACATGTTGGTAGAACAGCTACTCTTGAATTAAATGATGAAGGAATAAATACATACGGCGATGTTGATGATGCTAGTATTCTTTTGAAAGGAGACAATATGGGGTATCTCTGCAGGAAAATTCAGAACACCCTGGACATTACCAACATTTAGTTTCGCAAGAATGATCTCTTGATCAATGCTTCTAAGACACAGTTCATTGCATTTACAAACAAAAGGAAACTAAGCAACTTCACTCTTCCTCCAATCGGCAATAACACGTTAACACTCCAAAATAGTGTAAAGAATTTTGGTGTTACTCTCGATAAGCGGGTCAAATGGGCTGTTCACCATTGAGACTAAATGCTTAAACGCATGTCGAGTTCTGTGACAGTGCGAGCGCTATTAGCATATGAAGGCTGACTCCGGAAATGGTTTACTGGCTGTATAAAGGAGTTGTCCACTATGTGTTCCTTGCATGGCTTTCGAGAACTTTTGTTGGGTATGCAAACAAAAACAGAGGGCTTGCTTGCTTATGTATTACTTGTTATTTTAGGACAACGTCTACGTCGAGTCTGCAGGTTTTATTAGGGCTTCCTCTCTTGCATTTGTATGTAATAAAGGAGACTTAACGGCTTGAACTTCTGGATACTACCAAGGGCTGTAAGAAAAATCATAAAGCACTATGGAGGGATCTGGAAGAATACTTGACAGATTTGGCCATGCCGACTGATGACACAATACCTCTAATTGCCTTTCTAAAGCAGTATTTTTGTTTAAATTTCAATTTGAAAAGTGCATAGAGTTGTAATCCCAATGAAAGAGGACTGGTCTGTAGCTGATTTGCTATTGGGTAGTACGGCTAACACGTTGGACTTCTACATATAGATCTGTCACTGGAAAGGGTGCAAGAGCGGCAGTCTTGATCAGAAATTAAGATTTAGGGTTGTAATTTTTACTTGGTGGGGAGCAACGGAGCCTAAGTGGTCTCGCAAGGTCATTAATATTTTTGCTGATAGCAAGGTTGCTCTAAAATTTCTGTAAAACTACACAATTAAGCCAAAAATAGTGCAAGAATGATCTATGTCCTTGAATTATCTCGAGCTTAAGAACAGCATATCATGGCATAATGGGAATCTTGAGAACAAAAAAGTTTATAAATTCGTACAGAGCACCAAAGGAAGGCTCATAAGCCCTAAACCAGCAAGTGGTATATCGAAACGTAGAATGAAATCACTATTCGAACCGGGTTTCTTTCGATCCATTAACTCCCAATGGAAGAACACAGAAGACTGCAGAGTTGAGCCGACAAACCGAATTTCTGTTAAACCTGATCCGGTTAGACTATGTCTTGAAGAGGATGATATAGTCCCTCATATTGTGGAAGAATGTTTGGCTCCCTCGAGCCTCTGAAACAGCTGTTAGGATCAAACTATTAAAGGATTGAACATTTCTGTAAAACAGATTCAAGGCTATTGACTTTTTTCAAAAGGTCTTCAGTTCTTGAAAATGAGGATGGTTTAAGGGACTACATGCCAGGCTATGACTACATGGTAGCCAGAAAAAAAATATTACAAAAACATTCGTAATCTCAATAAATTATTTACGAGTGTTTGACTATTTAATTAGCCAACGAAAGTAGTTCAACAACCGATGATTATAATGAATGTTTTTATTGTTTTCTCAGCGTCACTTTTGAATAAAATTAAAACAAATAACATGTGTGATATGTCTTTAAATAATTAGTATAAACACCCAGATTGTATTCTATTTCGAAAGAAACTGGAGCCTCCAAAAACTTTACTCAAAACTAGTAAAACAACATTTTTGAAATCAAACCAAAAATTAATTAATGCCAACCGAAAATATACAAAAACATAAAAAAAATAAAAGAATTCTGAAATTACCTTAATCCAAACCCATAAAAAATCGTTTACCCATTTTCTCAATCCACCCCAAACCTGTAATTATTTTTTTCTTTGTTTCTTTTATTTTCAATTTTTCGGTTTATTTGTAACTGCTCCAAAAATGGAAAAAGGAAAACATTTTTTCTTTTTTGTGTTTTTTTGTTTTATTTTCAAATTTTTGTTACGATATTCCGTTTCTATTGTGGTTTGAAAGAAGGTGGAAAATTAAAGAAGAAAAAATATTTTTATGGCTGGTTTCGAGGATGTTTTAAAGATTTTATAATTCTTTGGAGGTTTGCGTCATAGGATTTCTACAGTTTCGGGTAACTAATTATTTAGAACAAAAGAGATTACATCTTTTAACATTTTTTTTGCTTTTAATATAAAATTTAGTTGTATCTATCTGATGTAGACCATCATTCAAAATTCCATTTGAACTAAAAAGAATTGTTTTTGATATAATATAGCTTTGAAATATTTTATATTTAACAGAGAAAGAGTTTCAAACGTTGTAGCTACAAAAACAATTTATTAGGAAAATATCAAAGTAAAATTTAAAACTAAGACCGTATTAAATACCAAAAACAATAAAGCAGATTATTATTATTATTATAAAAATAGCATGCACGCACTCTCCCGTGAAAGATTACACACATTTTTCATAATATAAATATAGAAAAATTTATATAATTTAATAATTGAAAACCATATTTGATTTATAATAAGACTGAATCTAACAAAATATGGTGTGCAAATTATGAAATCTTTTTTGCTATCCACACAATTGTCGATCGATCTAGTTTCGAACCCATAAGAATAGGTGTCCCTTGAATTATGCGGTTCAAATTTTGGTTATATGCGGTTCAAATTTTGCGTCGAAGTTTTAAATTATGCGCTTAAATTTTAAGTTAGTGCAATTCATCTTTTCGGTACAACTTTTAATATAACTAATACGTATTTTTTTTATACGCACACTACCCAAATTTCGTTCATTTTCTTTTTGGCTTTGCTTAAATACTATTTTCATGTTTTTCACATTTCTTCTCAATATTAATTATATATTCCTACCACAACAGGGGATGATAATTGAATGTGGACAAATTACTCGCTTTGTGCGGTTCTACAAAATGTTTGCCCCAGAAGTTAAAAAAATGATTTTCAAATCATTTAAAATCATTGATAATACTTTTGTCATTGATAATGCTTTTGAATTTCCACCACTCTATATTAAAGTTATTTTTTCCCACATACAACTATACTGCAGCCTTTAGAGTAGAGGATTATTATCAAAATATTTTTGCAGGATAAATAAGATGACTCTACTGATATAATAAAAGTAAGTAAATTATTGAAAGATTAAAGCATGAGAAATTGCGTAAAGTTCATTGCAAATTCTTTTATAGAATTAAAGCCATGTACACTTATAAGTGTAGCTTTTGTAGCTTTTATAAAAGCTTCTGGAAACAATGGCTAGGTGGAGTCGATATATTAAATCCAGTAACCAAATACCAGTAAGGCATTTCGTAGATTGAGTACATACTTTTGGAAAAAATGGATTTGAAAACTAAGATTTACTCAACGAGAACGACGATGAGACAGACCCCGAAATGACACCAGCCATTACGTCAAATATTTTATCAGACGGAATTGCTATTGTCAATCGATAACAACTTTTTTGAGACTGATTTGGAAAGATGTTTTAAAATTCAACGTGAATTAGGCAGGTTATGGTTCCTTACTTTGAATCAAAAAAACAGACAAATCTCTGTAAAAACCAATTATTGCTAACAAATTTTATAAGTCTCTGCTCCTACCGTAAATATTTATGGTAAAGAAAGCGCCATAAAAACATCTCAAATCGACAGAAACTGAAGACCATTTTTTGTCAGAAAAGCTGTGTCGATAATGTCAAATTAGTAAATTAAAAAAGTCAAATTAGAGAATTATTCTATACATAACTGTATTATCGGCTTAATGTTTTATATTACATATAAACCATTTGATTTTCATGTGAATAGAAAAATTTGTTTTATAAAAAAATAATGGTGAAATAGTAGATTTTTAAACAAGTGGTGAAAACGTCTCGTTTTGCGTGACTGAACGGTTTGTTGGAATAAGGTCAAGAACGCAAAAACGTTTTTACCACGCGTAGAAAACGCTATTTTTTCTACGCTTGTAAATATAAATGATAATATTTACAAATTCATCTACTAAAAACTTACAAAACGACATATCTAAATTTGACAATGTAAACAATTAACACCCAGGTAGTACGTCATCGATTTGTAATAAATACGGTGTCGATTACATGTAATCATATAATCGAAACATGTTTCGATGTAGTTTCGATACTGTATCGATTACATTTAGAACAACGTGTTCGCCCTAGTAAGCGAATATGTGATCGATACCAAATCAAAACTGTAGTCGATACCAAATCGAAACAAGTAAACGAAATTTAATCGAAACCTGTTTCGAAACTACTAGTGGCAATGTAATCAAAAGTTTAGAGTTATTTTTTTGTGTTAATTTAAAATATTAATTTTAATTTTAAATTTTATAATTTTTATTAATAATTTATTTATTATAATATAAAACACATTTTACATATTTTTATTAAATATAATTACAAAAACTTAAAAAAAAAACTATACATGTAAATGTGAACCTGAAATGAGAAAAAATGCCATTAAAAGAAATAGTTTTTAGAATTATAGTTATATATATAAAAATGTGAACCTGAAATGAGAAAAAATATCATTAAAAGAAATAGTTTATAGAAATATAGATATATATATATATATATATATATATATATATATATATATATATATATATATATATATATATATCAAATCAATAAATTCAAATTATAGGTTATGTTATATGATAAAAATAAAATTAAAATAATTCTAGACAGAATACATATTTTCTCATATTTATAACATTAAAATGTACTTACCGTTGAAATATATTATATTATTCACAAAACTTTATATTTGTTTGATTTATCAACAAATACATGTTACGCGCGACTATATGTAAATGAAAGATATGTGCAATTTTAAATGTCAAAACGCCATATTTTTTAATAAGAGTGAGGTGACAATATACATTAGGAATGCCTCTTTTTCTCCAATTCGAAACTATCGATTTCAAAACGATTTCGATTGCAGTTTCTTGCCTGGGCAATTATATATCAAATTTTTATTAGTGTAAAATAATGTTGTTATTGTGTTCGCCTACAGATGGCATAATAACAGGCGAACACAATTATAAAGGAGCCCATTCACTTTGAAACATGTTTCAAAACTTGGTTTGTGTTTATAGAATGTTTTATAGTGTATGGTGAAGTTTGCAAACCAATTTGACGGTTTGCGAATTGGTTTTAGTAAAATCAAAACACTTTGAAGGAAGAGTTTATTAAAATAACAATAGAAATTGACATCTATAATTATTGTAAGTTTATCAACCAAGTTTACAAACACGTTTCATAATGAATGGTAAATATGCAAACAAGTTTGTAAACCATGTTTTGAAATATGTTTCAAAGTGGATGGGCTGCATTATATTTTTATTTTATACTGGTAAAAATGCGATACATAATTGTTTATTTTTTACACAGTCAAATTTAGATATGTCGATTTGTAAGTTTTTAGTAGATGAATTTGACAATATGAATAATGAAAATAGTTCATATATCTGTGTCAATAAGTCATATGGGGATAACTCGAGTTATGACATTATGCCTTTCCGCTTTTTTCGGTTTCGCCTTTGTTAGTAGTACATTTCACTCTTTACCGTTTAGACCTACGACTTTTGATGTGGAATCTAGAACAATGTGCAAAAGGGAATAACTCAGAAACATTGTATTTTACATATAACAAAAGGGAATAACTCAAAAATTTGATATACCAAATCGTCATTTTTCAAATATAGTTCAAAATAAATTTAAAAATAATAAATATCTAAAGATATTACTTTTTGTCAAACGAGAAATTTAAAACTTGTTAAGTATAAAATAAGTTATTTCCTTTTGTCAAATAATAGTTGGTGCCTATTAGAAAGTATATATAGATATTTCCTTATGTCGTAATAAATTAATTTGCGAAACAAGAATATCAATATTTATACCGTTTTGTGTAAAATAAATTAAGGAAAAATCGTAAATAACACGAATTGTGCCTTTTTGTGATAAGTAGAAAGTGTTTTTGAAATAAAGTGTCCGTAAGATAATAGTAGATTCTTGTATGAGTTGAGAATGATGACAATTATTCTTCACGAGGATGAAATTTCACGAAACGAGCGTAGCAAAAACAAGTTTTTTTTATATATGTATTGTTCTCGTTTTAACCTGTTTATATTACTATACCAACAAATGAAGTTTTTAATTGGTTAGGAGAATATTTTAATAAACTATAGAACTGTTGAAGAATTTAATTAGCATCACTAGTTGTGAAATGAATACAAAGCATATTATATTCTTTAGTAGTCGTGGATAAAACTATTTAAACGTTAGTTGCATGTTTATTTTGTGGTGAATGTTTATTTTGCAAAATTGTAATTAAATCAAACAATGTCGTTAAGAGCTATGAAAATGGTTGAAATGGCTAAGTCGTGTGCGGTGTCGACACCTAATAAAGCGTGTTATAACCAACCAGGTTCATCAAATTCAGGTAATATATTTTCATTTTAGTTATAATGCCATTGCTAATTTTGGTAAATTTAAAAGATCCCCTAGTACGATTAACTGAAATTCATTCCGCAACGGAAATTAGGCCGAATGATGAACACAATGTAGAAATGGAAAACGAAGACCATTTTTACAACATGGACGAATATCATATTTTGGACGATAGTACCCCAATTATATACCTTCAGATGATTCGGAAATTTTGGAAATAAATAGAATTACGCTAATGATTGAGAAAAATGTTGTCGAAGAATTGCAAAATGAAAGTGGTGTATCAGATGATGTCGATGGTAACCATGAAGCTTTTCAAGAACAATCGCCTGTTGTAAAAGAAAATAAACAAACCAGAAAACGCAAACGAAATTCTGGTAAATCCTATGTCAATAAGACAGGAAAACTTGTTCTTGAGCGTAAATTTAAAGAACTTACAAACTGCAGAAAAAATTGCAAAAGTCGGTTAAGCTTCCAAAACCAGGAGAATATTTTTCAACAGTATTGGGCACTAGGAAACTATGATTTGAGAGTAGCATTTGTCTCTGGATTAATTGAGCTTGTTAACAAAAAATGCCAAAAAGTATATCACGATGAAATGCCACTAAGAAATCGTCGTCACTCTTGCCTCTATTGGTTCTTTATTCACGGAGATAAAGTGGTTGTTTGCAAAGGATGTTTTGTTGTTACGCTTGGCGAGTCTCTTAAATTTATCGACACCGTAATTGAGAAGAAGCTTAATTCTTCTAGCACCGTTATTAAATTGGATCAACGTGGCAAGCATACACCACCACATAAATTACAACAAGACATTGCGGATAATATTAGATCACACATCAATTCATTCCCGGCCTATGAATCACACTACACACGCCGTGACACTACAAAGAAATATTTACCAACTGATTTGAATATCACTAAGATGTACCGAATGTACTGTGAGACCAGCGAAAATTCAGTTTCATTAAGTACATATACGAACATTTTTAAGGAAACCAACTTGTCTTTTAAGAAACCAAAATTAGACACTTGTAGTTCGTGTGACAAAATAAAACTTGAAATAGAGTTGGCTGAAGGAACAAACAAGGAAAATTTAATAGTTCGACAAAAAAAACACCAAGACGATGCTGAATTCGCATACAAAAGCAAAAATTTGGATAAGGCAACAGCAAAAACCGATTTTTCAATGAGAGTGTACACTTTTGATTTACAACAGTGCCTTCCCACGCCTTTTATACGGACATCTATCTCATTTTATAAGCGGCAATTATGGACGTTTAATTTAACGATTCATGAATGCGGGTCCAATATTCCATTTAACCATATGTGGCACGAAGCAATTGGCAAACGTGGGGGAAATGAGATTGCATCATGTTTGTATAAGCACATTAACCAGTTACCACCTACAGTAAAACGGCTTATTTTCTATAGCGATTCGTGTCCAGGACAAAATAAAAATAGCTATATAGCATCAATGTTTTTGCTATTTATTCAAATAAATCCAAATGTTGAGGTTATTGATCACAAATTCCTGGTTGTTGGACACACGCACATGGAATGCGACACAGACCACGCGGCTATAGAAAAAGAGAAAAAATTAACTTCAGCTCGTATATGCCATCCCCGAGATTGGTACAATTTAGTAGCGAGTGTTGGGGTTAAGAAAAAGCAGAGAGTAGTAGAAATGACTCAAGATGACTTTTTTAGTTTTGACCAAATTGCAAAAAAAAAATTTATTTTTCGACCAAAGACAAGAGGTAAGTTTCATTACGATAATTTTCATTTAAAACTAATTATAATTTTTTTCTATCTTTCAAATTTAGAAGGTAACTCATTTTCTTGGCTTTCTGTGCGATGGTTGCGATATACTAAAGAATTTGGGAAAATTCAATTTAAAACTAGTTTGGATGAAACAGAGCCATTTCAAATTTTAAACATTCAAAAAAGAGGAATTAATTCTATTTCTCCATCAGAGCTAACAAAATGTTATACTGCACCTATAAAAATAAGTAGTGAAAAGAAAAAAGACCTGATGTCCGTTCTAGATCTAATAGATCCCATTTTCCACCCATTTTACCAACAATTAGAAACAGAAGTGATGTCAGATTTTCACCCAGATTTGACAGAGGACGATCCAAATGAAGAACAATTATAAGTAAATCGAAGTTTATTTATTAACTTATGAAATAATAATTTAAAGTAAAATTTGTGATTTTTACGTTATCTATTAGTTTTATGTATTTTTTCAAAATAGAAGTTTGTAATGTACGAATGAAGTTGGTAAAATAAAGAAATGTATGTTATTATCTTCTGTTCATATTGTAATCGAGTTAATATTGGTCAAATTGTTTATTTTGGATCAATATCTCGTTATATTTTATAGATTAAAATTACGACTATATAGATATATAGTTCAGTTAGCGACGGGAAATCACTCTTGCTCTCCATTCTCCTTATAGAAATTCAAAACAAGTACTTGCCTCTTCAAAAAGTATAACTTATGCCAGTGTGCCATTTGGTCGTTATTGAGTTATTATTTTTTTGTATTGCGATACATTTTGGTATAAAGGCATAAGGCTAGATATTTATTTAAAATTAGTATTTTTATTCTGACAAATAGAAATAACTCAACTTATTATTTGATGCACCAGAAAATTTGATTTGACAAAAGGGCATAAGACGTTAAATCCACGATAACTCCTTAAATATAAATCTGACATAGAAAACAATCAATAAATATGACAAAGCTAAAAATTTCGCGTCATATCCCGGTATTTATTTCAATCTACACCTATACAATTTTATCACAAAAGAGTTTTAATCTTAAAATCGCTCTCCTGAAAAGTTAGCAAAATGAGTTATCCCCTTATGACTTTTTGGCACAGATATTTTCTCTAAAAACTTTTACAGATATTACAGATATTTTTTTTACCGACTGGAAGTCATCCTTTAAAGTATAAATTTACAAAATTGTAGGTAAAGTTTCAATTAAAAACAAATAAAAATAAATTTTTTAATAAAATTTATTTATTTATTTAATAAATTTTTTTAAATTTTTTTTGGCGGAAAGAACTCAGAGAATATATTTTATATCTGACAGTTAATATTGGAGGAAAAAATTATACGATATATCTGATACAAATTTTATTCTGTTGCTCCGAGTTCTCCGATATAGAAAAAAAACACACTCATCTCATTATTAGTTTAATTAATTAATTACACACAATTGATATAATGATTAGTTTCGATTCGATTCGATCGAAATATTCAATCCCTTCAAAATACTGCGATATTGACAGAAATAAACACAGCAACCGAAACAACAACAGAAACACTAAATCAAATTTAATCTCTAATATTCAATCAAATATTCAATTCTTCAAATAACCAACACCTGTAGGCGACCACCGAAACTTATTTACTTTCAGTCCTAGTGACTGTAAACATTTTCAGTCACTACTTAGAAAAAGTTTCCCTTTCACATAGGTTTTACTATATATGACATATAAAATGACATTTTCGTAGCTTGAAGTAGAAAAATGTCTTTTTCTATTTTGCGTCTAAAATAAAGTCATTTCGATACCCAAATGCGTATCGAAATGGCCTTCATTACGATACGCAAAGTTTTGTCTTTCAAGGTTGGTCATATTGGTCATACAAACGTCAGTGAACATAAAAACGAATAATTATGTAAATAAAATTAATAAGAATATCTAAATTAGTGTTAAATATTTTAATTAATTAAAATAATTAGTAATAATAACAAAATTTCGAATTGACAATTTTTTAATAAAATACACATTTTTTAAAATTTCAAGACAAAAATGCAAAATAGAAAAAATGGTATAAAAACTCGTTTCATAAGACGTTTTATCGCACTTATCCTTTAGAAAACTCCCCGCTGCGCGGGTCGTTTTCTAAACAGATTGCGTGCGATAAAATCGTCGATAGTAAATTGAAAACAAGGTACCTAAAGTTTAAAACAGAAGTGTCTAAGAGGATCAAACATGAAAGATTTTCTTACTACGAACGTTTATTTGAAAAAAATAAAAATAACCCTAAGAAACAGTGGAAAATTGTCAAAGATATCACAGGTCAGAAGAATAAACCATCCAATCTAAGTAAGGTGAGAGATGAACAAGGAACAATTCATGAAACTGAATCCTCTATCGTTGAGCTGTTTAACAGTTATTTCACTGCCATTTCGGCCAAACTTAAAACAGATCATATTGAAATAGTCGAGGAAAATCAGCTTCAAAATCCGTAAAACTTCTAAGTCCTCAGGGACAGCTGCGATTTTGATGATTTTTTTTGAAAATGTGTGTTTTTATATATTATTTGAAATCAGAAACATTACAATGTGCGCAATTAAATATTTATGTTGTTTAAACAATATAAACAAAATTTATGAACAAATTATTTTTCTAACAAAATTTATGCAATAAAGGAATTGTTATGTTCAAATTTATAGAAAATTTCATTTAATAATAACATAAAAATATGGTATTATAAGAGTAGCAAAATATGTACACGCTATGTCTAACTTCTGTATATACATTTGTCATTAATATAGAGACTTTGCTGAGTTTTACGAACAGACACGTTTTCCGCTCCGAATTCTTTGAACCTTGTCCGATTAACATGAAATTTGGTTAGTAGTTTAGGAATGGCTCAAGGAACGAAAGTGGCATAGCGCTGATGTGCCCTTATATACTGGGGTGGATTCCACCCCCACTCGGAACATTTTTCACTCAAAGTAACCCCAAAAATAGATAAAAGGACACATTTGAAGTATAGAATGCTGTATAACGTTTTTTCGATAGATCGATATTTTTCGAGTTATTTGCGATTGAAAACTTATATTGTTCGTTGAAAAACGCATGGTTTTTGAGTTTTTCGAAAATAACTCTTAAACTTAGCGTTCTCTCAAAAATTTGGTAATCAATAAAAATGAAACTTAAAAAAACCAAGAGATTGTTGTTTTTATGAGGGTTGTAGGTCCAAAATGAAGCAAGTTATGGTTCAATGACGAGACATTTTTTTAACGACTTGGTTCGAAGAATTCAACGTTAAATAACGGAAAAGTAATGCATTTTTCGGACAAAACTGTCATACTTTTTTGTAATGATTGGAAAGACGTTTAAAATGGGCACTAGTTCAAGTCGTTTGCATTAAAAAAAACCAAGCTATGATGCGGGCATCTCGAATTCAAAATAGAAACTCAGCGTTAAAATTTCGGTCATTCCTAATAGAATTTATATTGACCATAGGCCATAGCCCCTTTACAACTAGCTGTATTTTAGTGTTACCTATGTGATCCAGAAGTTTTGCTAGATTAGAATACGTATTTTCCGAAAAAAGTTTGATAATAATGAAAAATGAATTTTCAAATTTCCTATGAAAGTACCTTCTGTTCAAAATAACTCTAAAACTAACAAATATACGTAAAAAAATTCTCCAGACCAAAACGTAGGTTTTTTCTTAACCAAAAATTGGCTTTAGTTTATTTTCTGTGGGATAAAAAATACCAAAGATATAACTGTTTCAAGTTTGCATTATAGTGCACGGATCACTCCTTTCGAGTCGTTCAATCCTTAACAATTTGAAGGTGAAGGGCTTAGGCATGTTGGAATATATATCATCTTATACCTTTGAAAGAACCTGTAAATTGAGTTTTTAATGGAAGTTGTAACTTTAAAATTGAGAGAGTTATGTTACTATGAATCATACATGTTCAACTCATATAATTTAAATTATATGAAAATAGGACTTTATTTTTTCTTGTGGGATTATGGAAATGCTTATTCATTATATGGGGACTTTTCTGCCCTTTAATCATCGAATTAAAATTATCGAATTTCCTGAAGTTATAGTTTACACTTTCTGAATTTAGAATTATATATTTTCATATTTAAATGTAAAATAAATACAAAATAATTTATAATTGTTTACAATTTTTTTCTTACAATATTCGTTTAATTTAAAGCTGTTAAAAATTAAAAAAGAAAACAAAACAAATTTTTAAATTATACTATTTAAAAGTTAAAAATTACCGTGACAAAATTTTTTCTCTCCATAAATTATGTTTTTATTATTTAAACAATATAAATAGTTAATTGCGCACATTGTAATGTTTCTGATTTCAAATAATATATAAAAACACACATTTTAAAAAAAAAATCATCAAAATCGGAGCTGTCCCTGAGGACTTAGAAGTTAAAACCTAATTTTCCTCGACTAAAACGGTTGTATGCGATTCTGCTGAAAAGAATGATTTAATTTATTCCAATTATTCTGAACCCTCCAACTGTTTTTTCACCCCAATTACACAAGACGAAGTTAGAATAATTATCAGTGATCTTGATAATTCGGTATCATCCGGTTATGATAGCATTACAAATGCTTTAGTTAAAAAAATTTCTCAGCACATATTAGAACCTTTAACATTCATTTTTAATCTGAGTCTTACAAGTGGGACATTTCCCTCAAGCCTTAAGAAAGCAGTTGTGATTCCTCTATTTAAAGGTGGTGATGCGTTAGATATGACCAATTAAAGGCCAATATCACTGTTGCATTTTTTTTTTAAAATCCTTGAAAAATGCGTCAAAGGAAGAATGATGTCCTTCCTTCGTAAAACAAAATTTTTGAGTAACTGTCAGTATGGATTTCGTGAAGGTATAAGCACAGAAGATACTTTGATTGATTTTTAACGAAGTTATATTCAGGCTTAAACACCAATAAGAAGGTAGCGGCATTATTTATTGATATAACTAAAGCATTTGATACCGTTGATCATATACTATTACTTAATAAATTATTATCATCTGGTTTTAGAGGAATTGTTTTGCACTGGTTTAAATCTTATTTAACAAGTCGTACGCAAAGAATAAAAGTAAATAATACTTTTAGCCATGATATTGAGATTACGGCTGGCGTTCCTCAAGGGTCAGTCTTGGGACCAATCTTATTTTTGGTTTATATAAACTCACTCTGTAAACTTGAGATGGAAAGCTCATTGTTCGCCTTTGCTGATGACACTGCTTATCTGTATTGTTGTGATGATTGGACGACTGTTATGAACAAAATGAATAACGATTTAGTTAAACTCAGGAAGTGGTTCAATATTCATGCAATGGTTCTGAGCTCCAAAACTCTTTATATGACATTTGGTTTAAGTAACGATCATAGTAGCCTCTCAAACGCATTTATATATCATTCTTCAGGCTGCTTGAATACCAATCACTGTTGTAATAAATGTATCAAAATTGACAAAGTGTTAACTTTCAAATATTTAGGCTTAATCTTGGATACAAAATTGAAATTTTTACTCCATTGTGAAAAAATTCGTAATGAGCTTTATTCGTCTATATCTAAGTTGTTTATTTTGCGTGATGTTTGTCCTCGTCAGATGCTGAGATCACTGTACTTTTCTCTTGTAAATTCTCGACTTGAATATGGACTGGTATGCTGGGGAGGTTCATATCTGATTAATATAAAATCACTTATAACAGCTCAGAAGTTTGCTCTACGTGTAATTCATTTCAAAAAATCTAGAGAACCGTCGTTTCCACTTTTCATGAAAGCGAATATATTGCCCCTAAGACACCTTTACGTTTACAAAGTTTTGAGAGTTTTTTTCTTGAGAGGTGGCTATAATATAGTTAAAACAATTGAGCAGTACAATCTTAGAACGAACACTAGATGTTTGATCGAATTTACCAGAAAAGAAAACTGTCGTCGCTTTTATTCTTTTATGGCCCCTTTCCTCTACAATATTTTACCTGAGTCTGTAAGCGATTCTCGCCCTATTTTCTTGTTCCTGAAAAATCTAAAAAAGTGGCTTTTTACAAAGACTAATATTGAAATTTATTTTTAGTAATAAGTTTTACATAGGCTTAAAATTGCATTTATAACTTTGCCTTTCTGCATACATCAATACTTCGTTTCTCTCTTGTTTTCTTTTATATTATTTCATCAACTCTTCTTTTTTCAATTATTTTATATCTATTAACCTACAATCCTATATTTCAATTATATATTAAGAATATTTTTGTTAGTTTTATAACCAATAATGCACCTCACGCAAGATGGTAGCTATAATTTATTCAACTTCTTCAATGTTGGAGCATTTGCAATAAGCGCTTTACGTACTTCTAAATGTTCCTAGTATTTTATTATACATATTACCATCTTATATCATATTTTTGCATTTTTAGTGTTTTATTGTTATTGTTCTACATTTTAATTAACTTTTTTTTTTTGTATTAACTATTATGATTTTTATGTAAAACTGTATTGATTAAGATTAAATGTATTATTGTATATATATGTTTGGTAAAATAAAATAAATAAATAAATAAATAAATAAATAAAATTATGAAACTAGTTTCTTAATATACTATTTTATGATTATAAATATTTTTCTTTGGTACCGAACCCGCAATTTTGTATATATACTCTTAATCTCGAATTATGCGTGTTTGAATTGTGCGCTGCTTTGACGGTCCCAAACTCTCGCATAATTCAAGGACACCTGAGTACTTTTAATGAGTAGACTTTTAGTTTTAAAAAGTTTATCATTCTCATCAGGTCTAGCCGACTAGATAAACTACCAAATAATGTCAACGCTTATAAACCCAAAATTAGTCTACATTTCTAGCAAAGTATAAGAAAACAAAAAAATTACATAAACATATATTTATTAGAATCAGGGTTAGCCAATTTATTTCTATGGTTGAAACTATTGTTGTTATGCTCTTGCCATACTAGTATTGAATAACAAACTATATGATTAATTCAGAGAATTAGTTGTGATATAGCATCACCCCGATGGAATAACAACAAAAGTTATCACTAGAGAAATAAATTTACTAACCCTGAATCTAATAAATACATGTTTATGTAATTATTTACTATCGTATTACTAAATACTAAAGCATTTTTATCTGTTCGAAACTAGATTGTTCGATAATTGTGTGGATAGCAAAAAGATTCATAATTTGCACACCATATTTTATTAGATTCAGTCTTATTATTCATGATGGGATAACATTCTATCGGAGTGATGTTACATCACAACTACTTCTTTGAATTAATCATATTTTATTTAATTTAAAAGATTTACCTATATTGCCATTAAGGTATCCAATATGGTGAGACTTTCGGCATTGCTCTTGATATTGCCAAAGCATTTGACAAAGTATGGTATAACAATCTTATTTGCAAATTGGTATACTACGGCTTAGACGAGCAACTTATTTCTTAGGTTCAAAGCTTTATATCTGAGCCTAATTTTCAAGTTGATGTTGATGGTGTCTCATCAGACACATTTTCAACTAATGCTGGTGTTCCTTACGGTTCCGATTTATCGTCTACTCTTTTTCTTCTCTGTATTAATGACTTGCTAGGTTCAACAGTTAATCCCATCCATAGTTTTACTGACGATTGCACACTTCATACGTCTCATGAAATCCCAAATGTGTATGCACCATCAAATCTTAATGTCTTGATCGAGTCTTTAAATATTGATTTTAAAAAATCTTAGATTGGGGAGCTCCTAGCAGTGTTGAATTCAACACAAGTAAAACTCAAGTTTGCCATTTTTCTAGGTTATCAATACCAAATCCATTTTCATTAAAGTTTGATTCAAATGATCTTGAAGAGAAATGATCTGTTAGACTTCTAGGAGTTTAGATTGAAAATAGTATGAAATGGCACTCTCCCTAGCTGTTCAAATTTTGGAGTTTTAGGTCATTGTTGTAAGGTTTTTAATAGCGAGCCGCTTCTGTTAATATATAAATCATTTATGCGTCCCTGCATGGAATATTGTTCTCACATATGGGGTGGAGCTTACATAGGTAGTTTGAAATGTCTTGATTCTATACAGCGAAGAGCTGTTAAATTGATCGGCAACTCGACTCTTACTAACGAGCTTGATTTATTGCAACATAGAAGAGACGTCGCTGATTTGACGGTATTTTACAAGTATATTATGGACGAACGGGCGTCTAAGGAGTTCAAATCGATTTTGTCTGAGAAAGCAAACTATGCCCGTTTCACCAGAGTATCAAGAGCAGCCCATCCCTTTACCGTTCGAGACAAGATGTAGAACTGTCGCTTTTCAACCCGATTTTTTAACAGAGTTTCTCATCTCTGGAATGCCTTGCCGTCGTGGGTCTTTCCTGATAATTTTAATCCTCAAGATCAACGTTAATAAATTCCTCAAAGAAATTTAATAAATAATCTCGAGCCCTAGTTCTCTAGTTAGCATGGTATCTTTGGATACTCGGAGACGTTTATCTAGTTAAACACAATAGTTTTTATAACAAATGCAAACATTTAAGGAATATACTGTTGATTATATAATTTAATTAACAAATTTAGAAGCTATTTAATAGATTTTAATTAAAGCATCTTAATTATAAACTTTGTACTTAAAAATATTGCTACTACTAGATGCCTAGATTACTAGAAAATATTACTACTACTAGAGACAAGAATAGTTTAGCATTTGTTGAAACACAGTCTTAGTATTGTGATATACAAACGTGCTTTAATTTAAATTTAATTCTTTTTATAAATGTTTTAGTGTGCAACATTTAGTTTTCTGCTTGCAATAAATGATTTTGTACGTGAAATGCACTTACTTTATGTGTAAAGTAAACATATTTTGTTTTTTTAACAAAATTTAATATGTTTTGTGCATGTATTATGAAAAAAACTATTGTGTACTTCGAGTGCAAAAGGGTTTGTCAAAACATGTGTAATAATCGACTTCGCTATAGGTTATCAGCTAGCTTCAAATGCGTTTAGAAATCCTATACGCACAAATAGTACAAAATACTATTATCCTACCCACCCCACATGGTGTAGAGGTTAATATATTTAAATTTAAATAATTAATCTCTACAAACATAACCGATCACCGAGTTTATTTGTGACACAAACCGTCTAAACAATGTTCGATAAAAATCTCATTATAAAGACATACGATTAATTAACTTATTCAAATACAACCAAAACATCGAAAAACTGAATTGGTGTTCAATGGCATATCTTTACTTTTTTTGGTCGGCGGTAAAAAAATAATAAACTTCACTTGCTCTCGGTTTATTAAACATTAAGTTTTACAATATTGCTATCGCGAAAAATGCAAGGCCAGTTTGTACATATATTTAACTGATGTACAATATATACTTGTTAAATTAATCATAATATATCATTAATTACATATAATAACTCTCGTGGACATTACTATGTTGCAATAAATAATTGATTGTTATTCGAAAAACGAATTTCTCTATACCACTATAACAAAGGATTGCATGATAGAGGTACTTTAAATCAGCCCAGTTCAGATCATCAATAATTACAAAATGATAAGAAATCTAAGAAGACGATGTCGAAAACGTTGCGAACATCGCAAATCAGTATCAAAATCATAGAAACCAGCATCGAAATTATTTGTTAATTAAGTGGGCTTTGTGATTTAGCTCAAATTTATGTTGGAAAAATATGGAGGGGCTGAAATCTCACAGCTCTGAGATATCAAGACTTTGGTCTGGGTTAAGGATTTTGATATAGTTTTCGGCAAAAAACATTTATGAGGACATGGTTTTTAGTTTTGGGCAGCGATGTATATCAAACATAACTCTTTGTTGAAGTACAAGTATTTTTTATCTCTGTTTAAAAATTTATTACAAAACTAACACGAAACATCAATACGTTGCCGGAAAATTATAACAGATCATAAATCCTCCTATATATTAATACGCTAGATTAAAACTTTGTGGGGCATTAGGCTTTTTTATTCGCAGATGGATTCATTTGAAATTTTCACAGCTAACTGATATTAGTGTAACCTATAGTCGGATCCGGATTCAAACAAATCGGATCATAAATAAAAAAGTTATTATATACGGAAAACTTTTTCTATACATATGCATTATAAGTTTACATACATGCAAAAACGAAATTAAAAATTTATTTTATTTTTTTATATATTTTCTTTTTTTATATTTTCTTTTTTATATATTAGCTATCGAATAACGAACAACGAACAACAAAAACGAAACTTAAAAATTTATTTTCTTTCATTTCAGTCGTCTTTTGTCTTTGAACAAGGACGGTTTTCGATATTATTTCGATTATTTTGTTTATTGATTAAAGATATTTGCGTAATATTTTTGTTTTCTTATTATAGGAGGGCTATTATTTTGAAAACGTACATTTTTTTGTTGATTTTTAAATTTTTGATTTTTAAAAAATCTGAAATTTTGATATTTTGTTGGTATTGACGAGAGGAAAAAAGTTGTTTCTGCTTTTATTTTTTGTGTACTCTGAATCGGAGTTATGCGCGGTTGAATTTTTGAGGCTTTTTCACGTAGTTTTGGTATTGGTGTCAATGTTTTGTGAATAGGTGCCACAAATTTCATCCGACTTAAGTATATTTTTGCAAGTAAAAAGAAAAATAACTGAATAATTGAAACTAGGAGGGCCCGGCGTGCTTCGCTACGCTTATAAATAAAGTTTTTGCGTAGACATTTTGTTGACGTAGAAGCAATGATTTCAAAAAGTGGTAATGAGAAATGCTAGCCTATAATTTTTAATTTTTCTTTTTAAATATATGAATGATAAATAATCAGAACTCTAGCTGATCAGTTCGGATATATGAAAAATTAGCGATCAAATAAGTTAGAGATCAAATAAGCTTACTTGAAAACTTATTTGATCGCTAATTTGTCATATATCCGAACTGATCAGCTAGAGTTCTGATTATTTATCATTCATATATTTAAAAAGAAAAATTAAAAATTATAGGCTAGCATTTCTCATTACCACTTTTTGAAATCATTGCTTCTACGTCAACAAAATGTCTACGCAAAAACTTTATTTATAAGCGTAGCGAAGCACGCCGGGCCCTCCTAGTTAACATAATTTAGTGAAAAGATGATACACTCAGCAAACTACTCAAAAATCTCTTCATTTAGCGTTTCGAGAAAATATTACAAAATTTCAAAAATATTGTAAAAATTAAAGAAAATCAAACTTTTTTCAAAATTCCAAAAATATTCCAAATATTAGAATAGAATAAAATATTTAAACTTTTTCTAAATTCCAATAATATTCCAAAAATTCTTAAAAATTCAAACTTTTCCAAAATTCTAAAAATATTGCAAAAATTATTACAAAATCAAAAATTGAATTTTTTTTCAAAATTCCAAAAATTATAATAAAATCAAAAATTTTAATTTTTCCGAAATTCTAAAAATATTACAAAAATTATTACTAAATCAAAAATACAAACTTTTTTCAAAATTCCAAAAATATTTCAAAAACAATAACAAATTCAAAAATTTCCATGTCCAATTTCATTTTCAATTACATTTATGTCATAAAAACAGCCACATTTTTTTTTCCAAAAAATTGGCTAAAAAAATAAATGAAATCATTTTTTGACACACTTGACAACATTTTTTTTAAAAGTTTGCCATAATTCTCAATAATGATAATAAAACCTCATTTCAAACAAAGTTTTAATTTAATTTTTATCCAAAAAATTGGGTAAAAAAATAAATAAAAATCTTTCTTTTGACACACTTGACAACATTTTTTTGACAAAGTTATAATGCAATAATCTAGATTTTGATATCACATACAAATCCCGACCATCAAGATTTCTCCAAATTCAATGTTCCTACTCATAATGACTTAAAATGAAAGTTTTTTAAGCAAAAAATAAGCAAATTTCCTTGTTTCGACACACTTGACGATTTTTTTTACACACTTCCGGTACAGCTATCGAGCACATCGTCCCTTCGGTTCTTCCCATTGAGTAAACCTATTTTTAGAAAAAAAAAATTTCAAATCCGTTCAGCGGTTTTCTAGATTTCGTAGGTTGTGACGGCCGGACGGCTGACACACAGACATACATTTTATTTTTGCTTTTTTAGAATCAGTAGGTCCTAAAACGTCGAGAAATGCAAAAAAAAGTGGGGGACAGAATTTCACTTTGAGCTCATGAATGTAATACTTAGGTCTTTCAGACCGAAGTAATTGTAATTTGTATTAACCATGGTAATTGGTAACAACCAAACTTTATATAAAAAAGTGTATTTTTATTCGCCTACATATTAAAGTACTACTTTATTACTGTGATTTACGGCTTTAAAGTGTCACTTTTTAACCATATATTTTGTTGTCATAGCTACGTCCAAAAAAGTAAAAAACATTTGTTTATGTTTAAATTCTATAAGAAATAGAAATTTTGACAATGAAACCTTTGGATTCTAAATTTCCTAATCCAATTAAAATATTTGCTATTCTTTGTTGTCATAGTAATACGATTTGCTTGAAAAGAAATAACAAATATATTAGTTAGTCAAAGACTACTTGTTCAACTAATTTTTATTTAAAAATTTATAAACTTTTTAATTTTGATTTAGATTAAACGTTTTTTTTTAAATATTTTGCTTGCGGCGAATAAAAAATAGTATATGATGCACGGATGTAAGCCATTTTGGACTTAATGTGGGTGCAAATCTCGGCTGGCGCCTCGATTTGCAAACTCCACATACGTCCAAAAACCTTAGCTTTACGTCCTTGCATCATAATGTACTACTTTATATTTGAAAATTTGCAAATTTTTGTTTTTATGTGTTTATGTTTCGAGATTTAAAATTTTTTGTGAATTTGAAACAATAGCTATTTGTTTTACTGGGGGAGAAAAATTGTGATTTTGGTACGAGCAAGAAAATTGGGGTGCGATGCGATAGCAGAGTAACGCGATCTTCAGAGTTCTAAAATTCGGTTTTCGGCAAACGGCTGTAAAGTTTAACTGTACTGCCGCTGGGGAGTAACTAAAGTCTTATTTTTTAGCCGGCGGCTGTAAAAGTAACGCCATTTTTATTTTATCTGCCGGCGGCTGTAAGGTAGCTGCCATATTTTTGCGGCGACTGTAAAGTAATTTTCATATTTTTACGGCGGCAGTAAAGTAATTTTCATATTTTTACGGCGGCAGTAAAATAAAATAACATGATATAATTAATTTGTTCAAAACAGAATGCATTTCAGTTCATTTGAATGATTTAAAATCAATATAAATTAATTTCAGAAAATTTATTACCTAAAACATATTTTTAAACAAATTTAAACGTTTGCCGAAAAAATAGTGTATTGAATTCGGAGCTGAAGTGACTTTTTGTGTTTTGTCTATAATTGTCTATAATTGCCAAACTATAGACTCAACACAAAAAGTACAACTTTGGCTCCTAATTCAATAATATACTATTTTAGTCAAAACATTAAAAACATTAATTGTTTCTCCAACCATTATGAATAAGACTGACTTCGATTTTTCTTTTGCATAAAAAATAGAGATTATTTTCATCTTTGTCGCCTGGACAACAAATAATTATTTTTGGGACTGCTATCGATATCCATATAGTACATTATGAAACAAGAGATAAAAATACTGTTTTTCGTGAGTGGAAATTTATGTACTAGGTTGACGCGATAGCGTCGAGTGGAGTAATTTCACAAACGTGAAACGAAAATTAACTACAATTAAACGACAATTATAGACGATATACAAAAAGTCACTTTAGCTCCGAATTAAATACACTATTTTTTAGGCAAACGTTTAAATTTTTTATAAATATGAAATTGTAATACATCAAAAATTTATAAATATGATTTATTACCGTCATAATTACGCCCAAAAAGTAAAAAAACATTTAAATGTGTATTAATAAATTTTTCAAAATTCATCAAAGCAAGCTCCAATTCAAAATTTCATTATCCAATCAAATTATTTGTTATGGTTTATTGTCATAGTTACATACACAATAATTCAAAATTTCATAATCCAAACAGAATCAATTTCTTATTTTTTGTTGTCATAGCTATACAAATTACATTTAGTACAATACAAATAGTTATACAATTTGTTTGAAAAAATAACAAGATAACAAATAACAAATGCTACTTTACTGCCCCCGTAAAATAAAATAAAAAGGAGTGTGTGTACCAGAGTACACAGGTAAGAAGTGAAACTTCTTTATGACATATCATTTTTCTACTATTTAGAACTTCACAGAAATTGGGTAGATAAGGCTTAGGAAAAAAACGCCGATTATTGATAACCAATTGTTTGGTGAGTGAAGATATATACTCGTATATATCTCTGATACACTACAATTCACCATGACCACCGTCACCACATTACCACCATGACCAGCATGACCACCTTGACCATCACGACCACCATGACCGCCATGACCAACATGACCATCATGACCACCGTGAACACCATGACCATCATGACCACCGTGACCACCATGATCACCGTGACCATCATAACCACCATGACCACCATGACTACCGTGACCACCGTGACCACCGTAACCACCATGACCACCATGACCACCATGACCGCCATGACCACCATGACCACCATGACCACCGTGAACACCATGACCACCATGACCACCGTGACCACCGTGACGACCATAACCACCATGACCACCGCGAACACCATGACCACCACGACCGCCGTGACTACCATTACCACCATGACCACCATAACCACTATGACCACCATGACCACCGTGAACACCATGACCACCGTGACCACCATAACCACCATGACCACTATGACCACGATGACCACCATGACCACCGTGAACACCATGACCTCTATGACCACCGTGACCACCATTACCACCATGACCACCATTACCGCCATGACCACCATAACCACTATGACCACCATGACCACCATGACCACCATGACCACCTTGACCACCATGACCACCATGACCACCATGACCACCATGACCGCGATGACCAACATGACCATCATGACCACCGTAAACACCATGACCACCATGACCACTATGACCACCATGACCACCATGACCACCATGACCACCATGACCACCATGACCACCATGACCACCATGACCACCATGACCACCATGACCACCATGACCACCATGACCACAATGAACACCATGACCACCATGACCACCGTGACCACCGTGACCACCATGACCACCATGACCACCATGACCACCGTGACCACCGTGAACACCATAACCACTATGACCACCATGACCACCATGACCACTATTACCACCATGACTACCATGACCACCATGGCCACCATGACCACAATGACCACCATGACCACCATCTACAATCGACACATCCAACTCATATAACATGTAGTACAATACTACATAAATAACGGTGCATGCACAATGTATGAGGTTTTTCCTCATGAGATTTGAGCAACTTTTTATTATTATTTTTTAATAGAAATACAATGCTTTAAAATGTAGTAGCTCAATTCTCTACTAATCATGAGAAAAAAGTTGAGAAATTTTTAACTTTTTCATTGAGAAAAAAGTATTTCAAAAATAAATTTTTTTTCTCAAAATAAATATTCATACAAACTTGGATCCCATGAGTAAAAGTATTTTTATTGTGCATGCTCTGTTAATAAAAATAAAATTATCAAAACAAAATTAAAATTTATAAAAAAACAACGTAACCGACGTTAAATTTTATACTGCTTTAAAATTTCTCTCATACGCCGATAAAGAAGTTTCACTTCAAAAATGGCGCTACTTTTGCAGACGCTTTGATTATAAGTCAAAAAAGTAAGACTTTAACTAACTTCCTAGCGACAGTAAATTGTTAGTCATTGTTTCACCCACATAATGAGTTTTTATTATGACCATCGTATTCTACGATCAATTTTCTATAAAACGTATTTTTTATTAATAGAAAAACGATTTTTACTGTTAGTAATAAATTAATTTATCGAGTGCAGGACGACAAAAAATTTCATAAATATTTGTCATCTCGTGCTGGTAAAGTTAATTTTTTTTAACAGTAAAATTCATTTCTCCATTAATTAAATTTACTTTTTTTTATAGAAAATTAACAGTAGAATACGATGTGGTTATACTAAACACTCTTCCTTTTTGTTCGACAGTGACTAAATATCGATTTTAACTTTCAATTTGTTTATAACAATAGAAATTTCTTAATAATTTTTAAAGATAATTGTTTTTTCTAAAGTCCATCTTTTAACTTTAAAATAAAATAGATAAAAAGTTTCTATCTTTACCTGAACCGAAGTTATAAATCTTGGAAAATAAGACTTCAAGCCAAAAATCAAGAAATTCTCGAAATTTAGATCCGCTCTATATTTCCAAAAAAAAAAAAGTGCTCGAACATGTATATCTTTTAATTTATATAGATCTCGTAGTAAAATTTTCAGCCGAATCAAAAATGTGCTGGTCAGATTTTGTACTAATCTATTCGGTTTCTAAAAGAATGAACCATTTATGGAATTTTTTGGCGTCCTGCGCTCGATAAATTTATTTAGTTCTTTCAGTAAAAATCGTTGCTCCTTTAATAAAAAATACTGTTTTTGTAGAAAATTAAACGTAGAATACGATGGTCATATTAAAAACTCATTACGTAGGTGGGGTGATTTTATTTAACAAAAAGTATTACCATTTTCGGATATATAAATCGACTTCACTTCGAAACTAAATATGTACCCTCGGTAATATACTTTTTTCTACTACCCAACTTAAAAAATCTACTTTCGATGTTTGTTCATTGCATCGAAAATTTCTTTTTCATCACCAGTGATAAAAAAACTTATACAAATTACTTTTGTACCTAGTGACGAAAGCAATTTTTTAAAATCCATCTATTTTCTAATTTCTTAACTGGAATAAATCATCTTAGAACACCCGTGTCGCGTTCTTTTTCTCGACAATGTTGACTATTGTTAACAATTGTTAACTTTCGTCGTTCGTTAATTCAATCATTTTAATATTGTGTAACAAAATCACGTCATGATGTCGTTCTTAAATACAATGTTAAACTGTCAAAAGTTAACATTTTGTAACAATTTCAGCTCACCTCCTAGACATGAATTATAGAATGTTGTTATGTCAAATGGTATGTTGTGATCTATTTATCTGTCAAAATGTTTATAATTAAGAGATTCTTAAATACAATTTCTTGTTTCGCAATTGAGTTTTATTCTATATAAATAAAATAATTTTAATATATTTAATATATGTGCTCAAATAGAACAAATTTATGTTTGACAGATCAAAAGTCTAATATTTTGTCGTTCTTAAATTATAAATCAACATTGTCGACAAAACTTAACATGACGTTTCAACACAGTTTTATGACATTTTAACAATGCTAGAAAATGTTAAGAAAAAGAACGCGACACCGTTAAGAGAATTAATTGATTGAATGAAATAATTTTATTAGTGTTGATTGTCTTTTTTGGAAAGATTATTTAATTAATTTTAGAATTATTTACGGACAATTTACATTAAAAATGTAAAAATAATATAATAGTTAACTATATATATAAGATTCACATATTCTTTTTAAATAGTATGGTAACCAACAGTTGGTGTTAAGATATTTAAAAGAAATGATTTCACCTATTTATTTAAGAAAAACGAAAAAAAATATTTATTTACATAAAATATTTTACGTTGTTTTAAAATATATCAGGAATTTACGTAACGCATCCCCATACAAAAACTAAATCAAAACTGTTGTTTTTATTTTAGAAATCATAATAAAATTTTTAAACTTGACTTTGTTTATTAGAAAACCGTCTTTAGTTATAAGCCTACTAGACGCGAAATGCAAAAAACAATAAACCTTTAAAGATGTGTTATTTAATGATTTTAGCGACTTTATAGACCAAATAGAATAAAAATATAGAATTTTGTAGTGTAAATAGAATAAATATATGTATATGTACTGTTGACGATTTTTTTGTACGAAAGGACAATCAGGCTTGTAACTAAAGACGGTTTTATTTATAACATAGAAATTGGATAATTTATTCATATTGAGTCATCTATATTTTAATAGCAAAAATACAAATTTAAAGATTTTGTTTGGATGTTTATATGTTTTAAAATTTGAATTGTATGTAATTTTAAATGAAAATGCTTAATAATCAATAATAATTTTTAAAAAAGTAGTAGAAAAAGTACAGTTTTCTACTCGCCGAAAATCATATTTTGAATCTCGCGACCATTACCAACCTCGGCTATCGCCTCGACTGATAAACTGTCCCCTCGCTTCAAAATATGTTGTTTTCGGCATCGTTGAAAAATATACTATTACTGCCCTTAATACTGAAATAACTATTTAATATACATACGCACTAGAAGTACATATAATATAATTTTTACTGACCGACGAATCAGTCACCATATTTTAAAATTATTACAGAACTCTCAAATTTTCTAAATAATTATTCTTACAAAAATCTGCTACTTTCGAAATTCAATTCACTTCCATTCATATTACTTTCTTTTTTTTCGAGTATTTCTCGTTGTGAAAATAATTAAAATCAAAATCATAAGATGTTGTGAAAGAAAAGCTGGAGAAAGGGAAAATGAAAATATACTTTAATGTTGATCAAAATGATTATAGGAAACGATAAGAAAATGAATAATAATAAGGTAAATAAAATTAAGAAGATGAAGAAGCATAAAATGAAAATTTTATTGAAGAGTAAATGGAAAATATATTCGTTGTTAGAAACAAAGAAGTAAGTAAAGAGAATTACGTTCAGTTGTTTAGTTGAAGTTATTTCTTGGTACTGTTTTGTGTTTGTTAAGCTATTTACTTTTATTTAGATTAAATTTTATCTTTAAAATCTTTAATTTTGGAAAATATTTTTATTTTATTTATTCTTAGGTATGATGGTTAAAGGGCTTAAGGATGAAAAATCGATAAGCCTGTTAGCAGTTTATTTTTTTAAATCAACTATTTTTTAACATCAATTGGGACTTTTATATTGGGCTAAAAAACTATTCTTAACTTTTTTTTTAAATTCTGAAAATAATTGATTTTATTGTTGAATAAAATTACCCCTTTTTCATCTTTAACTATCAATGTATTTGTTGATATAGTCAAAATTTGAAAGTATTTGAAAGTGATTGCGCCCTACTTATAGATTTTATTAATTTTTTTATAAAATGGTTTGTTTGTTTTTTATGTAAGGCGAAAGAAACATAAAAACTGTCGTAGAAATAATAAAAATTGTTGAGGGTGGCATTTCAAGATAAATAGAATTTTTTGAAATTTTGTTTGAAATTTTTGTTTATGAGAAGTGTAAGTGTATTATAGAGTTTAGGAAAACACGTAGGGTTTCTTTGAAATTGACATGACTTACACAAGGAGAGCAATACACTTCTATCTATATTATTTTGTATAACTCCTTTTTTTTTTTTAACGGCGTTCATGCTCCATGTAGAAGCGTTTCCAGGCTAATCAGCTTCGAATATTCACCACGGTCATTCGCAACAGCGACATAATTACCATGGCAGCCGATTTTTTTAAGGTCGTTTATTACGTCAGTCTCCCATTGTAGTCGTGGTCTACCTCACGATCGCCCACTCCCTGGGGTACTAACGTACATTTTTCTAATCATTCCAGACTGTGAATCGGCTCGTAGAACATGCCCAAACCAAGCAATCCTATTAGAACGGATACAACCTATTATATCAGGACCCTCAAGAAGGTCTCTGATCTCAAAGTTATATCGGGCTCTGTACTCTCCATCGTCTGTCTTAAGTGGACCAAAAATGTAGCGTAGGATCTTACGCTCAAATACAGATAAATGCGATTCGTCATTTTGTGTAAGGGTCCACGTTTGTGACCCATGCATCACAACCGGTCTAATCAATGTCTTGTATAACTTGAGCTTGGTGTTAGTTGATACATACGGAGATCCAAGGAGAGGTTTGATTGAGTAGAAAGTTCGATTACCTGCAGCGATTCGAGCTTTTATATCTGTAAGTATGCTGTTGTTTGAGTCAAGCATTGATCCCAAATATTTAAAAGATTCAACTCCCTCCATTCGTTCATCGCCGCACATCAAATCTTTCTTCTCAGCCTCTCTTGAAACATTCATATGTTTGGTTTTATTGTAGTTAATTTGAAGACCAATTTTTCTAGCTCTACTCTCAAGCGACTTGAAAGTCTCACTCATAACAGCTTCACTTCGGCCGAGGATGACAACATCATCAGCGTATGCAATCATCTGTACTGAGTTTATTGACAAGATATTGTTGTTAGTCGGTAGTTTCTTTTGACGGCACACATATTCCAAGGCTAAATTAAAAACTATAGGAGAGATAGCATCACCTTGTCTTAATCCGGAGTCGACTTTAAAAAACCTTGATATTTCGTTCTCTACTCGTACACAGCATTGAGAGTTCTGTACTGTCATTTTGCATAGTGATACCAGTTTACCAGGAACTCCCATTGACACCAGAGCAGACCATAGAGTCTCTCGTTCGAGAGAGTCGTAGGCCTGCCTAAAATCAATTAAGAGTTGGTGCACTGCTATGTTGAACTCTCGGCACTTTTCCAAAATTATCCTTATCGAGAAAAGTGCATCGGTGGTACCTCGGCCCCGCCGGAAGCCACACTGATATTCTCCAAACAGTTGTTCAGCAAAAGGATTGATTTTTGATAGCAAAATGTAAGAAAAGATCTTATATGCTGTGCAGAGTAGAGCGATTCCTCTGTAGTTTGCACATTGTAGGCGATTACCTTTTTTATGGATTGGTATCAGCATTGCTGTGCTCCAGTCCTGTGGCATGGCTTCAGTCCTCCATATCATTTGAACAAGTTCAAACAATCTTAAGGATAGAGTTTCACCACCATGTACAATCATTTCGGATGTTATATCGTCGATACCAGGTGCTTTATTGCATTTTAATTTTGACAGCGCCGCATCGAATTCCTCTTTGGTGGGTTCGTCTACATGTACCTTTGACGCACGAATAAGCTTTGCTCGTCGCCCGACTTGTTTCTGGTCACTTAAGTTGAGAAGATTCTCAGAATAAGCGGCCCAAGTATCTAAAATATTTTTAAGGTCTACTTGTAGCTCCCCATCTTCGTTTTGAATAGCAGTCGACCTAGTTTGAGGGCCCTTCTTTAAGGTTTTAACCTGTTGAAAGAAGTTACGCGATTGATGTTCCTTATTGAAGCTTTCAATCTCCTCACATTTTCTCTTCCACCATTCTCTCTTCGATCGTCTACATAACTTTGTAACGGCTTGTCTTGCCAGTTTATAGTTTTCCTTCGTGGACCTGGTGTTGCGTCCTTGTAGACATTTCAGATAGCAATCTCTTTTGTATTGAATAGCGTCAAGACATGCTTGATCCATCCATGGCTTCTGGGAGTTGTTTTGTGGTCGTCCAAGTATTCCCTCAGCAGCGCTTAAAACAGCATCTTTGAGCAAATACCATGACTTATCGACGTCTCCATTAAAGGTTTCTGATTTATCCAATGTTTCGGCAATATGGTTTTGATATTTCTCTTCTGTTTCTACATTCTTTAGTGATGAGATGTTAAATCGTTTCCGTTGATTGAATTTCGGAATGCTTGGGTTTGGGAAGTGGAACCTTATTTTAGCACATACAAGGAAGTGGTCACTTCCAATGTATGCACCTCTAAAGGATCGCACATCCAGAACACTCGAAAAGAAACGTGCTGTAACTAGCACGTGATCAATTTGATTTCGAGTGTTTCCATTCGGTGAGACCCAAGTCTGCTTATGAATCGATCGGTGGGGAAAGAAAGTACTGGCAATTCTCAAATTATTTGATAATGCAAACTCAGCCATTCTCTCACCATTATCATTCGAATTCAAATGCAGACTGTTGGGGCCCACCACATTTCCATAAGAGATATCTCTTCCAACCTGCCCATTAAAGTCACCAAGAACCATAGTGAAGTCGCGTGTTGGTGTTTGTTTCATAACCTCTTCCAGTGCTATGTAGAAATTATCCTTCTCGTCGACGGTCTTAGCTTCAGTAGGTGCATGCACGGCAGTAAGAGAAATATTGTTATATGTACCACGTACACGTAGGTAGCAAATCCTCTCACTGACCGGGATGAATTTCATCACGGCTTCTTGTATGCGTGCACCAACAAGAAAGCCAGTACCAAATTCTCTTCGAGAAGGATGACCACTACAGTATAGAGAGTGACTATCCAAATCTTGTTTTCCGATTATTGGCTGTCTAATTTCTTGCAGAGCTATGATATCCATCCCATACCTTTAATTCCATAGTTACTTGAGTTTAATTGCTCACAAAATCCTGAATAATTTTTAATGTTTATCATAATAGGTGGTTTTTATAAAAATTTGTTTGAATTTTAAAAAACTTCTTTTTCCATGAAAACTTTCATTGTTGTCATGGTTTGTTATTTTTTACTCCCTAGGGAGTAAAAGATGCAATTCGCTCCCGCAAATAAGGGAGCGAAATTGAACACTATATACAACTCGTGCAAAAAAATCTTTAACACAGTGCAAATTTCAATTCGAATCTGTTTAAAGTAACATTTTCAATTGAAGTGACTAAAAAAAATTAAAAAAAACATAAAAATGTGTCATTGTGCTATCGACGTCCTAAATTAATTAAGGAATTGCACTTTCGCAGCGAGGAGGAGGAATGTAATGTATTGGTTTTTATCTTGTGTAAATTGTTAATTGCAAATATATTATATTTGAATACAAAACACATGAAATCTAAACATTTTTTAAAATAACCGTTTCCCTTGTTTAAGAAAGTATTTAATTAAATTTAATGATATTTATGCAATAATCAATTTAAGTACACAAAATATAACGATAATAGTAATCCACAAATAAATTAAAAAAAAAATTCATAAAAAATCATAACAAATTTAATTTATTAAAAAAAAACACTCAACAAATAATTAGTTTAGTAAAAAAACACAATTAGAAAAAATAATAAGAAAAAATGTATAACTCAATCAATATTTTAGTATAAATTATCAAAAATTCGTTTATAAAAATTATAATAATTTATAAATTGATATGTGTATAAACTCACCAGTTCATCAAATTTCAATGCATCATCATCACTTAAGCCCATACTTCGGGTCATTTTCAAATAAGTAGATGTTATTGGATTTAGTTGGATGAAGCTATTATTATCACTTTTATTATTATTATTATTTTTTTGATTATTATTATTATTACTGTTGATGGTTATATTATTATTATTACTATTGTTATTTTTATTACTATTATTGTTAATATTATTATTGTTATTTAATGTTTTTTGTTGATTTTTTGATTCACATTTTTTAATAATATTTTCAATTTTTTGATGTTTTTGTTTAAAAATTAAATTATTATTATTATTCTTTGTTTCGTTGTTGCAATAAAGATTGTTTTCATTTTTAAATAAATTATTCATGAATTTAAGATTTTCGTTGTGCGAAGATGTAGCCGATGATGATGTTGTTTCAGTTGTTGATGAAATAGTTGAAGTTGATGATACTGATGGTGTTGTTGTTGTTGCAAGAGTTGATGTGGTTGATACATAATTATAATAACGTTTTTTTGGTGGGGTTTTGTTACAGAGAATTTTTACATTATTTTTGTTATCATTCGTTGTCGAAACGTTGATTGATAAGTTATCAAAATTGTTCATATTTATATTGATATTATTAATTGATGATGATGGTGAAGATGAAGATCGGGGTGGATTATCATTTGGATCAGAAGACGATTGTGGTAAAGGTGATGGTGATTTTGTTATTGTTAAATCTATTAATGATTGAGATTGTTGTTTTGAATCACTTAACTCGTCTATTGATGGTTTATTCTTATATTCATCTATGATATTTTTTTGTGGCAATCTTATCTGACGTAAGTTATTTTGTTGTTGTTGAAATATTGTTGCCATATCTGTCAGGCTTTTATTAAAGTTTGATGATGTTGTTGAGGTGGATGTTACCGAGGACTGTGGCGATCTGGTTACATTAATTGGCAATAATCCTGGTTTATTCATGTTATTTTGACTATCATAAAACTGTTTCAGTAAATGATAGTAGTTCATAAGTTCGTTTGTAATTGTAATGTTCTTAAGACAACTTTTATCTTCAAAAACAATCCCTTCAGGGAACTCGTGTAGTTCATTTTCAATTTTACTGTTTATGTTATTAATGTTAGTTACAAATTTTTTTTCAGCTGATTTTGACGTTTCTAAATTGATTTCCTCTTCCCAATCAACCGATAACTTAACTACATCATCATTTAATTTGTTTGTTATACTATTTTTATTTTTGTCTAACGCATTAGAATTGGTTAAAAGTTGTGGATTTTTGGTTAGCATATCTTCAATAACTTCTAATGAATTCAAACTGATTTCAGATTTCGGACTATTATTTTCATTGAATTCAGTAGAGCTGTCAGTTAATGCATCATCTATAAGTTTTGATGTTATTGATGAAAATGTGCGTAGTGGAAACTTACGACATAAGATGCAACCGGATAAGAATTTTGTAACTGCTTCACGCGGAAGGAAAGCGTATGATTCGGATATCTGAAATTGAAATTTTATTTAATATTGTTACGAAATTTTTGAATGATATAATTTAATTTTTGAATGATATTAATTACGTAAATTACCGTTCGATATGTTCGTTTCTGACCTGCATGCCGTCCAGATTTCCCACCAAGTCCAACATGAACCTCAAATATAATATCAAAGAAATGTTCGACAACTGCAACTTTACGATAGGGCTGTGCGGTTGCATCCTGTAAATAAAAAATGAAAAAGAATTGAAAATTCTCACCAATCAGATTACAGTTATTTTTATTTACTTTTCACCAAACAGTTCGAAACGATGATATTTCAAAATTCAGATTATTGATTTTATTTTTGATTTTATTTCCAGCCATCCTTACAGTTCATATCCAATTTTATAGAAGCAAAAATATTAGCGAACATTCACCCCCAATAATAATAATAAAAAAACCTACCAACCCTAAACCAGTCGTAAATTCATCCGCCAACCATTTTCACTACCATCCATCCATTCATTTACCACGAAGAATTTTTTTTATTTGTTTTTCTTTTTTTGAAAAACATTTGCGAAATGGAATCGTATTTTGTAATTGTTTTTTTCCACAACATACAAAGTATGAAAGTGTAAAAAAGTTCTGGAATGGTTTTAATCAGCCAACAAACAGAGTCCCAGTTTTATATATTAATATTTTTTTTAATTTTCTTCTCTCTTATAGAACAAAAAATTTTGAAAATTTTTATATTCTCTCTGTTAATTTTTGTTTTTCAGTTTTCGTCCTGGTTTTTGGAATTTGTTCTGGTTTGGGTTTTGAATAAAAAGTTAATTTCAATTAGCGGTAGGTGGATGGTGTTATTCATAGTTTGTTATTTTTTATCACATAATTTTTGGCTATATGCAATGCATAATATTAGCACAGTGAATTTTTGAAAATGCATAAATATTTGAAAAATGGAAAAATATATAATTGAACTATAGTGAACATTTCATCTCGTTCATATTAAAGTCTGATTTTGGTTGATTTGTTACAAAAATTATCATTGTGAAGAGTCTGATACCCTAAATTATTTTTGGTTTTATTACTGTAGGAGCTGTAAAAATAACTCTTTAAATTTGTAAGCGTTTTTAAAACCACCATCTTTTACAAATTTGCCCAAAATGCATTTTCAAAGATGTTTGAATGTTCATATACTAGCCAACCATAAAATCAACCAGGTGGTTGACTTTAGTTACATTTATTCACTATTATAGAACAGAATATTTAAAATATTTTTGCAAGAAAAATTAATAACGTTTTGATTTAGAGTCACAAACAACTGCAGTTTTTTTTATTTAGCGTATGGTTTTTGTTGTGACACATTAAAAAATTAAACTTAAAAATAGGTAGACTCTTCTATGAAATCTACCTAAAACAATACATGGATACACATTAAATGAACTTACAATCGATTTGATTGCGTGTCTTTTAAGTAAATTAAAAAGTAAAATATTTGAACATTTGAGTACATTTGAACATTAGATGTTTACATCGAGCGAGTCTATCCATGCTACTACATCGGGAGTTGCCAAATGGATGTCTGAGATGTTGCCATTGTAACGTCGAATTGGACACACAGTTGCAATGTGTTTTATAGTTTGAACAACTGCAGTAGAAGAATTTCACTAAAGGTTAACAGCTCATAAAACGGAAACAGCACAATTTTGACTTTTAATTTGTGACCTTAAAAGATCCAAAGATGCCCATCCGTTACCAACTAAACGTAGTCCTGACAAGATAATGCAGCAATTAAGAAATGAACTAAATGGGTGTGATAACAAGAAATTTTAGAGTGTCGATAATGGTTTATTCCTTGCACAATGAATTAATAATGATCATGATACATGGATGATCTTCATTTGATAAACTTACCATAGTTGACCACGGAAATTGACTTCCACATGATAGACCACCACCAAACAAGGGATATTGCTGACAAATAATGTTAACCTAAAGAGACAGGATTATCATTCAGCAACTAATCGATTTTTATTGAGGACATGTCGCCTAGGCGATTATCCTTCATGTAATATACAGTGAAAGCTGTGGTGGTCACATGTCTCACCAAACAACACCTTGGCATGAATTACAATTAACAACATCCTAACTCGCGTTATATATAGTCGTTAATTAATTGTTTCTAATCACTGCAAAAGATGATAACCAATCTTTGTCATATCATAGATTTATCATACAAACCAAACAATATTAAGGAAAAAAAATATTTGCAAAGGTTGAATGGGTGACTATATAAAAGCTAATGAAACTGTTGGAAGAATTTCGAAATACAGTTTTGGATATACACTTTTTAAGATACATAGTTTTGTATTAGATGCACTACTGTATGCTAGAAAATTTCCTATATGTTAGAAAATTTCCTTAGCATTTATTTATTTAACACAACTGTTAAATAAATTTTAGGCTCTAAGCTCATAAACTGTCACATTTTTATTAGTCAAAAAATGTTTGGGAAACCATAACAAGCTTACTAACGGTAG
This sequence comes from Diogma glabrata, assembly GCA_963693315.1. NCBI lineage: Eukaryota > Metazoa > Arthropoda > Insecta > Diptera > Cylindrotomidae > Diogma > Diogma glabrata. The sequence goes on along the minus strand of OY856186.1, from coordinate 194,332,713 downwards.
CAACCATATATATAATTAACTAAAAAGGATGCACAAAACTGTTTTTATAAACTCTGACCTTTTTGGTTGAATCGATGCCATGAGATCAACTCGAGAATGAGAGATAGAACTATAAAGAATTGGTCTAAGACCTGAATAATAACTTTTTATAATATACTGCAGACTAAAAAACTATCTCAAGATTAGAATATATTTAAATTACATTTAAGAGAATTAAGGATTTGTTGCTTACTTGAGAAACTTCTAGTGCTGCAAATACTTATACCGTTAACTGCTTAAAAGAAGTTACTCTGCACAACTTAAATATAACAAGATCAACCTTACATTTGATATACTTTACTATCGCATCATAATGTGGAACGTGAGAACTCTCAATCTGCCCGATGTACCGCTTAGACTGTCAATAGAATTGCCACCTCTGTTATCCATCTCTGAAAGTTAAAAGTAGTAAATCTGACAGTATCATGATCTATTTATCATCGTTATCGAAAAACTCGAAACTTCATTATCCTAATTTAAAACGTTGGCCTATTTTGTATTTTATTTTTTGATAGAATTGACTGTTTAGTAATCTTTTTTTTAAAAAACGATAGAATCATAAAACACAAAGTGATTTGCGATCGTCAACACATCAGCATGCAAATTGTTGTGGGATGCATGTCTTAAAAGGTTTTTAGGTGTTGTTCGGACATATATTGTGATTCCAACTATACGCATAACGCAACATATTTTATTTTAAAAAAAATAGATCCGATTCAACTTGTACAAAAACCTCTCTGGCCTTTTTGACTTAAATATTTCTGTACGAATATAATCATACAGAATAATGCCATGGGAAAAAATTGGGTCATGTACTCAATTACTGAGCAATCTAAGCGATGTTAAGCATTCTGCACCACTACATACTAGATGTGAAATACCAACTGATAACATTCAACAGGTCGACTCAGCGTCATGCCACGTATCAGGAACACTGTAGCATCATTTCTACGAACAAGAACAAAGAAAATTTACTACATGTATGCTGAGCTTTACTTTAATAGGGAAAGAACTCATACTCTCAAGGAAGCTGGAACTGACTAAGGCTTGAAGAATGACGAACTATGACATGAAAAAACTATACTTCATTCTGGTTACACTGAAAATTTGGTGTATTCTAAAGTAGTAGCCAATTCTAATTTGTAGCATCAAATAAAATTAAGCATAAATAACAAAGCATTTTAATGCTGGATAAATGCTTTGTCAAAAATGAAAAATATTTTTAAGGTTCCGTTTAGCTCCGGACCTAATCGATCGAAAATCTTAAAATGTATTTGAAACAATAAAAAAATGAGTAAGCTATCAATGAAAAATATCGAAAAGTGTCATAAAAATTTATATTTATTTATGGGAATGGGAAGGGGTAAAACCGCAATTTTAAACCCGGTCAAATGGTGTCATTTGGAAGAGCACTTGATTTTAGAAACATTGCAAGTTTTTTAGAATTCTGCGGTGCATATCCAACTAGCTTTTTAACTTATCTTAAAACACTAAACAGTCTTACCAAAACTAGCTTCCCCACCTTCATAGTTTCTTTAAAACTTCTAAGCAGTTTCGACAAAGGCCATTTGGAGAACTTTCCCCGCCTTTAACGAAACTATGACTTGTAAAAGACTTCCGAAATAACTTCGGTATGGTCTTTTGCAAGCTGAATAGAATTTATGGTTTCACAAGTTATAGCTTTGGTAAAGTGCTTCTAATAGTTTGTTTTAAGCAATCTTTAGAACTCTTACAGAAGCTATTAAAAAATGTGACAAAAATATTACGATGTTTTTTAAATTTTTGCACTTTTTTAACGTTATTATTGTTATTGCTATTCTATTATATAGTGTTTAAATTTAAGTTTTTGTTTACGGTCGCATCAAGTTTCGAACTCTGGTCCTTCGATCGTTAGTCCCACACGCTATCCAATCGGCTAATTTAAATTTTAAGAAACAATAGATATCTTTGATAGTTGTTACAATAACAATAGCTCTTCTATAAGACTTCCATAAAACTTCCATAGAACTTAGTTTTTAAATTTAGATGTAGAAAATAGTATAGTATAAATAGTATAGTATAAATCAAGGGGTTTACTTTTTATGGAAAAGGTATGTGGCATGTGACTTCAATGGGTTTTTTAACGATGAAATCATAATCTGAGATTTACGTCTTTAAAAAATATTGTTTCTTTTTAATAGACGTAAAAGAGTATTGACATACATATCTTATTTCTACTTGTTTTATTAGTTCAAAGATTTTAGGTATAGCAACATTAAAGGGTTATATTTTTTTCAGTAATTAACTTTTAGCATACTTACACCATTATTTGAACAATATTTTTTTTTAAATAAAAAGTTTTGTAATTGGATTTTTAATAGGTGTCACAACAACATGCGTATGCTTGGTGCATATGAACGCCGTTAATTTAAAAAAATGTTATTTTAAGCAATAGATAATAAAATAACAACACCCCCAATACGATTAGATAATGCAGTTAATATTCCTGAATTCTATGACTTTACATTTCTAAAATAAATAACTAAACAATGGAAAACTAAACCTAATTCATCTCAACCTAATAAAATTCTAAATTAATTTTGAATAATAATAATATTATTGATGAAACAAATATTAATGATATTTATTGATAAATGAATATTATTGATAAAACAATATCAGATAAAATAATCCAGCTAACACATGAAATATAACAAAAACGAAACGATTTCAATTTCGTATAAGCTCCTCTAGTTGAAATAATAGAAGCAGGATTTCTTACTCGTTCCCATGGATTGAAGCTAGTTTGGGGCTATTAATACAACCTCGCTAGGTACGCTATGCCACTTCGTTGTTAGTCAACGAAGCAGCGCTTCACTACACCCTTAAAGCAGGTAACAAATATTGTAAAAAGTTTACCGTTTGGTGGCAGTAATAAATTGTTTCATTCTTTTCATTCTATTGACCATAATTATGATATTTCTTTGGCAGTCATAATTTTCAACAATCACCTGTTTATTTTGGTGCAACAATTTTCGTCTTTATAATAATTTGCAACAATCTCCAGTTTATTCTGGTGCGACAATTTTGATAGTTATACAAATATTCAACAATTACCTGCGACGATTTTCGTATTTCTCAATATTTTCATAAATTTAAAAAAAAAAATATGTGGAACAAGTAACCTTTGACAAAATATTTATTATTTTTTCCAAATTATTGTGCAGCTATGACAACAAATGATAACAACTATTTTAATTGGCTAATGAAATTTTGAATTTGAGGGTTGCTTTAATAAAAATTTTTATTTTTCATAGAATTTAAACAAATACAAATGCTTTTTTGGACGTAGCTATGACAACAAAATAAATAGTTGAAAAGTGATACTTTAAAGCCGCAAATCACAGTAATAAAGTAACACTTTAATATGTAGGCGAATAAAAAAGCTTTTTTGACCCAAATGACCTAATTTAAAATATATTGCAATTTTTTTTTAATTTTGCAGTTCATAGTTTTTGAGCTATCTCTTTCTTATTTAACGAACAATAATTGTATATATATATCTGTAAATTTTTCCTCAAAAACGGCACTATAATTTTTTCTGAAAATTGGCATCTTAATAGATCACGACTTTGGGAAAAGTCGTGTAGGGCCTTAATTTTGGAAAAACATTTTTCATATAATGAATGACGTCACAAATACTTGGAATAGTTATAATAAATTTTGCTGAAGATGAGTGTCTGTGCTAAATATTTTAAAAAGCACAATACAATTTAATAAAAGGTTTGAAAATTCATCTTATATCACAATTATTCTCCATATATTCAAAATTATTGATCTTCTACAGCTGGTCAAAATCTTGCATATATGGTAATCAATTAGTTTTTCATCGGAAATTATTGTATCAGAAACCAAAAATAATAACTTTTGTAAAATAAAAATAAATGATAGTTTGGCAAGTAATAAAAATCGTGATAAAAAGCTTAAATAGTTATAAAATTAAAAAGTTTTATTATATTTTGATTTTTCATCAAGGTAAAACCCAAATATGTCTAGGAGCCGAAATATGCCTAAAGGACGACCCAAAAAACGCAAATTTCCAATTGTTCAAGACGATGCGTCGTTAGAAGAACAACAACATGGACATTCAAATGTTACCAATGATATCGAATTCAATCTGAATGTACAAAATCGAATGGAAGAAATTTTTTCCCAACAACCTGGACCATCCAACGCGACAACACCAATCCGAACAGCTATAGCAACAGGCATGAAAAACATTTCTGAAGCAATTATGATACTTAATGATATTCAATCCCAAGAACACCTTGAACAAATACAACGAAGAAATACGCATCGTATTGCAAATGAAATAATGAAGAGCGTAATCATCGTTTGGAACAAGACCGAAACCGATCTTCACAACGAATCGCAAACGAAAATTTGCACAATGAAATCAGCGATTAGAAACCATGCGACAACGAGTATCACAATAAATCGCAAACGAAAATGATCATGCACAACGAAATCAGCGATTAGAAGATATGCGTCAACGAGCATCACAACGAATTGCAATTGATAATGATGCACAACGAAATCTGTGATTAGAAGAACAACGCCGTCGCAGTGTTCGACGGCAATGAGCTATGGCACAGAATCAAGAACAAACCTACAAAGATGCCGTAAACTACGCTAGCGTTAATTACAAATCATTAGGACCCCTCAACGTTGTATGTATTAACTGTGGAGCCCTCCATTTCCCCGAAGAAAGAGTAGCAAATAAAGGTGATTCATTTGGAGATTGCTGCTTGCATGTTCGAATTGTGTTGCGAACTAAACAGTTTCCAAATGAATTGATTTGCTTCATTCAACGTAAGCGATGATCGAACCATCAATAGTCGTAAGATTTTTAACTGGAAATCAGCTGGACAAGTTTATCACAAAATGTATATGGCAGCACATCCAACACAAACTACTAAAGGTGATTTCTAACCACCTTCATATGGCCAAATGTATTTTTTAGACTCCGATGATGCTGATGACGAACGCCTTGCACATCTTCTAAATTATGGAATCAGTCATGAACTAATGGATCTGTTAGAGGAAATATTGCGAAAACAAAACATTTATGCCCAAGTCACATGAGGATGCGAGAAGTGGAGGATGATATAAATCAACGTGTTACTGCACTAGGACTAAAACCTCCAAATGTGTAGCTTATTTTTACAATGCTAGATGGTGTGGATTATAAACGGTTCAACCCTCCTGTATGTAATAAAGTATGTGTTGTTCTTACGCTTAACGCCGATCAAAATTTAGCGTCAGATGAAATGGTTGTAAAACAACGCGGTAAAGACGATGTCGTTTTGAAAAATATCGACCATCGTATGGAGCCCTTTGTTTTATCCAGCCGGAACGTCAGGATGTCCCGTGGGTATGCTACTTCGAATATTTTATGCAGGTCGTCCACATCTAACACGACTTTATATAGCGCAATATCGTATAGCTTTTCGATCTGAACACACCAGAAGCAAACTAATTTAACACCCGACCTGCGTCAATCAGTTTTAACGCTTTACATTTTGGTGTACGACTTTTTCAACAATATCTCGTCTATACTTTTATTCGAGTTGAACGTGATCGCATTCAATGGATCAAACTTAATCAAAAAACTGTTTTAACTGATTAGCACGCATGTGTTACTCGGCGTATCAACGATTTAGCTGCGAAACAGAATGCAGCTGTTGGTGAAATAATAATACTACCATCATTATTTACTGGATCAACGCATTACTATACTGAACATTTCAAAGATGCAATGGCTATTGTTCGTCGTCTTGCAGGATCGCCAGATTTCTTCATCACCATGACTTGTAGTCCCAATTGGTCAGAAATTAAAGAAGCAGCGCGTATTATATCTGGTACCGAGTTATCTTACAGCAGTCCGCTCAAGATCGTCCCGATCTCGTCGTTCGAATTGCGAAACAAAAATTTGATGAAAACAGTTATTTGCAAAGTTACAAAGCTAACCGCATATGTATATACAATCAAATTATAAAACCGTGGACTACCACATATGCATTTGCTGTTGATCATGAATCCTGAAGATCGAATCCATAATCCAGTAGAAATTGATAATCTAATTTTAGCTGAAATTTCAGATACCGATGACCATGAATTGCGAGAATTCGTGTTAAAGTGGATGATTCATAATCCGTGTGGAGTGGAGTTAAATCCAGATGCTACATGTATGGTCAATAAAAATGGAAAATTGTAGTGCAGTCAATAAAAACAGAAAATTTGGTTGTCCAATGCAATTCAAAGAAGTAACATCTCTAGCGGATGATGAAAAACCAAGGTATCGTCGTCATTATGATCCCAAATTAGACCAAAACAATCGAGAAGAATTGTTACATGAACTTGCAGTATATCGAAAAGATAAGGATAATCGCCATGTTACATGAGATAATCGTCATGTGGCCACATATAATTCTTATATGCTGAAAAAATTCCAATGTCACATCACATCAATGTTGAATATATTGGCAGGATGTGTCCAGTAAAATATTTATATAAATACATCTATAAAGGACACAATTGCGTTTCATTAAAGGTTGTCGAAAATTGACGGAGTTTGATTTATAATGAAGCAGACAGCTAGGTGGAATGTCGCTGCATTACACCACCTAAAGCATGCTGGCGATTATTTGACCACGAAATCCAAAGAAAGAATCATATTTATCAGCACTTGAATATTCATTTTCATGTTCACTGTCGAATGCAAGTTATTGAACACGCCCAAGATCTGCCAAATAGTGGACAAAAAGGTTCAATGGTAGAAGTGTATTTTTGTCTTCAACCAGGCGTTGAAGCAAATTCAAACAAACCAGATTTACTACTACTATTGGCAAATGCCCGAACATTTGAAATGGGATGGAAAAACGAGTATATGGGAACCGCGAATCGATCGATTGCGTGTCATTGTTCGAACACACAACGTAAATTATGCTGCTCAACCAGAATATTTCCATTCGCGAGTACTTCTCTATTATGTGAAGGACGCAACAAGTTTTGATGACCTCCTTACTGTGAATGACATTCGTTATGCGACATACAAACAAGCTTGCCTAACTCATGGTCTCCCCTTCGACGACAAACAATGGATATATGGTCTAGAAGAATCAGCACTGTCCAAAATGCCTTCAGTAAGGCGAATACTTTTCGTTCAGATTCTTATTTTTGGATGTCTCGAAGGTTCAAAGGGTCTCTGAGAAAGATTCAGAAATCAGTTGTCTGAAAATTTTATTCTGAAAGCACGACAAAATAATGAATCGGAGGATGCTGCAATCAAACGACAGCAACAGAAGGTTGTAATTTTCGTTTCTGGGTGGAACGATATGGTATAGATGACATTGACAATTAAGAAGATGACCAAAACATGGACGTTCTAAATTCTGATGAGTTAACAGCTACTAAAAAAAGATTAAAATTGTGGATAGTAGTTTACGTGCAGCCAATGACAATAACTATGTTGAAACAAAATGTTTTTTCCTAGATGGAGCAGGCGGTGCCGGTAAAACCTTGTATCACTTACTTTTTGACCAAAATCGCAAAGCAAAATGTATGGCATTTACTGGAATCGCATCAACTCCATTGCCTGCTTGACATACATCACACAAGACATTTGGTCTGAAAGGTCCGCTCTCGTCAGATTCGATTTCCAGCATTAAGCCTGGTTCAGTCAAAGCTACAAAACTTGCTTAAATTGATGTTTACCTTATGGATGAGCCACCGATGCTACCATAGTATATGGTTTACAATATATGGATCAGTTGTTGTGGTCTATTGCAAATCCAAACTTGCCATTTAGAAGGAAAATTTTAGTTGCTGGAGGTGATTTCCGTCAGTGCTTACCTGTTCAACTCTGAAGCAACCGTAGTAAAGCACTCGATTTGTTGGTAAAAAAAAGTCATCTCTGGAAGTATTTCAAAAATTTTTCATTAAAAAAAATATGCGTGTCGATCCTGAACAGGAATCATATGCAAAGTATATCATGAAACTGGGAAATGAAAATCTTCCAAAAAAATAACTTCAATGAAATCGAATTACCTGATGATATAGTTTCCAGTGGTAATTTAATCGAAGTAGTATTTGGACTGCAACTTACTGCAGGGCAACCGGCATAATCATAATCTGTCTGAGCAGGTAGGTAGGTAATCAGTATTCAGCAAAAGAAGAGACTTTCCAATAGATTTCGATGGTTAGACGTGGAGACTTCTGATTTTGAAATTACCAAGCAAATTCAATGTATTTATTACGAAACCAAATTTGAAATCTTTAAAATGGAAAAAAATCTACATAAAATTAAAAAACTCTTCATAAGTGGAGACTTTTGTAATACACATTTAGAAAGTAACTGAAAATAACAAGTTTTAAGGGGTAGCCAACGATATATATACTGAATACTGATACACTACTTTTTCCCTTCTTCTTATCTTTAGCTGCATACTACTTATACGAAATGGAAGTCAAACATTTTTGTTTCCCTTTCTTTGGTTTTTTACCATAGGTTTTGTACAGGACAAATAGTTTATTTTCAGTAGCATAAGATCGTTTACATTTTTAAAGTTTTTTGTCAATATTTGACGTTCCAAAAAGGTTGAAATAACAATGGGCTTTACATTTAGTCGACATTACATTTAGACCTTCAAATGGTTCAATTGGAGAAAATAGATGTTCCTGGTATCACAACGGATCTTGTGTGGTCTAAGTGGAATGTCGTGAGCTAAAATTATGCAGACAATAGCAACCTACTGTAACATCACATTAGAGATATATGCTTTAAACTAATTTTATAAGAATAAACACATGAATCAGAACTGTCTCTGACTGTTTCTTCAAACTGGTGTACTGCTTATACGAGGACTTTGTCAAATCCTTAATATTTTTAAATTTGTATATTATGTTCACAATAACCTGAATCCGGAATTTTTTAATTTCTACGCAAAAAACTGAAATTTCAATAGTATAATCTTATAGTTACAAGGTCATTGCTCCTTTCGTTTGATGATACTTCGCGAGGCATCTGTCTTCGAGAAGACCAACAACCTCGATGAGATCGCTTTTTCCCACGACATACTCCGAAACATGGCGATTGCGCGAGGTCTTGTAAATTTACTACGACAATTTTGATTTTTATGGGGGTGAGAATTTGTTTTAGAAAACGAGGGGAGCCTTGTCCGGCAAAAAATTGTCTGCTATTGTCGAGTCCGACAATCCAAAGATATGCCAAAATGTCAATTGTTGGACTCAACAATAGCAGAGTAATGTTTGTCAGACAAGGTTGCCCTCGTTTCTAAAATAAATTTTCACTCCGCATTAATGAAAAACAAAATTTTGGTAGTAAATTTACAAGACGCTTTCATGTTTCGCAGTTTGCTGTCATGGACAGGCGCCTCACGAAGTATAAAATATGTGGTAATAATCATATTAAAGGAGTGAGGGCCTGCTGACCGTAAGAATTATATTGAAATTTATCCCCACGAATAAAGCTAACCTTAATAAAATAAGAGGTAAACATTTACAGCCTTCAAATATGAATGAAAAGAGCCATATTCGTATCCCAGCGATATTTTTGTGAACTTTGATTAAATAGTTATTTGTTTCACTAGGATAAAAAATAATTTTGTGAAGAGTAAAAATTTAGCGACTTTCAAAATCCATTTTCAATATTCTTCCTCTTCAAACTTTGATTTATGTTTTGCATAGAAATATAGATTTGTTTAGTTTTTGTCCTAGGACAAAAAATAATAGTTTTTAGGACTGCTACCATGACAACTAGATGCAATACACAAATGACATATTCTTTGTAAAATATACCGAAACAAAAAGTACAAATTTTTGTCCGGTTGGAGAAAAAGATAATCATATTACTATTATTCGGTTAACCTATAACCAGAACTTTGTGTCTCATATTAAAAATTATCGATTGAAAACTAAACTATGCTTAAACTAAAATGTCATTGACCTTCTTTTTATATCACAAAAAATACTTCAATAAACTAACGCGTTTTATTTTGAAAACTGACCCCTTTAAATACTCTGATCAATACACCCTCGTGAAAAAACAATCATTTTGTATACTGTAAATTTTATCCCATTTTTGTATTTGTTTGTCAAAACCTCTTCTACGAATATGAATTTAAAATCTAAACGTGTTCACTTACAATTTTTTCCTTTTATATTTTCAACTCTCATTAAAACTCAAAATTTTCAATTTTTTTCGATTTTTGTTTAGTTTTTTTTTCACAAAGTCTAAACAATTTTCCCGTCAAATGCGAAAAAACAAAATTTATATCGAAAAAGTCTAAAATTTATAAAGTGGGTTAGGGTGGTTAGGGTTGTAGTAGTTATAATAAAAATGACAGAAAATATAATTATAAAAAAAAATAAAAGGATTTTTTTATGTTAGTGTTAGTGAGTTTTTGTTTTAGGAATGAGTCAAAATTCAAAACAATTTTAAATTTAAATTTAAAAAAAAAAAATAAAAATTTATATTGAAGCGAAAAAAACACGACTAAAAATTCGAAAATTTTGGGTTTCGAATTGAAAAGGGAATTGAAAAATGAATTGGAATGAGTAACTAACTATGTTTTGGGATAAGGTTTTAAATTCTGTTTATCAGTTTTTTGTGATGCTTCATTTCTGGAACTTAGATTTTGAATTGAAAGGACTCAAATTTTTGAGCGAAATTAGGCTTGAACCAAAGGTTGTATTGTCGCTGGTTTTCGGATTTGAGGGATGCTGGTGGATGAACTCTATTCAGTTAACGGTAGCACCCTCAATATTAGTTATGGAATTTTTCTTAATGATGGCACGCTATTGCTTGTTTGAAAAAACGATTCTCCATATAACTCTGTATAAAGGCTTTAATCATTGAGGACGACTTTGGGTCAAATGTTCAAATATTCATTCATTCTTTAAAAAAACATAAAACACCAATCGAGATTGGTTCTTTGTTATACTTTTAAAAAGATGTATTATCAGATTCAGTGGTCGCTGTTTAGTATAATACGTAGTTATTTTTGCTGAATAAGCTTTAGTTAAATTGCAGTCTAAAGTGCATATAAAAATTCAAATAAGAAGAAGAAGCTGGTGTATTCAGACAAGCAGAGGCTGGTGTAACCAAACAAAACAACTAGTTATTTTTTAAGAAATCTCCTTTCAAATCAACAAACTTTAATGTTCAAAATGTTTCCTATAACTAAACGTGAAATAGTACATTATGATGCTAGGACGTAAAGCTAAAGATTTTGGACGGATGTGGAGTTTACCCACACTAATTTACCCACCCACATTAAGTACAAAATAGCTTACGTCCGTGCAAACTAGTATATTTTTTATTCGCAGCAAGCAAAATATTTTTAAAAAATTTGTTTATTCTAATTTAAAATTATAAATTTGCATAAATTATAAAATAAAAATATGTAACCTTTGACAAAATTTTTGTTTCTTTTCCAGATTATTGTATAACTATGACAACAAATGATAACAACTATTTTAATTGGATAATGAAATTTTGAATTTAAGGGTTGCTTTGATAAAAAATTCTATTTTCTATAGAATTTAAACAAATACAAATGCTTTTTACTTTTTTGGACGTAACTATGACAACAAAAAAAAAAGTTAAAAAGTGACACTTTAAGGCCGCAAATCACAGTAATAAAGTAACACTTTAATATGTAGGCGAATAAAAACAAGTTTATAATGCATTTTACCGCCTTAATATAACATTTCTAATCATGTAGCAGAATATCTCTCATTTAACAAATTGATAGGGCAGTGACTGGCAATAAACAGACTATCAACACATTCATAAAAAATGGCAAGCCTTTCAAAGAAATTTTGTTATAGACGAAACACCACCTATGAAGTGATTAGTGAGAAACGAGCTTAAAGGATTGAATCCCAAAGTCAAGATTAGAGACATGTATTTAGCTTATTTACTTACTTCAAAGGAAAATGAAGTTTGATTCTGAGCAAGTTTAGTTCATGAATTCCTTGGATCAATAATATCTAGCTTTGGTAAATTTGTTGAATATGTTGACATTTTTAAACAAATGCAGTAGCATTTAACAGTATTTTGATCAACGAAAAGAGCATTTTAAGCAGCTTTACAAGAAAATAAACTTCAAAAACTTCTTTAATGCAGGCTTTTTCTAATAAACTGGTTTATTCAAATTCTTTTGAAAGTCATAACAAAGATTTTTCTTAAACTGGAGATATTACTACAATCCTAAGTGAGATTATCAAGTTGCCGATCCCCCTTTATATGCAAGGGATGCAACCGGTGACATCATACTATTTGCTACCTTGCTGTAACTAACATCAGTGAATACTAATACTATTCAAATATCAATAGTTGCTGACTTTACTAGGATTAGAATACAAGCACACCAGCAGTTTTAAGCGGAAAGTAAAGTTTCTATAAAAATTAAAATTTCAGACCTTCCCCAACATCCAAAAATTTAAAACGAAATCAGTTTTAATAAAAATGCAATTGTATAACGGAAGATTGTGTTAAACTATAGTCGAAATCAAAAATGAGTTCATAAACTTCGAATAGTGAATAGTGAATAGTGAATTTCAGAAAAAATTCTATTTCAAATAGAAGAGATTGAAATCGATATCCTTTTGAAGCTAAGAAGCATATTTCACAACCAACTACGATTTTATTTCAAAAGTAATGTAAATGTCAACTCCCAAATCAACCAAATAGCAACAAACACGAAGGTAGTGTCAATGGGCAAGGTGAGTAGAGTTATATGGAACTCGTTTGATAACAAAACTTTTAATTATGGTTAGAAACCTCATGAATTCTCAAATAAAAATGTCAATACATAATAAAAACTTCTAACTTTAGGAAGACAGTTGTAGCAATAAGGGCTTCTACAATATCGCACTCACTTTAACAACATTGGGGATAAGTGAGATCAATCCAAAATTCTTCCATCTCTCAAGGGAGAACTCGTACAAAGCAAAGACTGAAACCCAACATGGTTGAGTTTGAACCAAAGAGTTATTTTTTAAGCTGCTTCTTACACTGCAAGAACTCTTCAAATATATTTCAATTGACAAGGTGATAGCTTATAATTTTTAAATAAAATAACAAAACATCTTGCCTTTATTTATGAATTCATAAGTAATTTATAAAAAGTTAAATAACATAGAATTGATTCAACATTAAATTTTTAATCTCTTCTGATGATCTTAAGAACTTCCAAAGAAGAGGAAGATCTAAACTAAAGTCAATTTTAATAGTTTACTAATTTAACTGATGTTATTGATATTTTTTTTAAGCCAATCATCCTCCCGATCACAATTTTGAACGTATATTGTAGGGTATATTACCTAAAAATATATGTCTCAGGTGACTGACATTTCAACGGAGGCTATGCTATCGGTGCTTAGGTGCCACTTGAGATTTGAAAGGTGTTTATAATTTCTTAACTTTAGATAAAAATAACGTTATAATTTCAGATTTAGTGTTGTATTATTCCAGTTCAGTACTTTATTTGTATGGCTTGTGGAATATAGTGAAGTTGGTTAAAGCCTCTTCCAATTTACATTGAGTCCAATTAACGCTATTTTCAGTTTAAGGCACGTTTGTTTTCTAGCATGACCCAGAAAGCGGCTCTTATACTGACATTTCTTGATAAGTACAATGGTATCAAAACAAAAAATAAACATATCAACAACATACATTATGAAGATCGACCAAAAATATGATTTTTTCACTGAAATTAAATTCTAAGAAGAATAAACAGCAAGAGCAACACTTCCTCAATCTCCGTTTATAAGTTGTGAAAATATTCTAAGAATCAAAAGAAGATTGTAAGATGGTAATTTAATACATGAATAAAAAATCATCCGGCTCAAACGACCAAATACTATTTGTGATTTTCTTCTTTTTTAAAGATCTACAATTTCGGAAACTTTCTGTTAATAAATAATGTGTTTATAGATCAACTATGCGCCCAGGCTCGGTATATCATATCCCACGTTGCCTGACTATCGCCATTTAAAATGATAAACATGCATTTTTACATTATTCCGATTATTTTTGAATATTTGACAGCGAAATTTCATCAAAGTTGGATACTAGCTTTTAAAGTTAAAAATAAAAAGCTACTTGGAAAAACATTGAATTATCAAGGCTATCATATTTTATTACTCCATCAAATCTATTTTCTGTAATTATGTTTTAAGTTTTCGAATCAGAAATTATAGACTTGATTATGGACTTCATTGAAAAATTACTCAAAGGTGAAAAGTTAGCGAAAAATGTAAGAGAAGAAATATTGTCCTATAGGCCCATAGAATAACGAAAAAAGTTATGGCTTACGTGTTGTTGTCGGTTACAGGTCGGAATTTTTTTGATCTCTTGGGGAAGCCACTCACATAATGGACCTGCCGAGTCCACTCGCTCGGAACCTGGGGACTGGAGTTATTCAACAAATTCGGCTGGAATTTTTTTTTGCTTCCTTGTTAGCGATATAACTTGTATATGGTGCACTTTAGGATACTGGTGCCATGGAACGTTCTTGTTCCTTAAATGTTTTTCTATAACTTAAAATAAAAAATATAAAAAAATTTTTTTGTTGCAAATTTTTTGCAAAAAACTGCGAAAAAAAGTCTAAATAACGATATTTTTCAATTGAATTTAGTTATTTGCAAATAATTGTTTATATTTGCCCCTCTATCTTGTAGCTGAAACCTCAACAAAAAATATAAGTTTTGGAACGATTCATTCGGCTTAATAGTTTTTGCACAATTCCATTTTGCACTTAATATCTGAAAAAAAGTTGTTAACTTTGGGCAGACCGTAAGGTCTGAGTTTTTATCTGATCGCAATCTGCTTGACAGCAATCAAAAGGGTAAAATGTCAGCTTTAATTAACAACTGTGTTGCTCATACCCATATTCAATATTAACAAATATTACAGCGGTTCAAAAAACGGTGAAAATTCCTTAGTTGCAAAATCAAATTTCTCAACGAATTTTCAACTTAACGAGATGCGCTTTAAAATTTGCAAAGTGCTTAAAAACCGAAGATTTAAAAAAATTGACCTCTCTAACATGATTTGGGACCGAGTTATGACCCATTTTGTTTTTAAAACCCCGATTGTGACCTTGATTTTGTATGAAATATATTGACAGGAACGAAGCCTTTCCCTCCAAAATGATGCTTTTGTCTTGACAAGATGCTGGGTCTGTACCTACCCAACACGCGATTGGCTATTCTGACTCCTGCTAATAACATAGTCTATGAAAAAAGGAAACGTACTGTAGTATACAACAGACGTACGAAGTAGTACACGTAGCGACGCGATGTATAATTGAGCGTTATTGTAATGTGTAGTTAATAGTTAATAGTTTAACTAATTACTTATTAAAATGTTATAGCAATTAATGTATTAAATAACTTATTGATTAAAAACTAATTGAGTAATATTTTATTTTAAAACAATAGAATACACAAATATTTTCATAATGTAAAAAATAAAAGCAAAATGTACTGTTTTCAGGGATCCGAAAGAGAAAAATTTTTTTTCGGTAAAAAATTTATGCGATAAATGTTAATATAACAACAAAATAATAAACTTTTTGTTTAAAAATATTATTAAGTTATTAAAAATAATGGGCCATATTTCGGTCCCAGATCATGGAAGAGAGGTCAATTTTATAAAATCTTCGGTTTTCTAAACACTTTGCAAATTTTAAAACCGTATCTCGTTATGTTGAAAATTCGTTGAGAAATTTAATTTTGCAACTAAGGAATTTTCGTCGTTTTTTGAACCGCTGTAATAGTTGTAAATATTGAATATGGGTATGTGCAAAGTTGTTAATTAAAGCTGACATTTTACACTTTCGATTGCCGTCAAGCAAATTGCGATCAGATAAAAACTCAGACCTTGCGGCCTGTCCAAAGTTAACAACGTTTTTTCAGATATTAAGTGCAAAATGGAATTGTGCAAAAACTATTAAGCCGAATGAATCGTTCCAAAGCTTATATTTTTTGTTGAGGTTTCAGCTACAAGATAGAGGGGCAATTATAAACAATTATTAGCAGAAAACTAAATTCGACCGAAAAATATCGTTATTTAGACATTTTTTCGCAGTTTTTTGCAAAAATTTGCAACAAAAAAATTTTTTTAATACTTATTAAGTTATAGAAAAACATTTAAGGAACAAGAACGTTCCATGGCACCAGTATCCTAAAGTGCAGCATTTACGAGTTATATTGCTTACAAGGAAGCAAAAAAACATTTCCAGCCGAATTTGAATAACTCCAGTCCCCAGGTTCGGAACCTGGGGAGGTTACTCACATAATGGACCTGCGAGTGGACTCGGCAGGTCCATTATGTGAGTAACCTCCCCAGAGATTAAAAAAAATTCCGACCTGTAACCGACAACAACACGTACAATCCGTAATTCTATGGGCCGGGCCTACTAATGATTCAGAACAGTAATATAAAACAAAATAGTATTCAACCTCAACTTTGCACTGTGAAGTCATTGTCCTCAAATCAAACATTTAGTATTAAAATATGGTACAACAACAAATAAAATACATGCAAAACTATTACTCCACGTAGAGTGAACTAATAGTAAAACAGAAATAATTATTCTGAAAATTTAGCGAATATTATCTATAAAAAATTATTATTAGCTTAAAAATTTTGATATTGGTAAAAATTACAATAAAGGAATTTGCAGAACGAGTCACAGTTTAAGTGGAAGTATTAAAGTATGAACAAAGAGAATAATTTTCAAACGGAACGCTGTATCTTGTACATAAAATCGTGTAGATAATATACTAGTAAATTTGAATTGTAAACTATTCTAGTTTAGGTGTAGTTTTGCTGTATTATATTCCTGTTGTTGTGATATAAAATTATAAAAACGTTGTTTACTTAATAACACCTGTTGCTGTTACTTGCTGGGTCTTATTATTCCAGTAATAACTTAAAATCAGCAGGGTAATTAGTCCTGACCTACAATATACATGTATTAACTTTTACTTACAAGAGCAATTTGAAGGATTATGAATGCAGAGAAAAATGCTTACTCGCCCAATTTGTGATTTTACAAACATGCAGCAGAATTTTAAGCAAAAAGTAACACAATTTAGCTTGAATGAGAATCGGACTCTGGTGTGCCAAGTCCAAGACCAGTTTAATTTAAACGCATTAGTCCTCGTCACCAATCAATACCAAAATATTTTAATATTTATAATAGACTAATAGATGAACTTACCTTTGAGAAATTTGGAACATACAACAAACAAACATTTTTATCCTCCAATCGTTGTTCATTTGATAAATTCGTTCGATCAATTTCGATTTCTTTAAACTCTTTAGGCTTTTCAGTCGTAAACCCTAGCAACAAAATAACACAATTAATATAACTTATTTATCACAATTTCAATTTTAATTTGCCTACCTTTTGATTTTACCCAAAAACGAAATTTCGAACTATCTGGATTATTAGCTTCTTGTCCTTGAAGTGTTTTAATAATTCTTTCTTGTTTTTTAAGTGTAATCGTTTTTGTTTTAGCAGAATCACCATATGTTTGTAAGACCCAGGGTTGATAAACCTATGTGTGATAAAAAATTTGAGATTCATAATTAGAATTAAATGTTAGAATTATAAAAGATAATGTGCAATTATTGTTTTACAAAGGATAAATAAGTTAGGATAAACAGTAAACATAGCAACATTTTGTCTTGTTGCTTTTTCTACATATCGAATTCGACGATATCGAAAATCGGTGTTACATAATCACTCAAAGTTATTGTAAATATTCTCGCAACCGTTAGCATTACGTTAAAATAACTCTGAACTAAATTAACGATTTATCTTCATCGAGCGATACTTAAATTTACACTAATATTTAAACCACATACAAAGTTGAATTAGATTCATCCAAGTTAGGTAGCCATGGCAGGTAATAACAAAATTTGAAGAGAAAAAGAAAAATATACAAACCATTTGGGGTATAAAGTAGCTATTGATTTGATTGTATCTGTGACATAAGCAATGTGCAACAGACCATTTGTGTTGAAGCAGGAGAATGCAAATAAGAAGGTAAATATAATAGGAAATATAAATAAGAAAATCAGTTTTATAAAAATTTAGTTCATGAAACCAAATCAAGAGGAGATTGAAGAGAAATAAAATAAAAAATTTAAATTAAAACGATTTTTTTCTTAATTTCAATCAAGTTTGATGTTCTTGATAATTTAATAAGTAGTGTAAGAGTTTGCTAGCTACACACTCTTTAATATGCTATACGCAACATACATTGATGGTATTGCTAGTTACGCACGTCCTGAAACGGTGATGCAACGCCGCCGTTTTCTTGGAATGTTAAACATCTACCGCAGATTCATTCCTCTCACTGGTGGCAATCAAGCCATTTTAAATGATTTTCTAACAGGTTTAAAAAGTATGACAAGCATGTCATTCAATGGTCTGAAGACGTCATACAAGTCTTTGACTATTGTAATCGGCAACATAGTTGAGCGACAACCTTTGGCCATCTCTTACATTCTGCCCAACTTGCTGTGGTGGTCGACCCTTTTACAAGGCTCTTGGGGCGGTTTTTCAACAGTTAAATACCATTTAGTTTCTTCTCTGTACGACTTAACGAGTTGCAACAGAAATATAGCGCTTATATGATCGTGAACTCTTAGCAGCTTACTCTTCACTAAAGCATTTTCTTTATCTTCTTGAAGTTAGAATCTTCACTCTTTACACCAATCATAAGCCTCTCAACTATACTTTGTTGCAAAATTCTGCCAAAGCAAGTGCTCGCAATTCAGCCCTTTAGATTTCATCAGTCAATTTATGACTCATATTCAACATATTTCTGGAATTGATAGTGTTAATATCAATTCCAGAAAACATTAACTATGACGAAATTGCTGATGCTCAGTTAAAAAATAACGAACTTCAGGAATTAGTTTACACTGATCCCACACTTCAATGTCTATTTTTTCCATTAACGTTAAGCTATTCTAGTGCCCAATCCATTTTGTGTGATCCTCTTCTGGTAACTCACGACCTTTTATTCCAAAGCATTTTCGTCAATCTGTTTTCTATAGTCTTCACAATTTATCTCACCAAGGAGTGCATAGTTTCGTCAAATTTCTTACTGATAAAGTCGTTTGGCCATCCATTAAAAATAATTTACTACAAATGGCACAGAACTGCTTGACTAATCAAAAAGAAAAAGTCGGCATACACACTCACCTATGGTGTGGTGTCACAATAATTGACCACTATACTCACTGGCTTGAAGCCATTCCTATCCTAGATATCACCATCTGAAACAGTTGCCTTAGTTCTTTGCTCCAATTGAATTGCTCGTTTCGGAGTACCTTCAGTAATTGTCACAGAAATATTTGTTTTTGATCGTAAAGGTCAACAAATTCGAGTTTTCATCGATATATTAAAACCTTGTTTTAAGAAAGTATCTGAATAGGACTTAACATTTAAGGATAGTGCCCATCCTACTCCTTCGGATTCATCTTATTCTATCAACTAAAAGGGTTAGTTTTAATACCATTTCTCAACAACATCTACTCCATCCTGCATCCACAATTACACGAGTCGGTAGAGCATCTAAAACTCCCGCTGACTTTCTTAGTGCTCTCAGTTTGTCACACTACAATTTCTCTTTCTTTCTTACTACTTTATCGTCATATTTATGAGATGGCACTAGAAAGGGTGTGTTGTGGCGAACATTTGCATTAAAAAAAATTTTAGTGTTTTAAATTTAGCAGTTGTTGTTTTTCGTTTAAATTAATAAAAACGAAATTGTTTTTCCGTTATTGTTTTTTCGTTTTAGAAATATCTTTGAAGTTCCTTTAGTATAAATTTTTAATTTAAAAAAATTGTATCTCATTAAAAAAATTTAATTAATTGTGTTAGAAGTTGATTTAAGTTTTATATTCTTTATAACTTAATAGGTAGAGTAAAGGTTTGCTGTATACAGATATTGCTTTAATATACTCTATGCTACTCTACTCTGATCTACACTACTCAGCTGTTATTAGACGGAAGCTTAATATTACTACATACTATAGCACGAATGACTAGCTATATATGCTGTTAATACACTGAGGCTTGATACTAATATATACTATAGCGCTAATCATTATATAGTATGTATACTAATACATACTATATAATAATTAGCTATGAATGTGATAAAATCAGATTAACAGAACGTTTAGTAATGTCAGTTTCACATTATAAAGGTAATTTTATGTTTGACAATTTTCTTCAAAAATAACGCTTCTATGCGTTCAAAAATGCATTTGGGAAGCAAATTATGTTGATGCATTTGTAGTTCATCAAATCATATTAGACATACAGTCAGCTCAAAAAAGATAACCTTTCAGGTTAAGGAAAAGTTGACATTCGAAAATACAAAGAAAATTTGTAGAGCAGATGAACGAACAACTCAAATGTAACAGACAAACGATTTGTTAATGGTAACAACGAGTACAAGGCCATAGGCAGCCATTTTCTGTGGAAAAAAATGGTGGAATTAATGCGAAAAATAGACAAATTAAATGTTTGAAATGTCAATTACCCTGCATTTATAAGTCCTATACTCGTTCATGTATGGGGTGTTGTTTTCAAGCTTAGAGCGCTGCTTCTGTTTCCATCCTGGCTTTTTTGGACTCTATTCAAAAGCCTGCTGTATGAATTGTTGGTTATCGAAAAAATACTTACGAAGAGGAGCTGTAGAAAATAGTTAAGCAGTGAAGCTAGAGAGAGACTCAATAGATTCTGTAATTATGTTGAGATGGTTAAATCAACATGATGAATTTCTTAAACAAAGGTTGCATCTAAACCAACATTTTTATTCTGAAATTATATGAAGGTGTGTAGCTGTCAATAATTAACACACTATCATCATTCCAAAGCAGCATCCTGCTCCGAAAAAGGTATGTTGAAATATTACTATGCCATAGTTGGTCTTTAAATAAACAGAATTAAATTTCACCGCACTAGTTTTCTTCGATTATTCAAGGGAAGAGGACAGTTATCAAACAAGAGTTGTTCATCAATATTTTAAAAGCATGGCAACAAAGGATGTCCATATTGAGGTGATTAGAAATTTAACATGATTTTTCTGTCAGTTGCATAGTATTAAACGCACTCATTTTTCATGAAACAAATTAACTTTTTTTCGGGTTTAAATCAGGGAGACAATTATTTTGATCGTACGATACAATTAATTTCTTAAATATTGATCTATTTTCGTGAAAGATATAAAAATATAACCAATAGAAAATTTTGCTGGTCACTTGCATATTAGAAGAACGAGTTTTAAAAGTAAGTTATTTAATAATCATAATTAAATTAATTTGTTTATTAATACATTAAAATTTAAGTGATAGTCCGAATAAAAAATCAAAATTGTGTCAAATATCGTAATAATCAAATTAATATAATTGTAATTTACTATCCATAAAACTTGCTTTTAAAATTTATTTTCCTAAAATGCAAGTGACAAGTTATATGCCAAATATTCTAGGTAATATTTTTATATCTTACACAGAAATAGAACAATGTTTAAGATATTATTTTTATCGTACGATCAAAAATATTGTCGTACGATAAAAAAATTGTTGCCGCCCCTTACCAATTAGAACGAAAATGTTTATTTCTGACAGACAATTCTTGTACATGAATCATGACACCAATTCCATTTTTTTCGTCCCGTTTAACGTGATATTCAACGAAGGAAAGTGTGCAGAAAGAAATTGCAAATTTAAAAATACCGTGATATTTTTTATCATTTTGCACGACCAAACAGTGCCATCATTGACAGTGATATACTAGAACTGATTTCATATGTTAATGAACATTCCCGATTGTTAAACAATCCATTTTAAGTCAGTTTTTAAATAGATCTGCACTTCAAACGCTTTCAAAACTTATAGATTACTTAATAGATTACTTAATTAATTGAAACAATCAATTGTCATATGTACAAAATATTAGAAGATAAGGCAAAGGACAGCACAAAGCGTTACATACCTATGTTTCATTTGTTCAAGTGAAGTTTAGCAGAACCACTATATATCCACACCTGTAATCACTCTTTTCTCAATAAACTACCAATTTATGGATACAATAATAAAAATTCATATGGAAATCACAACAGTGACCTCAGACAATTAAAAATCCAAGATGATGTATTTGATACTACAATCATTACAGTTCACACACATGTAATATGCCAATAGTATGTAATGGACTCAAGGCTGGTAAAAATATGTTTTAATCCTGGACTGGCATAACTGAGCATACTAAAAATCACCTCATAAATTCACGAGTTTTCTTGACTGTTAAACAACATAACCGGTAGCATTGTGAATTGAAACTAAATGAACGCATCACGATCATGTTCACGTAGAAATTTTCTAATTAGTATATAATAGTAACCATAAGTAAAATAATGTCTGAGGTGACCAAACAGCGTCTGACAAAGTAGGTTTGCACAAAACCGAAACTGTACTAAGTTTGGTCGAAAAAATGTTGGTTGTTTGGTTCTTTGATGGATGATATTGAACCCAGCATCCATGCTATATTCCCAAATTCATTAGAATATGCATCAAGAGAGTGAAAATTACTCGATTGTTATGATACCGGCAAATTATAATGCTTGACACTAAGGATAAGCAGACGGTCCAAGCGGCTATCTCGGTGATAAACTGAGTTGTTGATTCGGTAGTAGCATTATACAAGATAAGGGTACAGAGTTACAACTTCAGAATGATCTTTAATGATGTTGCAGAGCACAGGCATGGGTCGAGATACAACTATAGTAGATAGAACCTTTAGTGAAATATGTAAGAACATATTATAAAAGCGAACCGAAGCTTTTTTCAACGGTAAAAATAGACCTAATGGTCATTAATGCAAGAGAGGATGCTGGGTCTGACCACCAAAGTTATTGGCAAGGACAGTATGTCCAAAATTAACGAGTTCCGAATGGGCTTTTCTTGTTGAACCACAGATCGATTTTGTTTAAACTAGTCAGTACGAATGGAACAATCACCGGGCACTATCTTGGAACCCAATTTCCATATATTCTAAAACTTTTAAACGAGACAGGTTTCTAAAGTGTTTCTAGCTTGGGTTTCATCAGTGAGTGTTCTAGGGTTCAGCAGATCATATGAAAGTTTTACACCGCCAAGAAATAGCTATCTTTCTATTCAGTAACACTTCTACTCACATTTTCGCACTAAAACTTTATTTAATTTCTAGCAAAAATTTTTAAACACAGGAAAGAGAACTTCAAATATTAACATTAAAAACAAGTCATTACAAACATTATACCCTGAAAAAATATTCACTTACCTTATACATTATTTCTCGAGTATCATCGTATTTAATTTTTCGAAGCAATTCCATATTATCAGCGTAATTATTATTGCTTTCTCTTTCAATTTCATTTGAACTTGCACTTTGAAATGGTTGTTGGTTATCATTTGCAGTAACAGCTGAGACTATACTTGCTCCAACTGTATTAACAACATCGTTCTGATATTGTAGAATATCAATTTTAACAAAACTTTCGATATTTTCGGAATCAGGATCTGAAATCTTATCCTGGCGAGCAACAATACCACCATCATCAACATTATTTTTATTTGCCGTGACATCATTGTTTAATTGTTGCATGTTGGTAGGTTCAATATTATTACAATCGTTTTGTTGAGTTTCAATATTATTATCAATTTTACATCTTTTATTATTTAGAATATCACCCTCGTTGTTATCATTCTCAATAAAATTGATATTACTCTCAATAACATTATTCCCTATCTCATTATTTGTATTAATCTCAGTTTCTTCTATTACACCCTCTCTCTTCCTCATTTCATCATAATCTTCCTCCTCGCTTTTAATTTTATCATATTTTCGTTTTCGAACATTTTCCATTAGGTTTCCACAATTTTCATTACTTGTTTCACGATTAAATTTACAATTTGAATTCGTTGTGCTGTTTGGTAATTGTTTCTTAAAATTATTTTGTTTTTTATTGTTATTACTTTTACCAGTATTATTATTATTATTATTGTTACTGTTATTATTACTTATTAAACTTACACAGTTATTATTACTTAAACTACCACTATTACTACTAACCGAACTATTACTATTATTTAAATTATTTTGTCCAAATTTTTCGTCTTCAAAAAACATCGTATAACACTTATTTGCATTACTTTTAGGATCACGACTTCGTAGTCTTTCCGACATCATAGTCCTTTATTATTTAAATTTAATTTCATAAAAATGAATTTTATTCATAAAAAACTACAAGTATTTGTTGTAAATTTAAAATAAAAATATTAAACTTTTTTATTCGTTGAACAAGAACGGAAATAAAATTTCCTCTTTTACGAACAAATGTCAAACACGAACTAAAATTATTTTTCTTTTTCGAAAAATTATATTTTCTCTCAAATTTTATTCGTTCGTTATTTTGTATTATACATGAAAAACGAAAAAAATGGATCTCTTAAAATTTAAACGAAATTAAAAAAACAACACACAAAAATTTTAATCATGGTTTTTCCATTTTCCGAGGAGGGAATGAAACCAAATACATTGTATATACAAACAAAAAAAACGAAAACAAAAAAGTAATAATAAAGGAACAAACAGAATAGCACGTGGTTGATTGATACCAAAACTCGAGTACAAAAATACAATTGAATAATATTTTTAATGCAATAGTTTTATCTCTTTCTAAAGATATTACCCTACTTATGATTATTTTGATTTCTCAAGAATACTATTAAAAAATCAGTTATGTATATTTATATTAACTTATGCATGCAAAAAACATCCCTTATTTCTACTTTAAAAAAAATTCAAAGGTTTATTTGTATTTAATGAAATAAAAAGAGAAAACTATGTGTAAATGATATATCTTATGAGATGATTTGTATAAATATGTATATTGGGTTGGGGGGATGTTATTTAAAGTTTTAATAAAAAAAAGTTTTCTTCAATTTTGATTTGAAGAAAGAGAAAATAGGTAGGTTAATGTGACGTATAAAAAAGACTAAAACTAACCCTACTCAATGTAATTTCATTTTTTCCTTGTTGAGATTTAAATAAAAAAAATACAGACAAGACAAAATGAAGGATAATTTAAGGTTTTGGAGGCTTGAATAATTGAATGAAAACAGAAAAAAACGTTTGGATGTTTAAAAAAACAATTTGAATAGTGGGAAAATTGTGTAAATTGGTGGAGATATGTTGTGCACATTAATGAATAATGAGTATGCGATTGAATTTTAGTATAAAATTTAGGTTTGATTTGTATTTTGTTTTAGTAAAAAATCTATTATATTTTTGTTGGGGATGATTTTAACAATAATCTAAACTCCGTTATCTAAATATATATTTATTTCACTTTTACCGTCATTATTTCGTCGGCATCTCTTTTCTTAAATTAATTCTTAAAAATTGACGTAACAATATAAGCAAACTTAACCTTTAATAATTAAAAAACAGTTATTTAACTGATTTTTTTTCGAAACATTGAAACTCATCAACCCTCAAAGATTAAAACCCAAATTTTTAAAATTCAACGTTGATTGACCTTTAAAATAACTCAAATTCTAAGATAAAACATTTAACGGTTAAACTTGTTTTAAATGCACATAAACAACTGATTTAATTCTGAAACCAAAAAAAAATTATAACTACATGAAAAACTGTACCAACAACAAAATTTAAATGTCCAGCATCATAATTGAAGATGTTGGTCATCATCATCATCCCTTTCATATTTTACTCAAAAATACAAAGAAAATCCATCGGAAAGAATTTGGACCGGAATGAAAGGGTTAAATTGAATAAAATTAAAGAAAAACAAAATAAATTTGTGTTAGATAAATTGTGTTTTATTTTGTTTCTTGTCTTTGGACCCGAAAGAGTTGTAGTGTGAGAAAATACTTTTTTATTATGAATATTGAAAATCTGAAAACTGGACAGTAAAACAGGAATTGTTACTGGTCCATGATAGAAGAATTTTAAATTTCGGTTAAATTTTTTGGTTACTGGTTTTTCTTAAGATATAATTTTTAATAACCTTCAATTTTTGAATTTTTTTTGGTTATTTGTCTCAGCTGAAGCTTTAGATATAAAAAAAAATTTTATTTAAAGTTTTATGTTAAAAGGTTTTAAAGTTAAACCAGATCATTTTTTTCGTAGTTGTTTTTGAAGTATTTGCTAATAAGTTGTTCAGTTGATAGATTATTAAAGGAAAACCAGATTATTGCATCTTATATTAGAAAGAAAAGATTGATCGACGTTTCAGTTATTCCTTTGAAATTGGTTAAAATTCTTAAAGCTGTTACTACTTTTCGTTTGTTCCAGGCAAATGGAAAACTAATTTAGTTAGACTAATGGTACCAAATATCTAAATTTAGATTTTAGGTTGCGTAGAATTTTTGAATGGGAATTCATAAATTCGGACGTATCGTTGCCAATTAAATATTATTGCTATTTTTTTAAAAAGTGCCAGATTTACTGCTGATTTAAGAAGCCGGAGATTACTAATAAAAAATCAAACATTATCGCAATTGGATAAGTCAATAATGGATTTCCAAATTAAAAATATATTGTTGAAATTTCCAAATGATTTAAATTGTGCGTTAAATGATAATTAAATGATTATTAAACAAAAATTACACACCATTTGGATACAACTGAATCTCCTGTGTCATGTAAGGTTTGACGTTTGACGCCGAACAAATTCAAAATTCGGAGTTGAATATCTCATGGCACAATGCATTTGCAGACCAAGCAGTGGTCCATGGTCGAGTCCTTTGCATTTGGTTTAAAAGAAAAATGGTGATTGGATAAATCGTATTCGTATTCCCGAATGATACCTGATTGGTTTTGATTTATCCAAATTTACTAAAACAACTTTTGGCCCCTGGAATGCTGTTCAGGTTTTGCTCGAATTTTGTTTTGTTTATTTTGACAATATTTTTAACGCATCTAATAGGTGAAATAAATTATCAGATAATGATTTGATCATTAATTCAGAAAAATGTGCATTCGCTTCACACGAAATCATCTTATACGATTCTCAGGCTTGATTAATTTTTACAGACGTTTCATTCCAAATGCAGCTTCAGAGTTCAGATGAAACCTTACTTAACAATTTTTAAAAGGTTACAAGAAAAACAGTAAGGCACCTATTAAATGGTCAACAGCAGCCATTGAAGCTTTCGACAATTTTAAGGCGAAACTTTGCGAAGCATTACTTCTTGAACATCCATCTTCTACTGATAGATTAGCAGTTATGGTTGATGCTTTGGACATAGCGATTTGGTACAGAAGAATGACTCAGACACATGACAAAATTTCTTCTCCGTTTGTTTCAATGTAAAACCACATAGATACATGCTTATGTCAGAGAGTTACTTGCAGCTTATTCTGGCAATAAGCATTTGACGAACATCTAGTTTTCACGAGTTAATGCCGATAGAATGTAATTTTTATAAAACGATATCTGATTTTTGTATTACGACCGACTGTTCTTTTTGGTTACAACGAGTTGAATTTATACGACCGTCATGTTAATCGACATTCAACAACCAACTGTAATTTTTATTTTTGGATGCCGCTGTTGTTGTATGTTTTTCTGTTATTATTATTATCCACAATTTATTGGCAAACGTCGTAAATAATTTGGTTATAACATTTTATTAGAAGACGTATTGGTCAACACCGTCAACAATTTTCTACAACAATTTGTTGTAAAACTTGGTTGTCAACCTCGTTAATAATCTGATAATAACAATTAATTGGAAGACTTATTGGTCAACGCCGTCAACAATTTGCTATAAAAATTTGCTGGAAAACTTTGTGGTCAACACCGTCAACAATTTTCTATAATAATTTATTGGGAGACTTATTGGTCAACACCGTCAACAATTTGTTTCAACAATTTATTGAAAAACGTTTTAGTCAACATTATCAACAATTTGTTATAACAATTAATGGGTCAAATTCGACCACCATTATTAGAACATTTCTTATTTAACTACTAATTAACATAGAGTAAAGTAATAAAATAATAATTTTACTTAAAAGTAATAATTGTAGTTACATTGTTGTGTGTGTGATGATCTCTGTTTCTTCCCTGTTGTTTGTCTTAGCTTGTTTAATTCCGTTTACTCAGTCTCTGCGTGCATATCTAATCATTTGTACTGAACTGGGGGAAATTACTTCTCGGACACACATGACTGAATCTCGTCGAAATAAAAAGTATTCCATGCACGCAGTCTTCCGTTTGCTTCCTGTTAGTGACATACTAGCTGGTCCAGTGCTCATTACAGATTCAACGCCCCAACAT
This sequence comes from Diogma glabrata, assembly GCA_963693315.1. NCBI lineage: Eukaryota > Metazoa > Arthropoda > Insecta > Diptera > Cylindrotomidae > Diogma > Diogma glabrata. The sequence continues at coordinate 194,304,219 of OY856186.1, read as the reverse complement.
ATCAGATTATTCACGGTTTGTATATATATCACGGATTTGTACATATCAAAATAAACCAGTTCTTTCTTTCATACCAAATTTCAAATTTAAAACCACCGAAACAAATAATTTCTCTCCAAACATATTAATATCAGTAGAACATAATTTAACAACCAAAACGAATTTCAACAAAATAAACAATGAAACCTAAGCTAGCTCTCACGCTACACAAAAACAAACACAGTGTTCCAACGTGATTACGCTAAATAAAAACCGTAAAACAAATACTGCAAAAGTTAAAGAAAAACAACATAATTTTTACTGGCATAAACAGCATAGAACAATGAAGGCTTGGTACAACCTCGATAGAATTTCCAAACTGGAACAAAATGACACACACTTTTCACGTTGTTAAAAACATACTAAACCTAACAACGGATGGTATACTAGAACAAGAATTTCTTGCCAACCGGGTTACAATTGGTTGCATAAATTATTGTTTAAGGGATCTAGCAAGCAAAAACAGCAATTTTTAAATCCCATTTGGTAATTATGAACGAAACACCGAAGAAGATGTATTAAAAAACTAAAAAATATCACAAGACTCAAACAATTTCAGGAATAAGGTCCACCTATAGAAACAGACTTACAATTTCAATCACTCAAAAGTTTATGGATTTCGTCCAATCTCACAGAAATTGGAAATCCACAGGAAAACACAAGCAAAGATATTATTATACCAGCAAGATCAAAAAAACTAATTGAAATGGAAATTCCCAACATTCCAAGCGAAGAAAACAACCAACATCAAAACATCTCTAGCTCAAGAGGTCATACCCAGTGTGTTCGTCTCAAATAAACTTTGTTTACCCAAAAACAATAATAAGTAACATCATCGTAAACGAACAGACGACCACTTTACGATTTTTTACCAACTTAATTAGATTAGATGAAAGCGCAACAACAGAAGAGGAAAAAAACTTAAAGAAAATTGTTTACGAGTATAATGAGATATTTCGCCTAAAAGGCAATAAAACATACATACATACATAAGGAAATTTGTGTGTTAGTACAAATTTCCTTATGTATGAGATACCTCTCCTACAAGATACCAGTCCAAGTAAACAAAAAATGTGTAGACTACCGGAGTCACAAAAAGCAGAACTAAAACGATAAATAGAAAGAATGCTGATATTATCACATTTTCAAAGTCCCCGTTTAATGCTCCAACTATCCTTGTAGAAAACAAACTCAAATTCCGAAAATAAGCGGCGTTTAGTTTTCAATTTTAAATAAATGTACCATATATAGGCGACACGTTCCCAATTCCCAGAATTAAAGGTATACTAGACCAATTGGGGCAGTCAAGACATTTTTCTACATTATCTTTGGCTATAGTGGTTATCACTAGGTACTTATCCATTCAAACGACAAAGCAAAAACAGCATTCAGCTTATAAACTGTTCACTACGAATTTAAAAAGCTTTTAGTTTATGCAACGCGTATTCAACATTTCCAAGAAGCATGAGCTTTACACCAACGGGTCTGGAAGAACTCGAGTGCTAGGTCTATCTGAATGGCATTGTCATCTATTGTCAAACATTAGAGGACCATAACCATAAGTTAAAAAATGTGTTTTAAGACTTAGACAACACCCGTTCAAAATCTACCCTGAAAAATGCCAATTACTTAGAAAAGAGGTCGTTGACCTAGGTTACAAATGCAACTAAGAACAAATTGAACCAGACCCGAATCAAACTGTAGCAGTACAAAATTTCCCTACACCAAACACCACAAGAAAAATTCAAACCTTTCTGCGACTTGCCAAACACTACCGAAAATTTAAACCCCATTTCGCTGAAACAGCAAAACCACTCCATGGTTTATGAAGAAAATATTCTAAATACCTCTGGAAGCAGGAATGCAGATACCAATTCAATTACCGCAAGCAATCGCTAGTTTCTCCGCCCTTCTAACCGTATATCTTGTTCTAGGTAGTAGTCGACCTAGGGTCCTTGATATCAGAGTCGATCGTGCTATGCACGAGACGATAACCACATATGTTAATGATGTCAATATTAATTATTTATTGCTCAAATAACAGTTAAATAACTCAAGATTTGAGTGTAACTAGCTAGACGAGGATAAGTGTACATATCCATTACTTTCTTAAACATAGAAATATACACTCAAATAAACTCTGGAATTATATAATTAAGGAATCAAAAACATAAACCGTCTTCATATAGGGTTTTGATTAGTTCCTTGCTAGATTAATCTAAATTTTATTCAAAAAAATCATTCACACTTTGTAAAAATGCTTAGTTCACCAATATACAAAAGAACAAAATAAAAGTAGCGCGTCAAATATACATTTATTAATATGGTAAAAAAACATTAAAAAAAGGGGTTACTATTTTATATAATAAACTTTGTATGTATATGGTAAAAAAACTACATTGACCAATATCAAACATAATAAATTTCAAGGCAATTTAAGTAGCATAACAGTTTTTCGATTATATTTGAATGGCGCAGTGATTTTAAAGAATTCTATTAAAAAGTGTAGAGACCCATACATGAAATTATATTTTTATGTTGATTTGATTAGAGAGGTAGATTAGTTGATTAGTATTTTATATTTTAGCATAGCGATAAACGCAACAAGAAAGACACCAAAAGAGATATTTTTCACTTGTAACTAGAGCATTCAGCTATTCGATATTTAGAGTTATCCGAATAGCGAATAACTTTTTCTTTAAATATCCGAATATTCGGTTAGTATTCGAATAGTAAAAGAAGTACTAAGAGCTATGAATAAAATCAAACAGGTTAACATATTATGCATTTTATTTTATTTATTTTCTTGAAATATGCATTTAAAAAAGAGAAGTGCATTTAGATGTTTAGATTTTAGACCACTTCTTATTTCAGATATCCGGCCGTAGAGAAACCCCTTTCAGTTTTTGTTGAAGTGGGGCTGATAGTCAATGGAGCATTATTCAAACTGTCTAATTTATTTGTTCTTTTTTTGAACGAATTTAAATAACAAAAATGTTTTTTTAACTACTAACCGCGATTTTCATTACCACTGTTACTGTATCTCGTGTCGTGGAATCTGTAATTGAGCTGATCGCTAGATGAAGCTTTTGTTGCAATATCTTTTTACTTTGATTGTTGACTGCAAGTGCGTCATTTATATTAAAAGATACCTGCAACTGGTTATCACTGTTTTCATCGCTAGGATCTGGTACATCTTTGAAGGCTGAGGAGGCGAGAAAGTTTTCACAGCAGTTTTTTTTGCATAATCAAAATATTTGTTCGATTGTGGTATAACTCCAGTGTCAAGATATAGAAATAAGGTTATTAAGGTTGTTTTGTTTCTTTTCTGATCCATTCGTTTCCTAATTTCGTTGAGTAAAATTTTACTTTAATCACGGTTTAGTTCCGTTAGAGAAGTAAATAAAAATTTGCACATGCCTTCGGCTGTCATAAGTGTTGAAATTTTTTCGCTAGGTCAAGCACTTTTTGTAATAAAATTATTTCCCTTAAAATATTAAAATTGCTTAGTTTCACCGTTTGAAAAAGGAATAATGGGATAGAAAATGATTATATTTTGGGAGATAAAAAATATTCGAATATTCGCGTATAAATATTCGAATAACGAATACTTAAAATATACCCAAATTAATCGGATATTCGAATACTCGAATATTCGGATTTGAATGCTCTACTTGTAACGCTGATTAATTATATATATTTTTCCGCATGGAGGGATCAGTTTTTATTGTTTTGAAATTTTTTTTTAATTTTGATCTACGGGTGTGACAACCCCGCGTACTCTAGTCCCTGCTATTGGCATACGAGTTAACGTGAGATATCACATACCACTGGCAATAGCAGTGAGATATCACTAGTCAAGGTGACATCTTAGGGGTGGTGGCGGATGAACTGTATTCAGTCAACGGTAGCACTCTCAATCTTAGCCGTGAAATAATCCTTGATGATGAGACGCTATTGCTTCATTGAAGAAACGAGCCTTCATATAACTATGTGTGGGCTTTAATCTTCAAGAAAGACAGTGCGTCACAGGATCAAGGAATATACAACCGGCTGGATTATTGGCAACTACATTTTTGTTTTGTTTCAGCAAATTTTTGTAAAAATTTGCTATTTACCTTTTAATTTACTTTTATTTTCTCTATTCTATCATAAAATATTGGCCTATGTCATATTTTGTCAGTGATAGGACTTTTTGTTTAGTTATCCATTCTTTAACAAAAAATATAAAAAAACAAAAAAAGAAAGATTTACGTCCATCAACACCTTTGAATGTTGTATGTCGTATGTTGTTGTGGGACCTTGGTCTTAAAAGGTTTTTATGTGTTATTGTGACACATATTGTAATTCCTACTACACAGCACATTTTATTAAAAAAAAAAAAAAAAAAAAAAATAAAGCTGATTCTTTTGTATCTCGAGTCAGCGTTCGAAAACTCGCTTTTTACACCTCTGCTTTTCTTTGTCTAACATAAAATATTCTCCAAATCTTTGAAGCTCAGTTTTTTGATAGGAATGATATATTACGAAAACTATGAACCATATGGTATCAAAACTGATTCAATAACTTTAATTTTATCTTCCACTTTCACACACATTTCCGGGTTGAAAGCTAACGGCTCAATGATCTAGAGCTAGACTATGCAGATGATATCTGCCTGCTCACACATTAACACGCAGACATGCAGCAGAAAATAGAAAAACTGTCAACCTTTGGACATGAAGTTGGTTTCCAAATCAGCATTAGGCAGTGGAGGCTGTGAGCGGTGCTGAAAGCGTGAAAAGATACAAAAAAGTACGCGTATAATCAAATGAGAGTGTTCACAGTAAAGCGAAGCTGTTTGCTGCGTGTAAGCATATACGCAAGCAGTTCGCTTTGAAACCGTTCTGTGCAGTTTTTGAAGCTGAATGACATTTTAATTATTTTTATGTAAATTAAAATAAAATCAAATAAAAATAAAATCAAAAAGTAAAACTAATTAAAATAAAATCTCCAAAATAATGTTAAAGCATTTCCGAAAGTTAGAAGTCTGACAGTTGAGAATTCAACTTAAGTAAATAGAGTGATGATGAAATTTCAACTTCAAAATATCATCGCATGACATTTGTGGCGAAGTGGCCAAATGATTTGAAATCACTTGGTATTGATGAGGTTACGAGTTTGAATTCCAACTGAAACACGTAAAAGAGAAAAACAAACTTTTTTCTGAGATATTTCCAACCATACCTTTGAATTGAAAAAATTCAAAATACTTCCTTAGTTACTTGAGTTCAATTGCTCACAAAAATCCCGAATAATAAAATCAAATGTTTCTATACAGTATATTTAAAAAAAAATTTTGGTTGATTTTCTGAAGTTGAGTATATAATTAATTAAATTCACCTTTGATTATTCAGTCTAAATTGATGATATGTATACCGTATCCTGTATTTTCCTTCTTAAATTTGTTAGCCGTACAGAAAGGCTTTCATTTAAGAACAACTCATCTTCTGATAATGAATAAATTTTGATAAATGACCAATAAAATCGATTTACGTGTAAGCATATAGCATAACTGTGCACACTCAATCGCTTTGCTCTAGCGCAAAACAGCAGTGCGTTGCGCACAGCACCGCAGACAGCCTCTACTGTGTACGTAACCTTAGAAAAACGAAGGTTATGAGATTGAACACTAATACGACTAGACCAATCATCATCAACGTACAAGTACACAAGTAAGGAGAGAAATACATTCAACACGCTCCATATGAGATCTATAATGCGTTCGTTCTGTCAAAAAAAACCAAGCTACGAATGTTCAAAGCCTGTGTAAAGCCAGTGCCAGTACTGTTGTATGGATGTGAAATATGGAAACATGCAAAGAAAATTACAATCCAACTACAAGTGTTTTTGAAAAAATGTTTAAGACGACTAGTAGATACAGTCTAGAATAGGGCTTCCAGTTTTCAAAAGTTGTTCGGCGGGACAATGCCAATATGTAGAAAAAATATTAAGCACCTATACATAAATGGGAAAGTCGTCGGAAAAGAGACATGTTATTTAAATTTTTCTTCTTCAATAATTATAATTGTAATTATCCCATAAAAGCAGGGTTAAACACAATATAGATTATGTAATTTTTGGCATGGAATAGTTATTTTTCTACTCCTATCACAGTAAATTATAAATTACATCACACTATCCATGACATGTAAATTGATTATTTCAAATAGCGTGCGGTAAGTAAAAAAAGCGTGCGGTAATGGATTTGCATATATGTATTACCGCACGCTTTTAATAAAAAGAAAAATTTTTATTCAAAGAAAAATTTGATTTTTAAAAATTAAATATTTCAATTCATTTTGACACAGAATAATGCATAGCCTACCACAAGTTGTAAACTATTTGCATTTAATTTATAATTAGTAGTTCATTTTTTCAAGTAATTATATGCGTTTGGGCATTAAAACAGAGTCGTAGAAAAAGTATATAACAAATCTCGAGTTGTAAAGCATGTAAAATGCTATTTACAACTCTAGATATGTAATATACTGTTACATATCGAGGGCTGAAAGTAGAAGATTACGCCTGCGGTTCATATTAAAGCCCGACGCGAAGCGAGGGCTTTTATTGAACCAAGGACGTAATCTTCCTTTCAGCCTGAGTGTATGTACAACGTTTTACGCAAAACTGCACAACTTAATTGTAGAATATATCAGTCTTTGACTTTTTTAAACTCGCTAGACATTTTGAAAATTACTAAAAATGCCATGATTTTCTCTATAAACTTCATACAATAATTTATTTGTTTGTTCTAATTTTATGAATATTTTACGGGCGATTATTTTACGGGCGGTAAAGTAGACAAATATACTAATATTTCATATAACAACGGGCTTTTATTTTACGGGCGTTAAGTTCAACTTTCAGCCATGATACCCAGGTTGTAAAATGTGTTTTACAATGCGTTTGTGCGTAAAAACAATTAAGAATTTCAAAAACACATTTTAACTGTACATATTTGAAAATTTTTTTTGGTCAGAAAGTAACTTCTTAAAGACTCAAAATATTTAATTACCAATTACATCTATTTTTAACATCAACATCAAATTTTTTAAATGATAAAATACCTTTTTTTACGGTAACCAATTGGAATAATATTTTTATTATAGTGAATTCTTTTCGTTTGTACCGAACAAGTTCCAACACCGAATTATCGAATTTTGTATTCTTTTGGATTAAATTTCAAAAAAAAAATAATTCGGTGTTGGAACTGTACTGAAATTTGTTCGGTACAGTTGAAAAGAATTCACTACAGTTGAAAAGAATTCACTATATATAAGAATTCACTATATATAAGAATTCACTATAAGTTTTTTCTAATTCTATTTGGTTTTTACCAAAATTAACATTAGCATATTCTGCGCAGAATGCTACTTTATCAATAAAAAGATTGTTAAAATAATCACTTAAGCGATTCAGTTATATTAACTGATTTAAGGTTGTCCAAAATATAAAATGCCAACAAACCGCTTGTTGTACCAACATTTAATCGAAAAACGTAATAATTATGGAAAATCTTTTTACGTTCCCTTTATGTTTATGCGCCAATGCTTATAGAAAAATATGAAGATTTGTTAATATTATCCAATAGAATAGGAGTTGTAACCTGGACCTAAAACTTTAGAAATAATTTTTTCTTACCGCAGGTACCGCTAGCTAATGGATGAATTCAACCTAATGGGTAAATCTTTAAATAATGAAGAAAATAATTTTCCTGAAGAAACGGTAGCCACATAAGACTGGGAATGCATTACAGAATGATACGCAAATCCCGTCACAGCTACAAAGACATTTATTTGGCCAATGGTACTATTTGCTGGTATAAATGATGTTTTAGTTAGACAAACTTGCTTTCAAATTTTTAATATGCCGTTTAAAGTTGAGACTTATAATGTTTATGTCATTTTTAGCTATGTTATTTTATTTTGGGCCAGTTAAGAGTCAATCAAAGTTATTTTTATCAAACTTTACATGCCGCTTTGATACTTTATGCTTCTTAGCTATTGACTATGCAGCACTTTCTTCATCAATATCGGATTCGGATACACCAACAACATCACCTTCACCAACTAAATATCTTCTTGACAATTTTCATTATCATCATTCTCTGCCACTACAATTTCCAAATCCTCCAACTGTTGATTTCTTGCTCGGTTTTGGTTATTAGTAAAAAAATTTCTAATGTGCATTTCTTACCCACGGGCGTTACAAAAAAAACGTCATTTAGTAAAATATAAGATTAACTTTGATTCTCTTTTTCAATTTGGATAAAACTAATTAATTAATAATAAGCCAAACAAATTTAAAGCGACATACTACAAAATACATCGGATGTCAAATTATGTATATGTATATGTAAATCATACTTTGCTCACAGAATTAAAGCATTGTCGCTGAGCGATTTTCATATAAAAATGTAGTTTGTATTTGCATTTTGTAGTTTATCGTGTAGTTTGAAACACAACCATCAGAAAATTATTTAACCGCGACAGACATGAGACAGCAAGCAACATATAAATACAACGCAGATTTTTTTTTATAAAGTTTGGTAGATTGGTGTTGGGCGGGATTTTTTGGTGCTAAAGCGGGACGCCGGGACAAAACTTGTACGGCGGGACAATCCCGCCGAAATCGGGACGACTGGAAGCCCTAGTCTAGAAGACCACTATACTCCTAAAATGGATATAAAGAAAAAAAGTTTTTAGTGGTATGTAATATCTCATGATAACTAATTAATATGACGATAACAGGAATTGTGACTGGAGAACGTGAGACTGTCACACCCGCAGATTAAAATGATCTTTTCTTGTAGGAACTAGAACTTGTTTAAAAAAATAAAAAATTAGCTATTCAGTGATCGAAATCAAAACTATACAAGCTAGAAATTCGAATTCGTTCGAATTCCATACTATACTAGGCAAGCTAGAAAAAGTGTGGCTTCCTTATGAAAAATGAGCAAATTTTTTAATTTTTTTTCACGTCTAGAAAAAGTTTTAGCATTGTAGGTTGGTTGAGTAATTGAATTATATTTTATGCCAGAGTGCCCGTTTATCTGATTTTGCTACTAATACAGTGTGTTTCGTGGCTTTAACATTTGTTAGGCTTGTGACCTAAAAAATCACTACCACAATTAGAGGCACTGACCTATTTCACAAGAGATTAAATGCCTATAGCGATTAAGATTAGAGATTAAATGCCTATAGCATGGAGGTTGGGAGACTCGAGCAACGCAAAAGTGGCGTATGGTTTGGAATAAAGTAAAAGATCACAACGAAAATTAAAGAAGCACAGACACAACCAAATACATAATTTTTCTAACAGATTTTTTTTCCGTTAGATCCATTTGATAACTAAAGCATGTTGATCGTTGGGAACATGCCTGACTTTTGTCGTTAAGGAAAGAAAAACGGTGTAAGGCTTAACAGTAGACAGTCTTAGATTAGAAAAATATCAATATAGGGAGAGTTTAAATACTTTGTCGGATCATGAAACTGTTACGAGTGTGAAAGTAACCCCTTTTTCGGAACCTTTGAAATTCAAGTTAGTATCTTTTACAGGTCAAGGGTAGGTAGGATCAACAGCAAGTAAATTTAAAAATGCTTAAGGCTCTGATAATGAATTGTAATGATATAAAAACCTCGCATTGAAGGCCAAATGGAAAATTAATCCAAAAAAAGCTGGAGTGATCATTCTTTGTTCTGAAAAATTTTCACAATAATAACGGCAAACTATATTAAGAGGGATAAAAATCTTTTTATCATTCAAAACATAAGGACTGACTGTATTATACCAACCTTCCGGAAATGGGAGTAAAAATAGCTTTTAGTGTATCCTCTGTGAAATGAAATCTTAAGTGTACAATCTAAAGTGCTCTAGTCTTATTCTAGTTCGTAATCTAATGAAATGAAATAGTATATATTGTATATTTCAGGTATTGTATGAATCGGTGAAGGTGATATTAATCCTAAAAACGGGATTAATATTTCACCAAAGAATTACACCCATCCATAGATTGACAAAGTTTTTGTTTTAATGATGTAAAAGATGATTAACTATACATGCTCTCCCTTTAACATGGCTAAACATGTGATATTCCAGTAAGTGCAGTATCTTTAATAAAAAATTGATACTATATTTTGCTTCAATTCGATCGTCACTTAACAAATCTTTTAAAATTAGTGCCCAATACGGCAACGGCACGAGTATTGTCCGAAATAATTTACGCTTCCAACAAAATCAATTATTCAAGTAGGTATATTTTCTGTTGTAATCATAAATCATTCCGTACAAATGTTGGTCGATCCATATAGAAGCGGTAAATAATGATATGTTTTCTTATCCAAAAGTTCGACTTAGCTCGATTAGCTCGATAAAAAGTTCGTTTGCTGAAGGAAACCACACGCACTCCGAGACTCCGTTTTTATATTCCTTAAAAAATAAAATAAATAAGATATTTAACTTAAAATTTATTAATCAGATTTTCAGTTTGATTGTTTGAATGTTTTGTTTATTGAAATAGAGATAATTTAGCTCATATTTTATTGTTTCAAGACTACACGTTTTCTTCACAAAATTTTCTTATCTACAGAACCAAACATAATTCGGCTACTAGGTGGATATGCGAAATTTTATTTGATATGTGAAAAGACAAGCCAGCCCTTTAACTATTAGACTATAATTGTCACAATTGTTAGTGTTAATTTTGGTATATATTAAATATCAAAAAAACCAGCCGCATATACCAGAGTTATATAAGATGGCTTTTTCCAACCACAGCTGAAAGTATTAAGCTGGAAAGTATAACTGAGCCATTTTTACTAATGAGTGTATTCTTCATTCGGTCGCAAATAACGCTCATATTTACGTCTAAAAGTTGATATTTCCTTCAAATAAGTCCACAAGGTATAGTTGAACCAGTGTGTTGAATACTTTTGTTTGGTTTGAATACCGCAAGTTTTTGTTGTTCCTGTTTTAAATTGAAATGCATGTTGAAAAAGAATCGCAAATGTTACGAATGTTTTTGTTTTATTTAGAAATTTATTACAAAGCAAACACGAACTGTAAATTGTTGAATAAACGTAAATACGTGTGACACACTTACGATTGAGCAATCGATCGTTCATGTTCTTGCATAAAGTCCGCATTCAGACTAACAACTAATTTTTCACAAACTAAAAGATTTATATACGTACCAATTTATGCAAATGATTTTTTTATACTCAAAAAAGTTCAAAGATCGCATCATAAGCCTTTTGGGCTCTTATTCTTCAAATTTTTTAAATTAGCAAAGAAGTTTTCGAGTTTTTGTGGACTTCACGACCGCCAGGTAGAGAATCAGACATATTGTTGCTAATTAAGACCCACCCAACGACCCAAAACGCCAATTTCTTAAATGACAAAAAGCGTGGGTAGGATTTTGAAAACACTTGCATTAACATAATATAAAAGTAAAAAAAAGTTGTTCAAAAATGTGTTGTGTAGTATACATTACAATACATGTCACAAAAACACATGAAATCCTTTTAAGATCAAGGTCTGTTACAATATACGCTTTGATAAGTTGATGAACGCAAATTCTCTTTTATTGTTCTTTTATTTAAAATTAGATAACTAAACAAAAAATCTTAACAAATAATAATATTGGACAAAATTTAATATTTCGTGATATAATAGACCAAATAAAAATAAAATAAGAGGTAAAATAGTTATTTGTCTCACTAGGACAAAAAATTATGGATTTTGGGACAAGCAGAAATGTTGCGGTCGACGCGATAGCCTTTCTATTTGCCTTTCTATTCCAAATTTCATAATCCAATCGAACTACGTAGTTCTTATTTTTTTGTCAAAGTTATACAATAATTTAAAATTTTACCATCCAATCAAACCATGTGTTATTTTTTGTTGTCTTAGTTGTACAATTTGTTTAAAAAAATAACAATTATCGTAAAAATATGGATAGAAATAGCCAATAGGGACTTTTTCTGCCGCCGTAAAAATATGAAATTACTTCACTGCGGTCGTAAAAATATAAAAATGGCGTTACTTTACAATCGTTTTGGTCCTGGTCTCCCCAGGTTAGGTTAAACTTTACAGCCGTTTGCCAAAAAAATCATTTTTCTATGATAGCATAGATGAAAAATCTATATTCAAGCATGCTGTAAAAATCGTTTTTTTTCTTCTAGCTTAAAAAGAATAACAAATTGTAGTTGCTTGCTATGGTATTTTCATATAATTTACAATGTTTTTAAAACAAAGCAACCATTAAAAAATAGAATACGAATTTGAATGTTATTTTGTCGATTTCTAATTCAATAATATCTATAATAAATATCGTTTTTAGGCAAACGGCTGTAAAGTTTAACTTTACTGCCGCTAGGGAGTTAGCTAAAGTCTTGCTTTTTGATGAGGCTACGAGTTAACTTACTGATGAGGTTACGAGTTCGAATCCTAACCGAAACACGTAAAAAAGCAAAACAAAGTTTTTTTCTAAGATATTTCCAACCATAGCTTTGAATTAAAAAATTCAAATTCCTTCCTTAGTTGCTTGAGTTTAATTACTCACAAAAATGCCGAATAGTTTTTAAATATAGTTTTAAGATTGCATTTAATTTTAAAATAACGTAGTTAATAGGTTATTAACATAAGGAAATATAATATTATAACGAAATAACGTAACGCAAAAATAAATGTAATGCTATAAAAATGAGACGCATAACGTTACGATTTATTTTTTTCGTTTTGCAACACTAGATCACAAGGCCAAATAAATCTAAATCATGTTGTAACTGTTTCCTTTTGAAAATTCACCTTGGTGGAATAAAAAACTGAAAAAGCTGAGATCCACACTCAGGAATCTTTTAAAGAAAGCTAAGCAAAAAAATAACACCGATGACTGGATCACTTATCGTGATAGTCGGAGGGAATATAAATACAGTATTCGGAGTGCTAGAGAGAGATGCTTGGAAGAAATTTTGTGATTCAATAGAGAGTTTTCCTGTGGCAACTAGGGTTCACAAAGCACTCTCCAAAGAGCCTAAATACCAACCGGGCTTACTGCTTATGCCAAATGGTAGATATGCGGAATCTGTGGAAGAAACAGCACAACATCTGCTGTTTACACATTTCCCGGGTAGTAGCACCAGTGCTGAGATGAAAGAACAACTATCTGTTACTCCAAATACAGATAGTCTGATCTTGGCTGAGAGTGTGATGAACATAAGATCTCTGAGATGGGCTATAGATTCCTTCAACCCCTTTAAATCGCCTGATCCTGATGGAATCTATCCATGCATGCTACAGAATGGCGTGCATTGCCTCAGTGAAATACTGTTAAATGTATATAGGGCATGTCTAGCATATGGCTATATCACAGAAGCGTGACTGAAAGCTAGAGTTGTTTTCATACCAAAACCAGGTAAAAACAACTACAGTGAAGCCAAGTCATTTCGACCAATAAGTCCGAACTCCTCAAAACTCTGGAAAGACTGGTTGACCGTTATATAAAGGACAATGCCTTACTACAGTTTCCACTAAGTACCAATCAGCATGCATGTCAGATTGGGAAATCGGTAGAAACAGCTGCGCATCATTTGCTGACTAAAATTGAAAGAGCACTGAATGCCAAAGATTTTGCTTTGGGTGTTTTTTTTAGATATAGAAGGTGCTTTTGATAATACCACCTTCGAATCAATCAGGACTGCAACTGCGGCATTGCTACATGGAATTAGTAGCACGATTTCAACTTGGATCGTGTCTATGTTGAGCTGCCGCATTGCTTTTGTTGAAATGGGCAATACCACTGTTTCAGTTTCAGTCAAACGAGGTTGTCCACAGGGTGGTGTTCTTTCACCTCTTCTGTGGACGTTGGTAGTTGATAGTCTTTTTAAGAGACTGAATCAATCGGGACCCTATTCTCAGGGTTACGCTGATGATATTGCCATACTGGCAATTGGGAAAGATCTTCATACTCTGGTGGATCTAATGCAAAACTCACTGAAGGTGGTTGAAGAGTGGCGTGGGGAGCAAAGACTTTCAGTCCATCCTTCCAAATCACAGGTAGTATTATTTACCAACAAGAGAACGGTGCCTGCAACACCAAGTCTGTATCTTTTCAATATGCAGTTAAGCTACTCAGATGAGGTTAAGTTTCTAGGCATTATTCTCGACAAAAGGTTAAATTGGAATACTTATTTAACAAAAAAAATTGACAAGGCTGTCATTTCTTTTTGGCAATGCCGTCGATCCTTCGGTCGTTATTGGGGCCTTAGTCCCAAAATGATCCTATGGATATACACAGAAATAATCAGACCAACACTTGTTGTTGCATGTTTTGTCTGGTGCCCAAAGACGGGGAAACAATACGTCCATGCTAGATTAAATAAAATACAGAGAATGGCATGTGTAGGTATTAGTGGCAATGCGTACCACGCCAACACTGTCGTTGGAAACCATGTTGGGTCTGGCTCCTTTACATCTACATGTAGAGTACATGGCTAAAAGAGCTGTCCACATACTGCATGTGGCATGGACGTGGGTAAACAGAGGGAAAACATGCGGTCATGGTCACATACTTGAAAGACTACGGACAGATTGTCCCGAAATAGATATGCATAGTGACGTCGTGACCAAGGTATATATCTTTGAGAAGCCCGCTGAACTGGTCATCTCTTCTAGAGAGGAATGTGAGGAAACTTGGTCCGAATGGTTCTCCTGCGAGATTTATGTTTTCTATACAGATGGCTCACTGTCGAATGGAAATGCAGGAGCTGGCGTGTATCTGGAAGCAGATAATGTCATAAGCAGCAAGAAATTTCCGCTTGGACGGTTTTGTACTGTTCTTCAAGCGGAGGTGTATGCTATCAATGAATGCACCCATGTAATAACTCGTCTGTGTCTGCAAGGGAAACAAATATGCATCTGTTCGGATAGCCAAACAGCTATCAAAGCACTGGCAAACCCGAAGACTACTTCCAAACTCTTCTATGAGTGTAGGAAAAATCTTTGTAGGATAGCGCAACAGGGTGGGTGGGTTCCAGGTCATAGTGGCATATCTGGCGACATAAAAGCGGATGAACTTGCAAGGGCTGGAGCGGGAATGAAATACTCAGGTCCAGAACCCGCCTTATGGTTATCCAAAACGTTTGCCTTGTCATTATTAAAGGTGGATGCTGACCTCAAGATGAAGACCTTGTGGAATGCGTCATCAACAGACAGACAAAGTAAAATGTTTTTTAGCATTTCAGAAAAAAATTTAATTTTCTTTTAAGTCTGAAGAGAAAAACTCTCAGCACTGTGGTCGGTGTCCTTACTGGACATGGACATCTAAATAAACACCTTTTTACCATAGGACTTAGTGAAAGTCCTGTGTGTAAGTCTTGTCTTGCAGAGGAGGAAGACTCGGAGCACTTTCTGTGTGTATGTCCAGCCTTTTCTAGTGTCAGAGCTAGGATTTTTTGCTCTGAAACTGTAGAGGCTGGCATTATCAAATTGTCGCCAATACAGTTGGTTTTGGATTTCATTAAACTTACAGAAAGGTTTGTGGAATAGTTGTTATGAAACCAAGCTCGGACACGGCGCTATGGACCGTAGAGTCTGCGTACCATGACAAGTTTGCCTCATGCAACCTGTCCAACCCTTTATAATCTAATCTAATCTAACTGTTTCCAAATTCGTAATTATTCCAAAAAATGGCTAAAATATCCAAAGCATGTCGTAACTGTTTTCAAATTACTTATTGGCTAAGACTGCATTCATTTGCTTCCCAAGCATTTGTTTTGGTTTAACTTTTAAGTTTGTTTTGGTTTTAAACGGAATGCTTTGTCGGACTTAATAGTCTCGAGGGCGTCCAATCCCCAAAAGTTTAAAGAAAGCGTTCATCAACATCTCAGAAAGCATGTAGTTGTGGAACCTATGTCTTAAAAGGTATCTATGTGTGTGTTGTTGTGACACATATTGATTGTAAATTCTTAAACACAACACTTTTTATTATAAAATTAATGTAATGGAAAATATTATGTCAAGTCAATGAGATGAAATATGTAACCTGATTTTACAAATCTCCGCACCGAATCTATAATTTTCTTTTCAGAATTAGGATGTTGAATTTTATTCACAAGAATGATACACATTTGCCACCTTTTTATTTAGAAATTGCAAGTGCATCTCCATCGAACGTTTGTCGGTAATCGAATACCAGATTCGCCAGCACTTTTTTACCAATATTTTGACATGTGATTACTTTAAAAAAATTTCCAAATTTTAATGGCGTGTAAGGTGTAATGTATTAAAATCGATCAAATACGACATTATACAACAGTTCTATTAGAAAGCAAATAAGTAACATTGCTATATTTAAAAAAAACAATTTTTGTTCAAAACATTGTTTTTTTTTTAAAAAAACATAATTTTTAAACAGTGTTTGAATTATAAAACTGTTTAAAACAAACCAACTCTGTAGAGGGGAGAGGTGGGTAGAGGCGTAAAATGTTATTCTTGCCTAGGGCGTTATTAAGCCTCGTCCCTTCTCTGGGTGTGGAAAGAATAAAAATAACCATTTTTGACCCAAATGATTGGGGTGTCATATGAAAGAGCAGTTAATTTAAGAATCATTACAATTTTCACAATTTTTTTTTCATTTTATTATAAAAAATAGTAGATTTTTGCCACTTGTATGGTGAAAACGTTTCTTTTTGCGTGACTGAACGGTTTTTCGCACGAAACGCGATAGCGTCGTGTGGAATAAATTCAGGAACGCAAAAACGTTTACCACGCGAAGAAAACGCTATTTTTTCTACGCTTGTATATATAAATCATAATATTTACAAATACATCTACTAAAAACTTACAAAACGACATATCCAAATTTGACTGTGTAAAAAATAAACAAGGTTGTATTTATATATAGCATTTTTACCAGTGTAAAATATTGTTATTATTGTGTTCGCCTACAGATGGAATAATAACAGGCGAACACAATAATAACATTATTTTACATTGGTAAAAATGCTATATATAAATACAATCTTGTTTATTTTTTGCACAGTCAAATTTAGTAAGGTTTTGTAAGTTTTTAGTAGATGAATTTGACAATATGAATAATGAAAATAGGTCATATATTTTCTCTAAAAACTTTTACAGATATTACAGATAATTTTTTTACCGACTGGAAGTCATCGTTTAAAGTATAAATTTAAAAAATTGTAGGTAAAGTTTCAATTAAAAACAAATAAAAATAAATTTTTTAATAATATATATTTATTTATTTAATAAATTTTTTTTATTTTTTTTGGCGGAAAGAACTCAGAGAATATATTTTATATCTGACAGTTAATTATCGGAGGAAAAAATTATACCATATATCTGATACAAATTTTATTTTATCGCTCCGATTTCTCCGATATAGAAAAAAAGTCGGACAAGTGCGAATAAAATTCGCTCGCCAAGGGTTCCGTGAATGTAAAAGAACACAATATCAAAAATAAATGACATAAAGTTATGTTGTAAAGTCATTATATCGCCAGACTATGGACGCATAACAGAATAAATGTTTAATCGTAAACGTCAATAGTAAATGTCAATCACATCTACATTGATCGAAAATGTTACTTGAGGTTAAATCTAATCCATAGCTGTTTATGTTAGCTAAAGAAAGATTTAACCAGTATTTTAATGGTCTAAATTGGGAATATTTGTTCTATAAATCAGCGTCGAAATATAGGGTGCTATACATATAGCACTTTTTTTTATCAATAACTAAAAACTGTGCATCGCAGAATTCTTAAAAATGTTGCAATTTTTCTTGAATTAAGTGTTCTTTCAAATGACACCCCATTCGTTTGGTTCCAAAAAAGTATTTTTTTACCCTCCCCACACCCATCCCTAAACACACAGAAAAATAATTATTTGAGAGTTCACTATAATTTTCGTTCAAAATATAGCAAACTTCCTGTCTATGAATTGTTTAAATTTTTTCTGTCTATCAGTGTCGAAACGTAGGGGGGGGGGGGGAGTCTGGAATTTACACATTTTTTAGAATAACTCAAAAACTATGTACCGCAAAATTCTAAAAAAATTGCAATGTTTTTGAAATTCGGTGCTCTTTCAAATGACACCTTACTGTCAAAAAAGTTTTTTTTTATCCTCCTTACACCCATCCCGTAAGCACACAGAAATATAATTATTTGAGAGTTCGGTATAATTTTCGTTCAAAATATAGCAATCTTAATGTCTCTATGAATTTTTTCAATTTTTTCTGTCTATCAGGGTCAAAACGTAGGGGGGGGGGGCGGTCTGGAATTTGCACATTTTTTAGAATAACTCAAACTGCGGTACAATAACTGTGTACCGCAAAATTCTAAAAAAAATTGCAAAGTTTCTGAAATTCAGTGTTCTTTCAAATGACACCCCACTCTCTTGGGTCAAAAAAGCTTTTTTTCACCCTTCCTCACCCCAATCCCTTAAAAGCACAAACATATAATTATTTGAGAGTTCGCTATATTTTTCGTTCAGAGTTTATCAAACTTCCTGTCTCTGTGAATTTTTTCAAATTTTTCTGTTAATTAGGCTCGAAATGCGGACCAACTTTTTGTGTCACTTTATTGATAATAATTCAAAAACTATGCATAGCAAAATTCTAAAAAAAATGCCAATATTTCTAAAATCAAGTGCTCTTTCAAATGACACCCGACATGACCTGGTTTTAAATGATGTTTTTACCCCTTAACCTTCCCACCCTTTTAATATATATAGTTATGAGTATCTGCCACTTTTCTATATTTTTCATTAAAAACCTACTCATTTTTCTATCATTCCAAATATATTTCAAGATTTTCGATGAAGTAGGGTCGGAGTTAATCGGGGCAATAAAACATCCAGAAAACGTCATTTTTCAAAATTATACAAAAAATGGTGAGGTGTAAAATTCCAAAATATATTTCTAAATAATGCTGAAATGAAGCCCTTTCATATGATACCCTACTCGTCTCGATAAAAAAATGTATGTTTTCAAAGGCTTTACATCGTACCTCTTTAAAACAAACGAACACAACTTTATTTATTTTTTAACCCGCTATCTTGTGTGGATAGGTTAGTTTTATAAGCACCTCAAATTTTAAGTTCATCGGATTAATGGTTCACGAGATAATCGAAATAATGTGAAAAACACGTTGTACTCTCACCAATAGTGTTCCGTATAAAAAACGGAACCCTAATAACA
This sequence comes from Diogma glabrata, assembly GCA_963693315.1. Classification (NCBI taxonomy): domain Eukaryota; kingdom Metazoa; phylum Arthropoda; class Insecta; order Diptera; family Cylindrotomidae; genus Diogma; species Diogma glabrata. The sequence continues at coordinate 194,284,925 of OY856186.1, read as the reverse complement.
CACTCATTATTAGTTTAATTAATTAATTACACACAATTGATATAATGGTTAGTTTCGATTCGATTCGATCAAAATATTCAATCCCTTCAAAATACTGCGATATTGACAGAAATAAACACAGCAACCGAAACAGTAAATCAAATTCAATCTCAAATTTTCATATATAATATCACGAGTCGTCAAATAATAGTCAATTATTTTTCATAATCATTATTACGAATGTCATTTGAGGTCCCGAGTGCGCGTAGCGGACGAGGGAAATTTTTAACCTCAAATGGCATGAGTGGTAATGTTGAAAAATAATCGACCAATAATTTGGTGACGAGTTGTATTTAGCAGACAATTTAACGAACAGAAATAGTAACATTATTTCATTCAACATAATCCTTTGTTGTCATTTTTTCTTCTAACAAAATTAAATATTATTTCATCTTAGTAGACGCATAAATGTTATAAATTTGTAATTTATTTTTGACAAATAAACATAAACATGCAATCATTTATGAATGGAAACGGATATTTTTATTATTTGCAAATTGCATTTTTACATAATTTTGTATTTTTGAATAATTTGTAGAAAAAATTTTATTTAAAAACTAATAATTATCTTCTAAACAAAATTATAAATAAAAAAATGAAGTGCGTAATCTGTACACGATGTTGAAGTAAAACTTCTTTGGACACTGCAGCAGGTATTACTAAAAATATTAAATATAAAATAAAATAGATATGTCATATTGAAATTTAGAGTTTCTTTCTAATATTCTTGATAATATAGTTTATCACAATGTGTAATAAAAAGCCATATTTACATGTTTTACAAAGTCTTACAACGTATTACAAATTAAATTTCATGATGAATACATGTCCACTTAATATAACAATTGGTACAACAATTGAGGCATTTTTCAAAAAATTTAGCAAATTTGTCATAAACCTCTAGTTTCATATTTCAATTATGCTAATAATTGAATTGACTTTGTAATACATTATGTAAATATTGCTTTTTATTACACATACTGTAAATTATATTATCAAGAAATGCAACTCTAAATTGCAATATGACATATTTATTTTATATTTCATCTTTTTATTAATACCTGCCACAATTTATTTCAACCGCGTGCAAAGAATACACGCACTCATTTTTCTATTTAACAAAACAAATTTAATCAGCACAAATATTTTTTTCCCGCCCGGGAAAGCCCGGGATGCAATCTCTAAACACCATGACCATCATGACCACCGTGACACCACTATTACCATCATGAACCATCAATCATGAACGAACATGACCATCATCACCACTGTGAACACCATGACCATCATGATCACCGTGAACACCATGACCAGCATGACCACCGTGACCACCATGACCACCATAACCACCATGACCACCATGACCACCATGATTACCATGACCAATACCATGACCACCATGACCACCGTGACCACCATGACCATCATGACAACTATGACCACCGTGAACACCATGATCACCATGACCACTATGACCACCATGACCACTATTACCACCATGACTACCATGACAACCATACCCACCATGGCCACCATGACCACAATGACCACCATGACCACACCATGACCACCATCTATAATCGACACATCCAACAATATAACATTTAGTACGAGACTGAATAAATGAATAAAAAATATAATAACAAATGAACAAATGAATGACTTGACATTTATATGTGTGTCATGATCGGATTGTATCGTATATTTGCCGAAAATTATATTCGTTTTTTTAATTTCGATACTTCCGTTGCAAAATTCTCATAACGCGCCTAAAGAAGTTTTACTTCAAAAAAATTATCTCATTAAGAAAAAAAAATTATCTCAATATCTCTAGTATTAAATTAATATATTAAGTAGGCCGAAAATAGTCACTATAATTCGCTGTTCCTTCCCACCAGAGAAAAATAATCGATATAATTCGTTTTGATTTGTTAAAAAATAGTAAATGAAGCGGACCTTATCGAAACTTTATTTAGTGAGTTGAATTGTCAATAAAATATTCAATCCTTTAAATAACCACCACCTGTAGGCGACCACCGAAACTTATTTACAGTCACTCCATAGGTTTTACTAGGTTTTACTATATATTAAAATGACATTTTCGTAGCTTGAAGTAGAAAAAATATTTTTGGTATATAGCCTCTTCGCCCCTCTAAATTTCGACACTTGATTGATCTATAAAAAAATCAAATTTGAACCATTTACAAGCTGATGTAATTGAATCTTTCTTGAGTTACCATAAACAGCTATGGATAAAATTTAGCCTGAAGCAACATTTTTGGTGAGATTTTTGATCAATGTACATACATATATAATATTGTAGTTTACTATTGACATTTACGATTAAATAATTACTTTGCTATGCGTCTATGGTCTGGCAATATAAAGACATTACAACACAACTTTTAGTCAATTATTTATTAGTTCAATTAATTATTTTTGATATTGTGTTCTTTTACATTCACGGAACTCTTGGCGAGCGAATTTTATTCGCCCTTGTCTGACTTCTTTTTATTTTAAGTAAACGAAAGTTTGCTAAATGCTATTATTGTAGAATCAAATTTCCCTAAAGTGCAATGAAACCGTTGATATTAATGTTATTTATGAGGTAACACATGTTAAGCCGTGCATTCACATACAACAGAATCAGAAACTTCAAATTTTCAGTTTCTGTTTCTAATTTGGTTGACGGTGTCGCGTTCTTTTTCTTAACATTTTCTAGCATTGTTAAAATGTCATAAAATTGTGTTGAAACGTCATGTTAAGTTTTGTCGACAATGTTGATTTATAATTTAAGAACGACAAAATATTCGACTTTTGATCTGTCAAAAATAAATTTGTTCTATTTGAGCACATAAATTAAATATATTAAAATTATTTAATTTATATATAACAAAACTCAATTGCGAAACACAAAAACAAGAAATTGTATTTACGAATCTCTTAATTATAAACATTTTGACAGATAAATAGATCACAACATACCATTTGACATAACAACATTCTATAATTCATGTCTAGGAGGTGAGTGGGAAATTGTTACAAAATGTTAACTTTTGACAGTTTAAAATTGAATTTAGGAACGACATCATGACGTCATTTTGTTACACAATGTTAAAATTATTGAATTAAAGAACGACGAAAGTTAACAATTGTTAACAATAGTCAACATTGTTCAGAAAAAGAACGCAACACAGTGGTGAATAATAAAACAAAAACCGAATTTTAAGAAGACAGCTGTCATTTTACATTATATATGCCAAAATTAAAATATATGTATTTAACCCAATCCATATATATTTAACCCAATTAAAATCAAAAAAATTATATTAATATTTTTTTTTTTTTATAGTTCGGGTTAATAATTTAGGTTATACACCTCTAATGCTTTATGCACGTGTTAACGATAGGAAAGGCGAGTTAAGGATTTGGGATAGGACTGGAGCGATAGTATTGATGTATTGCGGATTTAAAAGCTTGTGGATTGTATGAAGCGGGGAAAACATTTTTCGGTAATCGATTTCACCAATATACGGAACGTGAAAAAAAGGAGTTATTATAGCTAGATGTTCTGACATATGAGACCTCCAAGGTATGCATATGGGAATGTAAAGATTGTCTTGTGGTTCAAGAAGATTTGCGGAGTGGAGGTACTAAGTTGCTAATTTCCTTAGAGCATCTACCGTAGTAGTACCTGTAAAATAGTGTAAGAGCTCCAACTACTCTTCTATGATGCCGCGAATCCATACCCGATGTTATTATTGGATCATCAATCAGCTTCAATGCACGCCTGTGAACTCTGTCAACAAAATCTAAAGAGGATTCTAGTGCTGCAGCCCATAAATGGGAGTCAAATTCGAGGATCGGTCGTATATATGCTTTATAGATCGTAGTTAGTTCCATTGGAGTGGAAAAACTTTTACAGCGACGTAGGAAGCCAAGTTGTTGGGATCCCAATTTTGCTATGGAAAGAATATGATCATGCCACTTCAGTTTGTGATTGATATTAGTGCCCAGAAGTTTGAGTGTAGGTGAGTTTAGTAGTGTTTGCATGGAAAACTTGCATTCCCGCTACACAATGAGGTTTTATGGGACAAAACGCACGACTTCGTCTTCATGGAATTAAATATCACTAGGTTCCGTTTACCCCAATCCAGGATTAATTCCAGATCTACATCTAAGGATTCAACCATTTTTCTACGATGACAGTTAGAACTTACACTAGATGGTTGTTTTTATAAGAATAGGAATGGAAGATAGAACTGTCGTCGGCAAAGCTATATATAGGGTTTGTGGTGATAGATAACAAATCGTTGATAAAGATTAGAAAAAGAGTTGTTGACAGAACCGAACCCTGGGGAACACCGGCTTGAATTGGGAACTTAGTCGACAAAACACCATCCAGCGTTACCCTGATTGATCTATGGGATAAAAAATCTTCTAACCAACAGATTAAGGTCTTACAGACTCCTTGTTAAGAGCCCTATGCCAAACTCTGTCAAACGCCTTGGATATATCAAGGGAAATGATATGAGATATAAAAAAAATGTTGATATAAAAAAATATTGTAATTTAAGAAACTGAATTATTTGAAACTGTGTATTTTATTTTGGATAGCGGAAATCCGAAATTCTACGTCCACGCCGTGCTACCTGGGTAACGCTAACAGAATTAGGTTGGTGTAGTTGAGAGGGGCAGAGTAAATACTGCTTATACTCAATGATTCTGCACCATGGCGAGTCATTGGCGCCATAAAACCAATGCAACTCAAGCTTCTGTTCTCCATGTTAGGGGCGGCTTGGAGCGGGCGTCTGTCTTGGATCAAGCGGCTCGCTATATAAATGTGTAGAAAGCGTCTGTTCTCCATGTTAGGGGCGGCTTGCAGCGGGCGTCTGACTTGGATCAAGCGGCTCGCTGTATAAACGTGTAAAAAGGTTGTTTCTGATGACCTTAAGATGCAGAACGAACCCATTCACGAAAATTTGGGTTGGGCGAAGGGCTAACACCCCATTTCCGTAAAAAAATTATTGTCATGAATTCTGTACACAGGACTCGGAATACCTCGGAATCATTATTGGAACGACCTCGGAAACTGTACCCGGACTACGATTTAAAAATGGGAACCTGGAACGGGCTAAGCCTTAGAAGACCAGGAGATCTCCTAAAACTCACACAACAAGTCGAGAGCTACACACTAGATATAGTGGCATTACAAGAACTAAGATGGCCAGGTAGTGGAATCCATGAAACAGCGAAAGGATACACTCTTTATTATTGCGGTCATCAAAACGGAGGAAAATTTGGAGTTGGCTTTCTTATACACCGCCGCGTGAATCAGCATGTTATCGACTTCTGCCCAATTAATATGCGGGTATGCACACTGAGAATCCGCACGCAAAAATTCAATGTAACGATCGTCAATGTTCATGCACCTACTGAAGATAAAGCAGATGATATTAAAGACCTGTTCTTCCTAGAACTCGAAGAAGTCATCATTAAAATCCCGCGGCACGATATAAAAATCGTGGTAGGTGACTTTAATGCTCAAACCGGTAGGATTGCAGAACTTAAAACACATATCGGCCCTAACAGCTTGCATCATACCAGCAACAATAACGGTTTTCGCGCAGCCGATCTGGCTATGATGTATGATCTAGTAATTTCCAGCACTTTCTTCCCTCACAAGAGAATTCACAAGGCAACGTGGAAATCAAATGACGGAAGAACGGAAAATCAAATCGATCACGTCATGATTTCTAAGAGACACTCCACAAGTGTAACTGACGTTCGATCATACAGAGGTGCTGATATGGACACTGATCATATGCTTGTCATCTTTAAGTACAAGTGCAAATTATCATCTACATTTAATAGACAAGCAAAAAAGACCGTGCGCTGGAACGTCGATGCATTTAAACATCCGGAAACGCTGAACAGATATCAGGAAATAATAACACAAAACATAGAAGAGCATGACATCTCTTCTGAGATGCCATTAAACATACAAGAAGAATGGCAAACGCTTCAATTAACCATTATAGCCGCAGCACAAACTACAATCGGAAAACGACCACCGAAATCACACAACGAATGGTTCGAAGACGAGTGCCGCCAATCCGTTGAACATAAACAAAAACTGCGAGAAAAATGGTTAACAAGGAACACCCGAAGCTCCCAAGCTGATTATCTATGCGCCAGGAAAGCCTTAGCAAAACTTCTACGTAAAAAGAAACGCGAACACATGAAGAGCTGCATTGAAGACATCAACCAACATGCGGCCAACGGAAATTCAAAAAAGTGCTTTGCCAATGCACGGAATCTGACAAAAGATTTCCACCCAAGATCTACAGCCATCAAAAATGAAAATAATGAACTTACAACAAGTGAACGCGATGTGCTGGCAGTGTGGCGATCCCACTTTCAAGACCTACTGAATAGAACGAATGAAGTTCATCCTATTCGAGCAATCGCTCCATTAAATAAGGAGATTTTTGTCCCTTACCCATAAATAGAAGAAATGGAAGCTGCCATTAAAAAACTGAAAAATGGCAAATCACCAGGTTTCGATGGAATTCCCGCAGAACTTTTGAAAAATGGTGGAGCAGCTCTGGTCTAACGTATATACGATCTGATTCTTGCAATCTGGGACCAAGAAGAACTACCTGCTGAATGGAAAACAGCTCTCATTGTTCCGCTACATGAAAGGTGACCGTCTAAAGTGTGCGAATTATCGTGGCATCGCACTGTTGAACACAGCATATAAAATACTAGCTAATGTCGTACTTGCTCGACTCATCCCGTTCGCCGAATCTATCATCGGTGACTATCAGTGTGGTTTTCGTCCCAACCGCTCAACCACAGATCAATGTTCTACATTAAGGATGATTCTGGAAAAATGTTGGGAGTACAACATCAGCGTTCACCAGCTCTACGTTGATTTCAGGCAAGCATATGATAGTATCATCCGCGACAACCTCTGGTCCGCACTCATATGCCTTGGTATCCCAGAGAAACTTGTTTCTCTGTGCAAACTCACAACATCAGGATCAAATTGTAGAATAGTAATCGAAGGGTCAGTTTCTGATCCTTTCGATATAACATCAGGTGTTCGACAAGATGATGCACTCGCGCCCGTACTGTTTAATTTGGCGCTGGAGTACGCGATAAAAAAAGCCGTATTGAAACGCAAAACTGCATATATAATAAATCTAGTCAAGTTCTTGGCTACGCAGATGATATTGTGCTTCTCGGACGTAGAACGAGCGATATTAAAGATAGTCTCTCTCAGCTTAAAAGAAATGCTAAACGACTTGGATTATGCATCAACACCGGCAAAACTAAAGTGTTAACAACATCTAAGAACATACCTCTCGGAAATCTGGATACTGGCGACTATGAAGTGGAACGCGTGGAAAACTTCAAATACCTCGGGTCTG